>CM038606.1:7784969-8008621 GCA_021533255.1 Ceriops tagal | reverse complement strand
ACTTTACCCCTTTCAACCAGATGTCTAAAGTTCGCATATGTAAGTTTTTTAGCTCCAACGTCCTTTTTAAATTTCGATTCTGTCTTAAAATTATTTTTTTTCCATATAACATAATTTTAAAATTTTAATAAATAAAACATTTAAATCATTATAAATGGAAAATAAAAGTAAAAGTTTCATTGAAAGATTATCATTTGCGGACCAGAGCTCAAAAGCTACTATATGCGAACTTTGGACATCTGGTTGAAAGGGGTAAAGTTTGACAAAAAGCAAAAACAAAAGTCCATCGGCGAAGTACTGGGACAAGATTATGGCAAGCCCCATTCGAAAGCTATCGCATTGCCCACATTGGGCATTGCTATTGATATCTGTCCAGCACGCCCCACCAGCCACTTCCACATGCCATAAAAAGGCAAAAGGAGAAAACCGAAAGGAAGAAAACGATGAGAGTATGAAATCTTGATTACTTTACTAGGGTCCAAATCGCGTTCTTCGTGGTTCCTTTCACGGGCTTCACGCTCCTGACTGACTGGTTTGGTTTGGTTGCTCAGAAAATGATTTCTGGAGGACCAAAATCTACACGATGGCCCCCTCGACCACCTTCGTTATTTTTCTAGTTGGGTTGCAGTCCATATATCCATATCTATATATATATATATACATATATATATATATAGTTAGGGCCACAACCGACGACCCCCATGTCACAGCCCAAATATATCAAAGAAGAAAATATGTGGACGATGTACTACGGTCTTTTTTTTTTTTTTTTTTTTGTTTTGGTGGGTGCAATCGACTATCTTTAAAATGAAAATAATTGTAACTAACTTCAAAATTAAATAATAAAATCGTTTAAATTTTTAATTTCAAATGTAAAATTAAATTTTGAGTCTCTAAAAATAAAAAAAAATTTAAAAAATACATGTCTAATAATTTGTCAAAATTTTGAGTCTCACACTACAAAATTTAAAATTCAATTATAAATATATACAGAAGAAAAATATATATAATTATATCAAAATTATTAAAAATATATTAAAATTAGTAAAAATAGATTAATATTAACTAAATACGTGAAAATTTTTTTTTGTGGCTTGTGTAAAGAAAATGTTGAGAGGGTCAACGTATAAATCATTAAAATGATTATAATTTTTCTTAATTTTAAAATTAAAATAGACAATTAAAAATTGAAATCATAATAGAACCAAACCAACATTTGAAATCTTATATTTAATATCCAAACTCAAATATCATGTCCACTCATCTCACAACAAACCAATAGACTGGAAACATCACAGGTAACAACAACATTACGAAGCCATTGCTGCACCCGCGAATTTTCTTTATCTCCTCTCTTTTTCTCTACATTTCTCCTTCATGCATCTTGCCAGACACCATAAGCATTCCTTTTGCGGCTAAATGACGTGAAGAAATGGCAAAGCTCACCGCCAATCATGAGCTGGCAGCCCGTATTTTCCTTTTCCATTCAATTTTGGCCAGTTGCTAACCATCCCGAGACCCCCGTTGGCAGTGCAAATTGCAAGCCGCCGGAAAACAATTAATTTGGTTTTGACTATTTAATGGGGATGGACGTGTCCTAGCAGTCTCCCTCTCTAGACCAAGTGAGGAGAGGGACAATTATCATTGACTTTATCCTACCAGTTACATATCATCGACACAACAACTCCTCCCTGTTTTTCCCAATTCGAATACGGTCAATAAACATGTGTAGAATAAGTTAATCATACCATTTAGCTTCAAAAAAAACCAAAAAAAAAAAAAACAGAGATTTCGAAACACATGTTCCCCCAGCGAGAAATTTTCTAGCTTGGTTTGCCAACCGTTTAGAAACTGAGAAGAACACATATGATTTTTTTTCTTGTCGAAAAAGTCAATGCACATGACGACACTTACCTCTTATATTCTTACACTTATAGTTGCATTATTTAGTGTAATTTAGAGGGATGAATACCTGTTCTTGTTTTTTTTTTTTTTTATACTTAAGAAAAAAGCTTTGGTTAATTTACAGAAGAGACGACAAAGAGAAATAATTGGTTAATTTTTGTAAGAAACCTTCTCCTTTAAATAATAGCCTTCAATGCCTATGGTTTTGTGTAGGATGTCGATTGAGATTCCTTTCCCTTCCGGCCCTACCCCTCTAATGTAATATATACTCCACGAGTATTGCAAGTAAGATTTGTACTCTTTCTCATCTGTCTACAATCTTGCAGGCCTATGTAACCTGACACAAGAAACGAACAAACAATTGTCCACAACCACAAGCTGAAGTTGACTTAGAAATAGACGTGTTGCATGGGGTTATCATATGGAAAATTTAATGTGAGAAACAGAATTATCTTGTAGGGAAAAAATAAAATAAAATAAAATAAAAACGAAGAGACAATTGCTTGAGGAGAGAAATCAAGATCTGCATAACCAGAATTAACATAATTTCTTTTCTTGTAATAAATTTACCACATATAAAATTATTTCCTTTATAATTTCTTCTCTCTCGCCATTTGATTGAAAGTCCAGGTAATTGCACGTATAGATGTTAGGTTGTTGGCCTTGAAAAAGGTTAATATGCGTATATCACATAATCAGCAGTCAATAGCATCAAAAGAATGGGACCCATTTTTAATCATATTATCCTATACGTGCATCCGGCTATACGCCAGCAATCATATGCAAGCAAAATAATTTCTCTGTTCGACGGAGATTCTCTCGATTAACATGCTAGCTGGCCAGAAATTTTAACACACGTCTTACAATTATTTTAACGAAGTTATATATAATAATAATATAGACCAGTTTCAAATTAGTAATTTTTAATTTGCTCATTGCTGTCATGTTTTTTCTTTTTCTTTTTCTTTTTTTGGGTTCTCCATAAATAATTTTAAACATGCTTACGTTGCTTGGGAATCACATCGTCTAGACTTTGTAATTATCTATACAAAACCGCATGGAAGACTTATGCATGAACAACCTATAAGTTGGTCCTTAATAAACTATTCATCACTATTACTGTTGCAAACACTCTAAATCTTAACCAAGTTTTATTTGCCATTAGAACAAATCTCAATTTGCTCAAACTCTCACAAAAATTTACAATGTAAACCAAAAAAAAAAAAAGAAAAAAATCTGAATCTCATTTTAATAATCCTCATTACTACCACCTCCGTAAGCTTAAACCAATTGAATACCCCAATTAAAAAAAAAAAAAAGGATCCCACACTAAACTTTAGTCTTTAACTTTGAAACAACTGCTTCAGATAAGCGTAATGAAGAGCCTGAAAATTAGCCAGGCAAAGACATACGACAGGAGAGCTTGTTGACCTCCAAATAGTATAATTAAAGAACCTATTTGATTTACTTGTGTGCTTTTTTTTTTTTACTGTTATAAACAATCGTTGTTGATAAAAAAAAAAAGAAAAAAAAACTATAGTATTGATTAGACTAATGTTGCATATCATTATTAAGGTACTTGCTATATTTACTCTTTTGTTTTATTAGTATAACAAACCATCATTTTTAACTATATATTTTTTTTTATTTAAGTTGGGTCTCATTTAAATTTTTTATTTTCTCTTACATATGGTATTGAATTAACTTGATTCATTTTTTAGTTGAGTCAAATTAAAAATTTATCTTTAGTAAATAATAAAATAACTAATTAAAAATTTTCATTTATATTTTGCATCATTGATAACCTCTAATAGATTTTTTTGAAAATTTGATGTTTAATTCATATTAAATTGGTTAAGAACTTGACATTGGTTTGATTATTTTGTGAAAATTATGACTAATTATCCCTATTGAGTATTGGAAATTTTTTTTGTATTTTTCTTTTCAAACCCTAAAGCCAAATGCACAAAAACGAGCCATTTTTGTAAGGATTAACATTTTCTTTGAAGCTTTTAGTCTATAATTTGTCCTCAAATAATGACAAAAGCTAATTAAGTGTCTTTATCCATTTTACATGTGTTAAACGTCAATTTTCATTTTCCCTCATAATTTTTAACAGCCACATTGTCCTTGTTTGGAATGAATTTATACAAGGATATGAACAAACAATCAATAATATTGGTAGGTAATCTTACTTGCACAAATTGTTAATTGTCATGTTTCACTTTCATTACTAATAATCAATTTTGTGAAAATATCCATGTTTATAGAAAGAAAAAAAAACATATATGATTGTAATAGCTTAATATGACAAAATGCAAACCAAAACAAAAACAAGCATTTGTATTTAGCTAAACATACTTATAAAGAATAAGCAAGCCATACATGTCCAAAAGATTAGGTTAATGCTTTAAAAAATCATCAACTTTGCATCATTTTAAAAATTTAGCACAATTTATAAAAATTAATAATTTACCATATAAGAATTATTTTGAAACAAATGTAACATGCTATCATAAGTCATTGACGGAATTCATCGGATTCAATAATATGGATAAAAGATATGGTAAGATTATTGACATAAGGATTAAGCTGTGATTAATTAGGTGTTACATATATGCCCAATAATTAATGAACTATTTGGACATGACCTAAACCAAACCATTAATTAAATTAAATAAAAAGGATAGAAATTTGTAAATATTTTGAAAATATTTTGAAGGGATATGGAATGAAGGTTATGAACATGATATGAAAGATGAAAACATAGATCAAATACTTATAAAATCTTATGAACATGTTTCCATTTGTGCTGGATAAGTACAACTAGAAAGAGAGTATGTGATTAAGCAAGAGTTTATGGCATATAGAGAATTGTTATATAACCAAGTGATAAACCATAATATGAATAATAGTATAATGGCAGCATTAGAGGTGTTGTGATAATAGAGGGTAACTTAAATAAAGATGATCCTAACTTTATTCTTATTAAGAAAAGTGACACTGATGATGAGCTAGATGACAATGATTTATTAATAGATGATGAAGAGCATATGGATGTAAAAATGACAAAGATGAAAATGAAGAATAAAAGAGTAATTAGTTATGAAGCATATATTGAACCAAGATACAATATGCCTTAAAAGGCCAATAAACATAATTGAAAATGATGTGCATTACACTGATGGGCAATTTGGATAGTTAAGTGAATATAAGGACTTTCATAAGATGTGGATACCTTTATGATAAGTGAGGAAAATGATTTGGATGTTGAGAGATGTGGAATGAAAACAAGAAAGCAGTATACAGTGAATGACCCAACCTATGTTCACAGAACTTTAGAGTTTAGTACCAACATAAGGTTTAAATGTCATAAAAAATTTAAGGAATGTATTTAGATGTATACAATTCTCAATGAATATATACATGGCTTCAAACTAATGATAATAAAATAAGGGCTAGATGTGCTATAAGTTGAGTAAAAAAAATCTATGCTAACTAAAGGAAGAATAAAAAGATATTTGCAATAAAGTCTCTGTTTAATACATACATACATACATACATATATACATATATATATATATATATATGCTATAACGTATTAAAAAATAAACAAGTTTTTATTGAGTAGTTGGTAAAAGAGTACTCACATAAGTTCTGAAGGAATCCAAATTGGCCAATTTATGAGATGTATATTGACATTAATGAGACATTTACACTCACCATTACTAAAATGCATTGCTATAGGGTCAGATGTAAGGCCCTCAACATGTTATTGGGATCCCAAAAACATTAAAGTAGGCTTAGGTCATATGAGGTTAAGTTATGCAATATTAATTAAGATAACATGTTTAAGCTTGAAATTAACCCTATAATCAGAGATATAAAGTCTATTTTCCACAAGTTCTACATTAGGTTTAAGGCATTAAAGATTGAATTTTGAAATAATTGTAGGTTAATTATTAGATTAGATGAATGTTCCTTAAAAACATTTTTGGGTAAAGTTTTATTATGTACTACAGAAAACAATGACAACAACCAAATGTATCTTAAACTGTGGTATACAAGAAAAATATTGAAAATTAGGGTTAGTTTCTCAAACACTTAGTAAAACAACTGAATATCATAAATGCTTTTAGATAAACAATCATAAGTGATAAATAAAAGGCACTATAACATTGTGTATTGTTTTTATATTATAATCCAAATAAATGATTTATTATTTTCCAATTTTCCTTATTTCTTATTTTTATCATAAGGACTATGTGAACAAGTAAACAAATTAACACCATTAGCTGAGAGTAAGAATTGTACTAGAGATATATATATATATATATATATGTAAATTGATATAAGAAGTTTAAAACTCATTTTTTGAAAAAGTGCTTTTAAAGGACAATTAGAAGTATATCATAACTTTAGACAAACATTGAAAGAAATAAAGGAATTTTTTTTAAAAGTGTATGCAAATTTCACCATTAAAAAGGTTAATAGGTTTATGGAAGTTTTTATAAATAGATGACTTAAGTTTGATATAGTGGATAATAACATCTCATAATACTTTAATAAATACATAGTAAAGGTAAGGACAAAAAGTATAATCAGCATATTAAAAGATATAAGAGTGGCATTAATGAAGAGGATTAAGGGGAAGAAAATTAATGAAGCAATCTTATGAGGCTCTATATCCATACATAAGAAAAGGGTTTGAAAAAATCAAATTTGATTTAAAGATGTGTTCTATCAAATCAAATGGAACTATGAATATAATCTAAGAAGTTTAAAACTCATTTTTTGAAAAAATGCTTTTAAAGGACAATTAGAAGTATAATAGCTCATAACTTTAGACAAACATTGAAAGAAATAAAGGAATTATTTTTAGAAGTGCATGCAAATTTCACCATTAAAAAGGTTAATAGGTTTGTAAAAGTTTTTATAAATAAATGACTTAAGTTTGATATAGTGGATAATAACATCTCATAATACTTTAGTAGATACATAGTAAAGGTAAGGACAAAAAGTATAATCAGCATATTAAAAGATATAA
The DNA here is from genome assembly GCA_021533255.1 of Ceriops tagal. NCBI lineage: Eukaryota > Viridiplantae > Streptophyta > Magnoliopsida > Malpighiales > Rhizophoraceae > Ceriops > Ceriops tagal. The sequence goes on along the minus strand of CM038606.1, from coordinate 8,001,669 downwards.
GAGTGGCATTAATGAAGAGGATTAGGGGGAAGAAAATTAATGAAGCAATCTTATGATGCTTTATATCCATACATAAGAAAAGGGTTTAAAAAGATCAAATTTGATTCAAAGATGTGTTCTATCAAATCAAATGAAACCATGAATATAATCTATTATTATGATGATAAATTTATTATTGACTTAAATACTTTAAATTAAAGTTCTAAAAAATGAGATTTGACTAAAATTCCTTATAAGAATAGTGTATAAATCACTAGAGGTTAAACTCAAATGACTTTATAGATCATTATCATAAAAGGGCAACATACTTAAGTATTTATGCCCATACAATAAAGCTATCAAAAGAGTATAAAATGTGGTTAATAATTGATAATTATGTCATGTTATCTCTACCTTTTAAAATTATGCTTGGTTAACCAAACAGAAAAAAAAAAAGAGAGAGAGAGAGAGAGATTAGTTTCCTAATAGGCATGCATATATTTTGAAGGTTAGAGTGAAAATGCAATGTAAGGATGCATAGAGTTTGATCACAATAAAAGAGGATGTCTAATGGTTGATCTTTAAATGCTTATTATATTATCTTATAAATATATAAATAATAAAACCTTTAATTTGTAATATTAGATTTAATATGTTCAATTGTTTTTTTTAGAATATTACATAATGCTTTCTCTCATTTTATTTATGGATGCAGGCTGAAAAAAAAAAAGAAAAAAAAGGAGACCAAAGAAAGCTTTTATTATAGATCAATAAGTACAACCATATGGGGAATATGGTACAACTGTTATTAATATAAGTTAATGAACACTAATAAATGTGATAGATGGTAGATATATAAATCAATTGTAGTTAATAAATATCTTGATTGTTTCTTATTTTTTAATTATTTTTCTTTTTAATAAGTGGTGCATTAAACTACTAATTACTATTTCTTTATTGCATTATTACAATCTAAGAAATAAGAAAGATTAAGGATAGACGTTAATTCCTAAATAAGCTATTTAATCACACTAATTTAGTCAAGCCTAGTCAAGCCAATCTTTTACAAAGGCTAAAGGGAGAATAAGGAGGACTCATATTTATATAAAGGCTTTTCCACTATCTATGGCATATAATAAGTAAGTTGTAAAAGAAAAAAGAAAAGTTAAACAAAGTTTTAGAGTTAATCATGCAATAAAGGACATTCATTCGACTTAAAATTTTTATTTTTAAATTTAGACCAATACTTTACAAGTTTTGTAAAATACAAATGCAATTACTAAAGACATAACAAGCATACAATCAAGGAGTACTAAATAAAATTAAAAAAAATCTTTAGATATGTCATTAAGAAAGCTATTAATAGCAGTTTTCAACAATAATAACAAATATTAGTTTTGTTTAAGCACTTTTTTTCTTGACTTTTTGGATAATTTATTTAATAAACTCCTCGTTACATTACCTAATAAGACAACATACATGATTTTTTATCTTTTTTTGTTTGGTCCAATTTTGTTGATTATACATATTTTGTTAATGACATGTAATGGCATGCTAGATTTGATACAAAATAATTATATAATGGGTAAATTAATAATTTTTAAACATCATGTTAGATTTACAAAATAATGTAAAGTTGATAATTTTTTAACATTAAACCAAAAAGATTTAAAATAATAAAGCATAAAAAAGGAGACTAGTAAAAGTTCTTTGTTTTCTAATAATGTAATTGTTTAAAGGCAATCTATTATCCACTAAGCTTTTATAAACTACTTTTTCATATAACATGGTTACAGTGCAATTATTTCTCTTTGTTTTCTATATTTTTATAAGTACATTTCATCTAATCTTTTTAACTTGTTAACACATAAAATTTTATAAAAAAGATTAAGATTATTATTGTTATTGTTATTTTTGGTAAAATTAAAACGTCTTTCATTATTTTTCCATAATAAAATCTAGTTGACTCTCAAAAGTGTTTCCTAAAGTTAAAATCATCATGTCCATACCTTTTTTTTTTCAACTCTTTACTTATATTAGACAAGTGTGTTAATGAATTAGATTTTTCTTATTGAACATATTAGTTTGTTTTATTTATGCCAATTAAGTTTTCCCTTTATTATGGTATATGACTTAACTTATAGAATATTAGTTAGTCATCTTTGTATTCGTATATATCCTTGCACTTATATCAATATTAGTAAAGAATTCTTTCATTCACCTTAAAACATTGAAATATCAATTCATAAATTTTCACATTATGTTATCTTTTTTGTCAAATGCTTCTTAAATCTACTATTATATTCACTCCTACCTTCTTCAATTAAATATGTTTTATCAAATTAAACTTTTAAATTACCTAAAATGGAATACTTAATTTATTCCTTTTTTAAACTATTAACCTTTCATTAATGAAGTTAATGGTATACTTTCTACTTCCTTTAAAATTATTCTCTTAACCAATAATCCTATAACTATGATTACTAATCCTATTTATAAGGTTTTATTCCATAAAATCAACTCCTTTTATTATGGATTTTATCTTTGTATACCAATATCTTCATTAGATTAAAATACTTACAAATGATTTAGTTGTTGTAAGTAAAACCATTTCCCAAACCTAGTTTAACATGATTATCCATCATAACATTAGCAGTGATTATTACTTCATTATTTATGCACTCAACCTTCATCGAGAGTTGGTTTCCTTTCATGAATTATATAGACAATTACTTGCTTATGAAATCCTTTTTAAAAGTTTTCATGAAAATCTATAGCCAACCTTACCTTTAAACCACCAATATCCAACAATTACAATCAATCCTCAATCTTAACCTTTCTTTCATCTTGCACCTAAAGTCACAACCATAACACTAAAATCAATCACCTAAACAAAGGTCTTTGCTAAATATATGGGTATCAAAATCACACAAATGAATTTTGTCACCATTGTCATATATCTCAAAAACACTATAATACTCAAGTTAATGTTGCCTAAATTGGGAATGTTGCTTACATGTCACAACAACTTGCTCCTTTACTTATGTATTTATGGACTACACTGTACTAGCACCTTCCTATGCCTTTATTAGTCTCTTATCAACAAAATGGTCAAAATTTACTCTAGGATCTAACATTAAGGTCACTTATCATCTTACACATAACATGCCCAACATAAGCATTACCAATGATTAATATAAAAAGTAAATAAATCTAAGCTAGTAATAAATAAAGTTTATGCATCTCAAATTTGGTAACACTATATATTTTACACTTACTTATAATTTTCTTTTAAAAATGTTTTATTATTTCCAAAAATAATAAGATTTTTTTTTTGGAAAAATTTGCCTCTAACAATTCTTGTTATTTGGAATTTTTGTCTTCGCATTTTTTGGTTAAGAATAAGGTGATCTAAGCAATCTTATTATATGGTCCTAATGAGAATGAATTATATGACATAAGTATGTGTTGCTTGGTTAACAGTTTTCTTTACTGACTGGCATACATACCTAGGACACTTTTAAAAATAAACTATCTTAAAAGTTCTTAAGCAAAATAATTTAAAGTAATTTCCTTTTTTTGTTAACTTATATAATCCATATCAATCAAGAAAAATGTTTAGATTACATTTGCATTCATTTGAGCAAAAAAATAAGCTACATTTTAAGCTAGTTAATTCAAATATTTGGGATCTTACACCTAAATTATCTTCCTTAAGTGACAAATATTTTGAATTATTTAATAATGACTATACTTGGTACATTTGATTTTAATTTCTTAGAAGGAAAAGTGATATTTTTCATGCTTTTCTTGTTTTTCAATCTTTCATTGAACAATAATTTCAACTAACAATCAAAATGTTTCAATTAGATTTTGAATGAAAATATTAAAAGCTAAATTCCTATTTTAAGAAAATTGGCATTTTTCATAGGCTAACTTATCTTTATATGTATAAACAAAATGATATTGTTGAAAGTAAAATTATACATATTGTTGACATTAGTCTTACACTCTTAACTTATTCTCATATACCACTTATACTAGTATATGCTTTTGAAATAAACATTAATTTAATAAATTATTTGTTATCTCAATCTATCTATAATAAGTATCCTTTTTAGTTATTGTTTCACAAATTACTATTGTATACAAATTTAAAAATTTTTAGGTTTATCATATAACCACTCTTATGTCCTTATAATCACCAAAAAGTCTTCTTTCATAATAATAAGAGTGTTAATTTATGAAACTCTTCAAATCACAATAGTTATTTTTTATTGAACATTTTCATTGATAATTTATTGAAATTCTAAAATATCAAGGTATTAGAATAGTTTAGAATTTACACTTATTTATATATATCTAAAATCATCTAATTAATTGAGAAAATACTCTAATTTAAATAAGAAAATATTTAATAACTAACTAGAAAAATATTCTAAAATACTTAATGACAAATCAAAATAAAAAAGAATTTTTTAATAATTTACATATCCTTCCTAAATTATTTAGTTAAAATTTCTAATTAGACTAAAATACTATAGAATAAGTAAATAAATTATAAAAAATAATCTCATGTTATGAAATAATCTAGTTTATAAAAATATATAAAATAATAATGTCACGTAAATATGAAATTATAATCTTATACTAATCTATCCAAATGATTCACCAAATATGAAACATAATAGGATAAGACTAATATATCTTATACTATTCCATATTATACTATATACTAAACATATCCTTAGGAGTTAAGCTGAATTATGTAAATTTTTGTTCCCTTTTATATTCTTTTCATTTCATTGCACTGGATTCAAATGGAGGACCTTGATTTAAAATGATGGTGTTTATTATTTTTACTCACACTTTTTGTGAAGATAATATACACATAATTTTATGTCATACATATTCATTTGATAATTTTTTTTATTTTAACTTGACCCCACTTAAAGGGTTTTTTTTTATTGATTAAGTTAAATTAATTTGATTGATAAGCCTACACTATAAGTTAAAATTTTGGCGTGGTTAAAGAAGGGGCATCATCATCTATCAATTATCAATTATTTGGTATTAGAATTATAATGTTAGTTTAGAATTTCAAGAGTACTATTTAAAAGTTTGAATTTCATACAATAAATACTAGTCACTTAATCAATATTGATCAATTGAATTTAATTTAAAATGTTATTAAGTCAATTGATATTACTCAAAATTTCTTCCATGTTACTCTCTTATGTATATTATAGGTTGGATTTGCTTTTGAGAAGAAAAGGATCATAATTGTGCTCATTCATTAATTGGGTAGTAATTCCTAAATAAAAATGTTAATGGAACATTCTAATACTTTGGAAATGAAGAACATAAGTTCAAAGCTGGTTGAGATAGTTATGACCTTTCCCAGGGGACATGGGCATTTCTATAATTGTTGCAAAATGGCCCTAAAATATGCAAGCATAAGGACCGACCACTCACGTGAAAAAAAAAAAACAAAACAAAAGGTTTCTAAGAAGAAGAATCAAGCTTTTCATCAAATGGCACGTAGCTATCTATATACGCCTATCAACACAAAAGGTTTCTAAGAATGTTCACTAAAAATTTGTTACCGTTTCTGTTTTTGGAATGCCTTTGCGATCTTTGCTAACTCTCTAGTTGCAAGGTTGATTTTTGCGGCCTACAACATCCAATAGGTTCCTCTCGAATTGGTGCCTTGCTTTTAGGCAACTATTCCGATGCGTTATTTGCGCCACAAAAGATGCAGGATGGCGCCAACAAGGAAATGTTACAGACAGACTATGTACCACAACCTCTGCAGCAATGGGTTGCCCCGTTTTTTTTTTTCTTTTTTGGCACTTTTCTCGATTCACTATCAGGGGCAATAGCTACGATGCTTCACGGATTCAAAAGGTATGTCATTGATAAGTCTCGCTCGGCAGTCCCAAACACCTGATCATCAACTCATGAAAATAAGGATAAAGAATCTGATAGGATATTTGCATGTTATTAGTTCACCTGGGTCATTGATTGTGCTCCAATTGAACGAAGGTAAGTAATTGTGCATGGAGATAATATATATGAAAAAGGGGAAATAATATTTTTGTTGATTCTTTCTTTTTTAGCAATGAAATGGGATATATATAAGAGTTTGCATTCGAACATGTGTTCCACTAGGTGTAACCTTCTTTGTTCTCATTAATAAATTTTATAACTAAATTGTACGAATAACTGAAATTCTTCACTAAATCTTGCTATCAAATGAATTCGGAGAATCAATAATCCTCATATGAGAAACTTATGTCAAATTTGCGACCCTTTTTTTTTCTTCTTTTTTGTCAGACTTCGTATGTAAAAAAAAAATATATATATATGTTCTTTTGAGAAGATTTACCACACGAACACTTCTCATGGGTGCAGCAATTTATGTGTGTCCGATTGCCTCGATTTCACACATACAAATGCTGAAGGACAATTCATTCGAACGGTTCTTCTTGAGATCAATTGCGGCTTGTTTATATATATAGATAGATAAAATGATATAAAAAAGGAAGGGGGGGGGACTTCATTTCAAAATATAATTCCGGGTAGGTAACCTGTTAAGATGAACTCACGTAAGCATCCAGGTGGATAATGGTGAATGGAACACTGTCTACACGAAATATAAATCATAGGTGTACCTTTTAATATTGTCGTTTTTTTTTAAAAAAAAAAAAGAAAGAAAGAAAGAAAAAGAAAAAGAAAAGAAAGGGGGTATTGACATGGTGATTCAAATTAAATATCCACCAAAAGTTGGAAGCCGTTAGTCATGGACGCCACTTAGTCTCGAGTTTGGAAAATGTCACAATTCAAAGGGCCTGTAGCCATCACTTCATGAATTGCTCGTTGAATTTCTTCTTAATTAGACTTTGGATACGTTCTGAGAAAGGAAAGGACTAGGCAAGGCAGGGGAACCCCAATAGTTTAAAAAAAAAAAAAAAAAAACTAGAATGAGTTGCGCAGCTGTGTGATCTGACCATCGTAATAGTTAAAAAATAAAAAATAAAAAACACTCTTGTCAGCTTTTTTCTTTTCTTTTTTTCTTTGAAAAAAGAAAATTATTAGTTTAAATGGAAAAAAATTAGAAAAACACAGATAACTAAATATGAATTTATAAATATTTAATTATAGTTAATATATTTTAAAATTTTATATATAATAATTAATAATTATAATTATAATTTTTGCTTTTAATATATATATATATAGATTCTTGTAAGTAAACTATAGCATGTGAGCCAAAGGGTCCAATTCTAAGTTCTTATAGGAACTTGGTGGGGGAGGGAGGTGGGGGGGGGGGGGAAGGTTCGGGTTAGGCTTTTCTTTTCTTGGTACAGTGAAATAGGGGTTGAATTAAGAGTTAAAAAAATAATTAATTAATTTTTTAATTAATGTAGTACACCCCTCTGCGTGTACTTTTTTTTTTTTTCTTCTTCTTCCTAAGCTAATTACGCCAGAAGTTGTAAACGGATTGAACATGTAAATCATTTTGACTTGCACACATCCTTGAATAAATAAATAGACTTTTTTTTTTTTTTGGTTGTTGTTGTTGTTTACTGTCCAAACACACGCTTCTTAGCAAAAGACACGAGCCAGACCTCCCACAGCAGAAGTCTGTGCAGAGAGTGGGGCCTTGGTTTCCTTCCCTACAATAAGCAAGTAATTTGTAGGATATATTAGCCTGGTCCATCCACAAGAGGTCTCAGAGAAGTATCACAGAGAAAGAGAGAGAGAGAGAGAGAGAGAGAGAGATGGGAAGGGCTCCTTGTTGTGACAAAGCAAATGTAAAGAAGGGACCATGGTCTCCAGAAGAAGATGAAAAGCTTAAGGAGCACATAGAGAAATATGGAAGTGGTGGGAATTGGATTGCTTTACCTCAAAAAGCTGGTAAGATCAACTCAAACATGAATTATAGTCCCATTTTACTCCCCAACCCATCTCACTCTCTCTCTCTCTCACACACACACACACAGGTTCTTAATTTCTTGCTTGTTTTTACATGGAACTTGGTTCTTTTAATGACCAGGTCTGAAAAGATGTGGGAAAAGCTGCAGATTGAGATGGCTAAACTATCTGAGACCCAATATTAAACATGGCGGCTTCACTGAGGAGGAGGATAGGATAATCTGCAGCCTCTTTGCTAGCATTGGAAGCAGGTACATTTATTTCCATTTCCATTTCCATAAATTCTGTAACTTTGTTTTTTTTTTTTTATGGCTTTTTCTGTCATCCATAATTTCACCTGGACTTTACCAAAAATAATTGGCAATTTGTATCCTTTTTCTTCGTAATTAACTATGGCATATTGTACCGAAACATACTCTCATGAGCCTATCTAGATGAATGGTAGCAAAGACGAAGGGAGGATATACTTTCTAAGTTTCTTCTCTTGTTTGTCCTCCTAGAAAAACAATAGTCTTTCCTGTATCAAGAATCTGGCCTTTTTGGATTATTGCTCTGCATGCATGCCAAGTTTAGTCCAATTTCAACCGTCTGCTTACAGCTGTTGAGCGAAAGCTCAACTGCTCAAGAGTCAAGGGTATTCCTCTTTCTGATACCTTTTGTTCTTGTTTTTGTTTCCTTGTATGACTTGCAAAATTTGCAGATGGTCAATAATAGCTGCTCAGTTGCCAGGAAGGACTGACAATGATATCAAGAACCACTGGAACACAAAGCTCAAAAAGAAGCTCATGGCCATGGCTCCTTATCAGTGTCAAAGAGAACCCCCACCATTCCCATCTTCTCATCAAACCCCACCCATATTGCCAACTCACTCACCGTCATTACTCTTTAAAGACCTTATTGATGGCACTAATGACTCATGTTATTATCCCTCTGCCAGGTCTTTTGCTTCCTTTGACCCCATTTCACCAATCTCTTCAAATATTTTGGGTAACAACAGCAGTACCACCTTAGCCACTAACTCCTCATCTTTGTTACTAAGCCCAGAGTGTTTGGTTAGTCCACCAGTGCAATGCTATCAGCAAGTGAAAGAGAGTAACTTCCTTAGTTTTGGAAGTGAAGCAAGTTGCAGTTCAAATTCAGATGGGAGTTGTAGCCAGATCAGCTATGGGTGCAGAGATATCAAACAAGAAGATATGGGATTTCAAAGCTATATCCCAACCGGGTATCATGAAGAGAACCAGAAATTCATGATAAGCTACGGCAACAATGGAGGAGAAGCCCTGGACCAGTGGGCAGCAGAGAAGCCAAATGGTTATTTTGGAGGAACCCCATTAGAATATGGGCTTGAGGATGTTAGGCAACTTATGAGCAGCAACAGTGGCAGTTTTATTAACGACTGCAACAATAACAATTTCATCGTTGATGATGAAAAAAAGACACAAGAGAAGGTCATGAACATGTACGCCTACTACTGAAAATGAATCGTATGCTGACTGACTGCAAGAAAAATCAAGAAAGATTTGATGGGGAAGGCATGGTGGAGGGGAGAGAAAGAGAGAGAGAGAGATTTCAGATAAGACATTGTTAAGTTCATGGGGGTCTGTGTTGTCTCTGGTGATAAAAATATCAAACATTTCTTCTTTCGACAGCACATGGTTTGGAACTTGCAACTTTGTAAAGCCTCCCCTTTTTTTAATTTTTCCTTTCAGTTCGTGCGTGCATTTCTTTTTGGGAGCTGATTGATAGATGATGATCATGGTTATTTATTTCGGTACGGTCCTCACTCTCAATACCACTGCAAAAGTCTGCAACCCAAAGCTGAGTCAGAAAACATAAGAACTTATCATCGTTGAATGAGAACTAAAATGAAACTGAGAATTTCGTGTCAGACCAAGACCCAATGGGTTCAAATTCCCATACTCAAAAATTTCTTAAATGTTAAAAACTTATTTGGATTGTTTCACTTAGGAATTTTTAAGGCTCCGTTTATGGCGCCTTGGAGATTTACGAATTACAGGCTTCAGTTATCACTAGATATTTAACAAATATTATTGCATAATGCTTTCCAAAAATTTAAAAGAAAATTAAGACCAAAGCATGCACTTTCGTTTTCTCCATTTTCACCTTTTTTGTGTATACTCTCTCACCAGGAATATTCACAGTGGGTACTTGCGCCTACTAATTTTGATTTATTGGCTGCTAGACCCCTCATGATTAAAGGGCAATTCTACCCTTTCTATTTTTTGTCGTTGGCATTCTGTGAAGGGTAACTGTTTCACCATGGAGTGTCTACTCTGGGTGGAGGCACAGCTAACGAGAGGACTGGGGCAGATTGGAAAATTCACTTTTTGGTTTCTTTAGCTTTGGAGTTTGTTAAGTTTCAATATTTTGAATTCTAAATATTTTGAGTTTCAAATTATTTTAAATACCTGTTATTAAGTTTTCAAATTATTAAGCTTTTCAATTTTGGGTTGAGTTGAATTACAAGTTATTAAATTTTAAAGTTAACAAATATTGAATTAAGTCAAACTTTAAAATGATTGAGTTGCGTTGCTCAAATTTGCTTTTGCCACTTTTAATTGGGAGAATTTCTTTATAAACAAAAATCTGAATTATTTGGGTTGCAAGACTTTTTTGTTTTTGTTTGATTTAAATTACAGATTATTAATTTTTTTTTTTTTATCAATGAAGGCTGGATTAAGTTAGATTTCAAGTTAATGGGTTACTCAAATTGTATTATTAGCCGATTTTCAAGTAATGTGTGCTTGAAATTGTAGCTGCGGTTCTTGTATTTTTGAGGTAAATAAAGATTTATTAATATATGGTAAACATTAAAACTTACAATTGGCCAAATTACACATCTTAAACCTGAGTTTGGTAATTGTCATATTTTGGTGCAGTATGAAAACACACCACAAAGAAGAGAAAACACGCCACAACTTTTATAAATTTTTAAGAAAATAATTCCTATATCTAAATAAAATAATTACAATTTTATTAACTATATGAACTAGTCACTATATATTTTGTGATTCTTTGTTATTTTATCTTGGAACTCTTTGCTTTTCTAAAAATTCTGTTGCTGTCAAATGTATTTTCTTTAAAGTATGTTTTGTTCATAAGACAATACATTTAGTACACATGCTATTAAATTATTTTGATTTTTGAGCTAGTTTCAAAAGTGTTATTATGTTCCCTACATTCCTTCTTTTTATTTTTTTTTTTCCATGTGATAATGATTAGGTTTTAATGATATATATTACTAACTTGTTAATGTATTGACAATATATATATATATATATCTTTTAAAGTCATTATTTACCAGAGCAATTATTTGATTTATAGTTTACAATTTAAACATCTACGGCTTAAAAGCCTCGTAGACAAAGAAAGGGTTGATAAATTTAAATATTTTGATACCATAAACATGAATAAACTTCAATATTTCTATATCAATAAACTTGAATTTTCCCTGAGATCTGATAACAATGTGAATGTTTTTTCCACCTTTGTTTTTAGCATATCAAATGCTTTTCTCACGATGTTATATTAAAATTTTTATACATTTTGTTTTTGCTAAGACCATTTAGTCTTCTGGTTTAATATAACCATACAATTATTTTTAAGACAATTTATTGTAAAAAAAAAAAAAAACATATGAATTTGGAAATTTGGAATCTTCTTCATGAAGACTTCCAGTTTCCTTTCACCAGCGCTTACTTTTTCAATTGGAATTTTTTTATCAAAAGTTTCGAGGTTGCTTCTGTGCGAGGTAAGACTCAATTTGGAGGTTTCTATTGTAAGTAAACTTGTTAAAACTAATTTGGCAAGAAGATGAAATTGTTTTTTGTTTTTTGTTTTTTTTTTTTCCCCTCGTATCAAAATGCTCCGAAATACTTTCTCCATGTGAAATCTGGAAATTTTTTTTATCAACAGTTTATTGTTATTATTATTATTTTTTTTTGGGTCTATGAGATCAGAAATTTCTTATTGGAAAATCTGAGATCAAACTGAATATTGTTATTAGAAAATATGGCATAAGGGTGAATTTTTATGTGAGATAGTATTAGAAAATTGAAAATCTCACACCGTCGCGTTGCACTTCATTGTCACTTTCTCTAAGCTTTGGAATTAATAATATAGAATAAATTAGTACGCCGTACGAATTAGGTCTAAGTCTGACTAAATGAACCTGTCTATCGGGAATTTTAAGCACAAAGATGCTGATCTTAATTTTGGATTCTTGTGGGGGCACAGATTTTTAAAAAAAATAAATAAAGAAAAGAGAAAGATTGATTATTGTTATTCATAATCAGTCTTCTTAGTTCTTACACAATCATTGCTAGAAGAAGTTCCTACACAACCCTTTTCTTGTTTAATTTTTAATATTGGAATCCATTTTTATACCGAAGAAAGTCCTCCTAAATAATATTACAATATTTGGCTCTCATTGGTTTACCTGTTACTAATTATTATTATTATTATTATTGGTTGTTAATTATTAATATTGATAAATAAAATAAAATTAAAATATCTGGTTAAACTAATATTGTCCGTTAGACTTAAAAACAATAAAATTATCAAACACTCCATTACTCTTCTATTGATTCAAAATGAACAGCAATGGCAGACACCGAACACAAAAGCAAATGCCCCCTTTATCTCGCATTTGTAATAAAATGAAGGGGACACCTAGTTTTGAACTGCACGTTGATTTCATATTCATCTTGTTTTTTTTTTTATTGTTGTAATGAATTTTCATTTTAACTAAGAAAAGAATTGTCTTTTAACCGTTGACTTCTACAGTACCAAAGTGTATATATATATATATATGTATATAAACTAAATGAAATTCCAAGATGGGGAATCATTGTATAGAGACCACATGGCTAGTAGTTAACTGCGCCTCTCCCTCCTTCGCCCAAAGACCACATAAAAATAAAAATAACATGGAAACTGTAAGGTCACAGTGGAGAAACAGGAGAAGGGAAATTTTTTTATTTGAAATTAAAGAAGAAAAAAGAAGAAGAAGAAGAAGGGGAGTTTAATTAATTCTTGGATTCCAGGGCAGCTGGAATAGGTTGGGGGCATTGAGTATATCATACGCAAAGTTAAAATTTTGGATAAATAAATAAATAAGAATCAAGAATATCTGCTTGGTCTTGGAAGTTAGTACGTGCTTTCAATAGAGCTAATTAAAATATTAAAGTGATTCCAGCATACATATATATATATATATATATATACTTATATTTCATGGTCAACTAATTATGGGTCTATAATTGTTAAATATTTGGGGCCGAACAAAAAAAAGGGTTTCTGGTAAATTGATGTTCTAACTTGATGCTGTCGTGTAAAATGGGATTCCTGCTTATCCCCCCCCCCCTCCTCTTCTGGGCGACTAATTAATCAAATCCAAGATGATTCGTATGGTCAAAAAACCAACACAAACGCCCACTATATTCTCATGGCAATGCCGCCCTCCCCCCCCCCCCCCCGGGATGCTTTGGACCTTTTGAGTTGTATCATGACAACATTTCAACTTGCCTCATGTTTTGACTAAATTTGTCAATATTATCTTTGAATTTCGGGTTTAATGAGAATCTTGTCATTAGTTTAATAATGGTTGCAGCATACCCTATAAAATTCAATCCAGCTATGAGAATATTTGTACAAGAAAGAAAGAAATAACTTAAATTCTTGGTGTAATAAGAACACTTGATTTTAATTAACATTATGACACCTCCAGACAACATTATCATTTTTAAAAGAGTCAACCTCCGATATTTGATCACATTAGTGCAAATCAAAAGGATAAAAATAAAATAAAATAAAAGAAATCAAATCTGTCTCGAAGTAAAAACTAAATTTAACTAAATGGACTAATTCTGACCTCAAAAGTCAATGCTGTGGTCGGTCAATTTTATTTTTAACACTCACATATCCAAAAGTTAACGCAATCTCAGAGCGTCAGCTACTACTACTCCCAGCGGCAAATTTTGGATCTCTGCCTTCTTTGTCGTTATTGAATTGTCGACATCAAATTAAGGATTAAAGAATATGTCTTCTATCTCAGACCTTAATTCTCTAATTGCCCTGACATAGTTTAGTTTAAGTAAGAAAAGGGTTACGGTCCTGAAAATTGAAACAATTTTTCTTTTTCTTTTTCTTTTTTCTAAGTGTTTCGAACGCTATATTATTGATCTCTGTACTTATTGATATTTCAAATATGTTACCACAAATTGTATTTTTTGTTGTAGACTACTTAGCAAAGTAAAGAATCCCAAAACAATTTAATTTTAATGTCTGACTTCAATTTTCTTTTTTAAAAACTACCCATTTTCATTCTCTTGTACTTATAATGCCTTTATTTTCTGACTTTCGCTCGCTTGTATCTATATATAAATGGTTTGGAAACACTGTCCATTATCAATCACACCAAATTAGAAGATGAAGACAACAATGACACTTGGCCGCTGTAATCTACGCAAAGAAAAGAGAGGAAGTACGGGGGGAGGGGGGAGGGGAGGGGAAGAGGAAGAGACATTAATCTATTGAGTAAACATTAAAAAAAGTGACAGGGGATCCCCATCGAGAAGCACTCCAAAGGGTCCAAAATAGCATGATCACAATGTCTCTGTCAGGCTTACGTCCCACTGTTCCTTGGGCTCCAGCATTAAAATAATAATAGTAATAAATAAGAAATTAAGAAAAAAAAATGTATATTATATGGGATAAATTAATTACAAAAGAAGCAAGAGACACAGTTAGATATGATGTTAATAAAATTATATATATATATATATATATATATATATGATCATAATAGTATAAAAAAATGAACTAATGAAAGAATTGATATTATTTTATTAATTTTGTTCAATTGTATTTATTTATTTTTTTTTTTATCCATGTGGTTACTTTTTGACAAGAATTGTGAAGAAGAAAAAGGGAAATGTGGGGGTGGAAATTTTGCAAGCTCACAACTCATATGAAGCGTTTACCATTTTTATGGGTTGCCAGCTGTGTGATTTCATTTAATCTAAAAGACAAGTTTTATTTTCCAAGTTGAATTAGATTTGTTTGAAAGCAGGTGGGGGTGGGGGGAAGCTTTTTCTAGGAATGTCTTTTCCAGAGTGGTGTAAAGGTCAAAGGGTATGGCACCCACTGACATCTCTCTGATAACACATACAAAATACAATAATCCCGTTTTTATTTTATTTTTCCTTCAAGTACAGCAGATCAATATTTACCAGAAATATTATAAATCTTTTGCCATCTAAGAGATGATAAAACATATGCATGCAGCCTTAGATTTTAATAATTTATAGGAACAAACATAAATAGTTTTTTTTGCATAATATAGCAGCAGACCTCCCCCGACCATTATTGCTTAACCTCATCACTGTTTTTTGTAGTGAATATTTCTTTTTTTTTTTTTAATGAAAGAAATTATATTAACACATTTACGAATGATTTTTAGTTTGAATTAATAGAATTGATAATTAATTCTTTTTTTTGTTAAAAAAAAAAAACAAGGCCGACCCTTTTATCACCAAGATCCATAGACCTTTGAGTATGACATCGCTTTAAAATTCCAACCGACATTGTTTGTGACATTAATTAACCAGCCAGCAGCCCATTGCAGCTGAAGCAAATGAATGCGTGTGATGTTAAGACTTTGCTGTTAAGACTTAACAGCAGCAAAGTCTTAACATCTCAAAGACGTCAGATTGAGATTGACCTAACTTGCTTGAAACGTGTTATAGTTCGAACAATCCAGTAAGCTTCGACCCAATAATTATCATTATAAAAAGGAAAACAAAAAAGCCAAAACAAAAAATGGGTTCCACACAATGCTTTAACTGTATTTAACAGGGAAACTCAATCAACCAAGCATATATGAAGAAAAACTGGCATTCTGCGCTAAAGTTCGTAGATTTTGAGTCTCAATTTGACGATTCTCATAAGAGGGCGGTTGGACTTTGGAACCCAAAGGGCGAAACGTCATTAAATGGCAGATTTCTTGTAGGTTTGTTCTAATGATTGAGTCGGTTGGCTGTTTGCTCATTTGTTTATCATGTGGATTGGCTCATGCTTTCGTCACCTACAGTTCAGAACAATAAACTTGTCAAAAAAGACTTATTAATCATTTGTCCATTATTTCTATGTTAGGCAATTTCAAATCTCCACTAAGGAGGCCAGGACTTTGAATTTGCAGGCCATTCCCACATGCATGGCCTCACGAACAGCCAATGTTTTACAGCTAAGAGTCAGCATTAATGTTAATAAGCATTATCCTTCTTCCTCGATCCCCCACGCCCCCAAACATGGAGGCTTTGGTCTTAAGAAAGGTCGACATCACATAGCCATTGAGAGCATTGTTATGAAAGATATCTTTTAACATTTTGTATCATTTTAAGAGAGTTAATTAGGACAAAAAATGCAATATTATATAAGGATAAAAATTCGTGTATTTGGATCATTAAAATATTTATGTTAATAATTTTTTACGTTCGACAAAAATTTATAGGATTAAGTACATTATTGAATTATGAATTTTTTTTTTTAATTATGGGGTTCTAGGTCACCATGTCATGGAGTTAACCTTTAGATGTGTTAACCCACATGACACTTAGTCAATCTTGTGAAAGAAGATGTTAAGTAAGCATTAGAGAATTTGAGTGAATTAGCGGAAAATGTGTGAGAGGTAAATGAGCGAATTGAAAAAGCTTGAGAGAACGAGAGAGAGAGAGAGAGCACAAGAGAATTTTGCAAATGAACTTGTATTGAGAAAAAATTCGTGTTGTATAAATAAGAAGAGTGACCTATTTATACAATTCAAAAGAAAGTTCTAGAATGGAATATTTTCGGTATATACAAGGAACATTCTAGATAAGCATTTAATATGGTCCATTCCAGAATTCTCTAAGTAATTATAGCATATTCCACACGCTTCTGGGACCTTCCATAGATATTAAATGGGCTGGGCAGCCCGTAGAAGTTTAATCTTAACCCGAATTTGCACCATATCTTTGTGACATCCTCCCCCACTTAATTCTGTGACGTCCTCGTTGCATTTTCAGCCTTAAATTGCAAAATGTGATCGACAAATTGCCAAAGCTTGTCCTCTCGTTCCTAACTAGCCTCGTGATCTAGCAAATCTTTCCATTTCATTAAGTACTCGGTGTAGTTGGGAACTCCCCTTCTCCGGATCACTCGATCAGCAAGGATATGTTCCACGTCCTTGTTGAATTCGGTGACCACAGCCGTTGGTGCGCGCTTCGACTCGTTTTGGCTTTGATCCTCTTCATCTCCATAGAAAGGCTTTAGAAGACTTACTTGGAAAACGTTGTGGATCTTCAGTTTTGGAGGGAGTTAGACTTGATAGGCGGCCTTTCCCACGCTTGATTATAGAAAATGGCCCTTCATACTTCCGTACCAAGCCCTTATGTACCTTGCGTAGAAACTTGAATTGGTTGGGCGGTAGCTTCACCATCATCCTGTCTCCCACTACATACTCCTTTGGGCAACATTTGGAGTCAGCCTATCTCTTCATCTTCTTGGCCGTTTTGTCAAGGCAAGCCCTTGTTATGTCTGCTTCCTCGTGTCATTTCTTTGCAAACTTAAAGGCAGACGGGTTGTTGCCAGTGTAGGGAGAGGCAATAGCATTTGGAGTTAGCGGTTGTTGTCCCATGACAATCTCAAACGAGCTTTTGTTTGTGGCCTCGCTTATCTGAAGGTTGTATGAGAATTGGGCAGCATCGAATAGCTTCGCCCAGTCTCATTGGTGAGCATTGACATAATGCCTCAAGTATTGTTCGAGCAAGGCATTGACTCGCTCAGTTTGCCCATCGCTTTAAGGATGGAAGCTTGTCGAGAAGTTCAGCTCGGTTCCCAACAACTTGAACAGCTCACGCTAGAATTTGCCCGTAAAGTGGGGGCTTCGGTCACTGATTATGCTCTTCGGCACACCCTATAACTTTACTATATTCTTGAAGAACAAGCGAGCAGCTTCGTCCACCTTGCAATCAGCAAGAGCTGGAATGAAGGTGCCATACTCGCTGAACCGATCAACTACCACCATGATGCTTCCACATCCTTCAGACTTAGGTATAGCCACTATGAAATCCATTAAGACACTTTCCCATGGCTTTTTGGGAATGGGTAGTGGCTCCAGTAAGCCGGCTAGTGGCTGCTATTTTACCTTGTCTTGTTGGCAAACTAAGCAAGTTCGCACATAGGTCTCGATATCCATATGCATATGCGGTCAAAAGTAATGTTGTTGAACAAGAACAAAGGTTTGTGCCATACCTAGGTAACCAACCCATAGGTAATCATGACATTCCTTAAGGATTTCCTTCCGCAAATTTTCCCACTTTGGTATGAAGACACGATTTCCGATCGTCGTTAGGACTCCATCGTTTACTCAAAATCGACGAGTTTTCCCCTCACTAGTTAATCTCAACAGATTGTTGGCTAGTTTGTCCTGTCCGGTACCTTCCTTGATCCGTTCAAGGAGGTTGCTTGTAGGGGTACTAGTAGCAAGGGCTACTAGTTCCGCCTTCCTACTCAGCGCATCAGCAACAACATTGGCTTGCTCCGGCTTATATCACAATGTGTAGTTGAATTCAGCTAGGAAGTCTTGCCAACGAGCTTGCTTGGAGTTGAGTTTCTTTTGGGTTTAGAAGTAGCTCATAGCAACATTATCCGTCATGATTACGAACTTACTTCCAAGGAAATAGTGTCTCTAAGTGCACAAGTAGTGGATGACAGCGGTCATCTCTTTGTCTTGGATGGTATATTGTCTCTCCATGTCGTTAAGCTTGCGGCTTTCATAAGTAATGGGATGTCTATCCTGCATCAAGACTCCCCCAATTGTGAAGTCGGATGCATCGGTATAGACTTCGAAAGGCTTTTCGTAGTCCGGTAGTACCACAATAGGTTCATCGGAGATGGCTTGCTTCAATCTCTCAAAGGAAGCTTGACATTCCTTCTTCCAATGCCAAGTGTGGTTTTTCTTCAGCAGGTCGGTCAGGGGTGCAACTACGGCAGAGTATCCTTAGATGAACCACAATAGTAGTTGACGAGTCCTAGAAAGGATCGTAGTTCCGAGATTTTGGTGGAAGGCTCCCATTATAGGATTACTCGCACCTTTATTGGATCCATCAAGAGTCTACTATCCTTGATTTGATGACCAAGGAAGTCCACCTCTTGCTTGGCGAACAAGTAATTCTCCTTCTTGACGAATAACTCATTTTCCTGTAGAGCTTGGAAGACTTGCTTGAGGTGTTCAACGTGCTCCTCAAGTGTGTTGCTGTACACCACGATGTCATCTAAATAGACTACCACAAATTTATCAAGGAAAGGATGTAGTACCTTGTTCATGAGTGTGCAGAAGGTGACTGGTCCATTGGTGAGGCCAAAAGGCATGACCAAGAACTCGAACACTCTGTAGCGTGTCACGCAAGTTGTTTTTGGCTCATCACCTTGTGCTATGCGGACCTAGTAGTAACCCGATCGCAAATTCAGCTTAGTGAAGTATCTTGCCTTCTCGAGTTGATCGAAAAGATCAGCTATCAAGGGAATCAGACACTTGTTCTTGATGGTGACCTTGTTCAAAGCTCGGTAGTTGATACACATGCATAGCGATCCATCCTTCTTCTTTTGGAAGAGGACTGAGGCACCGAATGAGGCTTTCGATGGTCAAACGTAGCCCGAATCGATCAGATCGTGGAGCTGTTTCCTCAATTCAGCGAGCTCCGAGGGTGCCATGCGATAAGGACTCATGGCAGGAGGGTTGGCACTAGGTACCAGCTCAATGTGGTGATCCACATCTCGCTTTGGTGGAAGTTTCTTTGGCAATTCGGAAGACATGACGTCCTTGAACTTGTTAAGGACAGCCTGAATCGGTTGCAGCAATATGGGAGTTGGTGCTATTACGTCCTCCTTATCGCTTAGTTCCCTTATGGTAAAGACCTAGCTAGGACCCGACTTAAGACCCTGTTTGAATTGCAAGGCCGAGATCATCGATGGTTGAGATCTCTCCTTACGCTTCAAGGGAACTACGCAGATCTTATGAGCGTCGACAACCACAAGAGAATGTGAAGTAAGAATAGGAAAAGCCAAAGCTTCACAAAAAAATGAAAGACCTAACACCACTTTGAAATCATCCATGGGAACGACGATAAAGTTTAACTTACCAGTCCATTCGCCAATCTGGACAGCAACTCCATGTGTTATGTCTTGGACAAGCCTTGCTTCCGAATTTACTACTTTGATGGTGTCATTTCCCTTCGTTGGGTTGAGGCCTAGACGTTTAGCCTCTTGTACGTCAATGAAGTTTTGCGTTGCCCCCGTATTTAGCATCGCATAAGCTGATTTGCCTTTGATGGCAATATCAACATACAACAGTCCCTTCTCCTTAGCGGCTGTTAGGAAGAAACACTTCGAGAGATTACCCAATTGTTGGATAGATCCCATGTCCGCTTGGGTTTCTTCATCGGACTTTTCTGGGTCGAGTACGACCATCATAGCATTCATTGCTTTTCGTTTGGGGAAGTCCTTTACCCAATGCAATCCGTCACAAATGAAACAGGGTCTAAGAGAATTAGCTGAGTTGTGCTTACCTGCAAACTTCTTCTCATGCTTGGGACAATCACTTGAGGGTTTCTGTTGTCCACCCTCGTTATGGCCAGAATCCTGTTTCTTATGCCCGAGTTTCTCTCCCCCACTTTTGCCAGAGTTCGGCTTCTTGCTCTTGGAGTGAGCCGAGTAGTCGATGAAGGTTTCGGCAGTGGTAATGGCAGTATCCAAGGTCTGCACATTACGCTTATCCAGCTCGACTCTCGCCCAATCCTTCAAGCAGTCTTTAAAGTAGAAGAGAAACTCCCTATCGGACATC
This sequence comes from Ceriops tagal, assembly GCA_021533255.1. Classification (NCBI taxonomy): domain Eukaryota; kingdom Viridiplantae; phylum Streptophyta; class Magnoliopsida; order Malpighiales; family Rhizophoraceae; genus Ceriops; species Ceriops tagal. The sequence goes on along the minus strand of CM038606.1, from coordinate 7,980,848 downwards.
TCAATTTCAAGCATAAGGGTAATAAATTCCTTTATGTAGTCAGCAATACTACCTATCTGACATAGGCGACGTAACTTTCCTCTAACTTCACTGTCCGCATTGTGAGGCACAAAGTACCTACGCATTTCAGCCTTGAATTGTTCCCAAGTGTCGATGATACATAAGCCTTTCTCCCATTCAGAATGCTTCCATCTCCATCAGAGTTGGGCAGCATCTCTTAAGAAGATTGAGGCGTTGCCTACTTTGGCCAGGTCGTCAACAACCCCCATGGCCTCGAAGTACTGTTTAAGGCTAAACAGAAAGTTTTCCACAACAGTGGCATTGTGTGTGCCATTGTACATAGCAGGTTTCGAGACCTTCAGGCCATGTATCGCAGTGGTATTAGTAGTAGCAGCTGTACTAACAAGTGAGTTGTTTCGGCGCAGTGACTCTATTTCTCTATGAAGGTTGTGAATCTCTTCATCAATGAACTCACAAAGGTTGGATAACCTTTGATTCATGGAGCGTATTTCTCTCCTAAACGAGCGGCCAAATTCTTTGATCATGACTTTGGCAGCCCGCATAATTTCTACATTCTCATGGATCAAGTTATCGATTTGATTGCTGAGATCGCCCACAATGGAGTTTATGTCAGTGACGCTCCTCTCCAAGTTACCAACACGAGAGTCCATGGTTTCCTTTGATGGAACCTTGGACTTGCTACGTTTGACTAGAGCATGCTGCTACTCACGCCCACGAGCTTCTTGCCCCGCTTGATGCTCAACAAAAGTGGTCTCAACAAATCCTTTTTCGCTTGCCATGCTCACGACTCAAATAAGAACAAAGTTGAAGTTAGGATTCAACCGTACTTTAATACCACCTGTCACGAAGTTAGGCTTTAGACGTGCTAACCTGTGTGGCACTTAGTCAATCTTGTGAGAGAAGATGCTAAGTAAGCCTTAGAGAGTTTGAGTGAATCAGCGGTAAACGTGTGAGAGACAAGTGAGCGAATTAGAAGAGCTTGAGAGAACAAGAGAGAGAGCACAAGAGAGCTTTGCAAGTGAACTTGTATTGAAAAAGGATTCGTGCTGTACAAATGAAAAAAGTAACCTATTTATACAACTCAAAAGAAAGTCCTAAAATAAAATATTATTAGTATATATAAGAAGCATTCTAGATAAGCATTTAATATAGTCCCTTCCAGAATTCTTTAAGTAATTATGACACATTTTGCATGCTTCTGAGACCTTCTGTAGATATCAAATGGGCTGGACAGCCCGTAAAAGTTTAGTCTTAACTCGAATTTACACCTTAAAGATATGTAAATGGTCGAATCAACGTATCCTCGTAACAAACAGCTCTCAATTCGTCCCGTTCAACTCACTAAGTCAATGCGGGTTTTCCGTTTACTCCCGTAACACCAACATCGAGCCTACGGTTAAATCCTAGGAAGCTGGTTATGACAAGAAGAATTGATTTTTTTACATGCAAAGGTGGATCCATTGTTAAATTCAACGAACCAATAAAGGTTGGAAACCGACCGACCTCTCCATAGCTTTTCTAACCAAGCCCAAGGCTCATCACCTTTCTTTTCAAAACGAATTGACAAAATGAAAATTAGATATAAAATTTCTTCAAACAAATTAAAATAAAAAATATATTTTATTTTATTTTGTTGATTGATGTATCTCCCATAACCGATCGATTTTTTAACTCATAATTGAGTGATTGAGACTGTCAATCTACAAATGATCGAATATCTGTGGTGATATAAACTATAAATATGGTTAATTGATTGATTGTGATTTATGATATTTATCTGAAATTGAATTTGTAATGTATTAACTAATATTCAAAAATCTTGTATCTTTTTATCATAATATCTTTTGAAAATTTTTGAATAAGAACATGGAGGATATAAAGACAAAATGGAAAGAGCTAGCATATTCAAAGTTCTAGTCTAAAGTTGATCAGACGGGTTGTTGTGCTCAACTAAATCAACAGAAGAAAATTGAAAACAATAGAGAAAGGCAATTTAAGCCAAAAAAAAAAAAAATTAGATCAATCAATCAGATGAGTCTATTGCCGTACTCGACCAGATAGACAAAAGCGCATGAATTGTAGGAAACTAAGTTTTGGTCGATAGATTGAATTGACTGATCGAACCTAGTGCCATAATTAACCGGTAGTTCATAGAATAAGTTTAAAAATTTAGTTCAAATCGTGACTGATTTTCTTTATGACAAAAGATCTGAGTGACAACAGTTAGTTAAGCCTTAGAAGTATACAAGAAAGTTCAGAAACCTTTTGCTAGATACCTTAAACGAGCTAATCACTATGTAAATCTAAAAAGAAAAAAAAATAGTGTGCAAAAAAGAAAAATCCAAGAGCAAGAGAGTAATAGCGAGAAAAGAAAAACAATTTTCTTAAAAACAAGGTCAGCGGATATGTCTTGTCTTTCCTTTTAATTAATAATATACGTTGCTTATTACCGAATTCATATATTTGATCCCCTGGTAATCTAATGACAGTCCAGTATGATATTCAAAGCCGTGTTAGAACAAGTAAAAGCAAATGCATCTTTAACCAATAAGGGGTCTGTTCAGAATTATTGTTTCAATTTTGATAAGACCCCTGTAATTTTCGGCGTCAATTATAAAGCCTACCATCTTAAGTTTAACCATAAGATTCTTAATTTTTATATTAAAACAATATATATCATTTAAACTCATAAATATGGTCATTGCCTAACACATTTGATTCCCCCCCCCCAAAAAAATGATGTAGAACGCATATGCAAATAGGCAAATTTTAAGTCGACCAGCAGATTCCCCGTGTGTTCAAATCTTGTGGGGTTGTAAACAAGGTTCAGTCCTTTTAATTCTCTACCTTCCTTGAGAAACCATCAAAATTTACTGACAATAATGCAGCAAGGACCTCGTCCGGATGCATCAGAGGTTGGGAATTTGTTTTAAGCTAAACACACTAACATAACAACAGCCCTAGAACATCAGTATGTCTATTTTATTGGGCATTTGCCTCACCTAATGTTCTCATTGCCTTCACATATCTTGCAGTCCATCAAAGTTTGTTGCAACATTTTCGAAACACAAGGTCATCCATACAATAAAAGGTCAATAGCAGGCACTGAAAGTCAAAGTTCTATGAGGAACTGCCATCTTACATTGCATTCCCTGTTGGCAAGTAGAAGCCACATATGCAATGGCATTGAAAAGAACTGAATTTTAATCAAATTTCTTCCACCTGCAAAAAGCCAAATTTAAAAACACCATTCAAGTATACCCCAATTTTTCCTGCATTACCAGTAATTGGGAAACTCACCGACTTCAAAGTCAAACAATAGACACAGAAAAGCAACATAATAGCCTTAGAAGTAAGAAAATCCTCCCACCTTTTCATTTTTTATGGTAAACAGCAATTTTTAAAACTGCACGGTCTAGTAAAACTAACGTTCAAGAGCTTAGGCAGAAGTAGATGATAATAGCTCCCATTGCCATTCATATATCATCGCCAATAACAAGGCTTGAAGCCATGATCAGTGCTAAAGGACTTAGGTTTTATAATTATTTACTTGAATTTTATTATTTTAATTATATTATTGTTCCATCACTTATTTCTCACTTTCCTTCAATCAATCATTAAGTGTTCTCACGGGCATTAATAGGTACATAGGGGCAGAAAACTGGGCCACAAGTGATAACACCCACGGGCATTATCTCCAGTTAAACGCCTTCAGAAAAGTGTTCTCAAGCACCTGCATAAGGTGGTAGGCATGAATCACGAAGGCCTGGGGCCTTTTTGTGCCCCAGGTGAGGTGCTTACAGCCAATCGCAGGTGAGGCATGCCTAAGGACTGGGCAAGGCTCGTGTAAAGCGCACTTTTGTTTTAAACCCTGGAATTTTCTGATTTTCAGGTTTTTTCCTAGTTAGTTTCTTATTCTCTTCTCTTCTATTCATTGTTTCTCTCTCACATCTCTACATGTCCCCATGTTAGCACATTGTTACAATGTCTGCCTTATCCTATATATTATTCTCATTAGTTATCTATTAATTCTCTTTCAGTCTCAACACCCCAGTCCCCACTCCTCTCTCTGAATACTCTCCCTCTCTTTCACACCTCTCCACTGGTGCTACCTATACCAACTCCTTTGAATAAAAACTAATTGGACTGGCCACATAGGGTGCATCATGTTAAAGTCCAACACAGGAAATTACCTGGTCCCAACTATAATTGTCAGGTCCACAAAACAGAAAAGAAAGACGGAAATCGATAAAGATCTGCAGTCCATTGGTGCCTACAAATCATCAAGGTTTGTGTGCTGTTGCAGCAATAATGGACTGATCATTGGACTTCACTATATGTCCAAACCACTTATTTGACTGCTAGGTTGGGAAATTAATATGATACCAACAGCTATTTAGCAAAACACCCAGGGCATAACCACAAGGACACACTTGATAAACAATCCAAATTTTGAAATTTTGACAAAATTAGAATGATAAGATTATAATATAGTTGTCTTAACATTTGTCTTCATCCTTTTGGTTTATCATGTAATCATTAAAAAAAAAAAGTCCTTGCTTTTTGATTTTATAATAGTTATACGAAACATTTTGCTTTAATTTTTTGAATATTGTTGCTTTGAATAAGTTTAATTAGTTACTTTCTTATTAGTTTCATATCTTGCTTGTGTTTCTTTTAGTATTTTTATTATTTTTTAGATGTGTGGCTCACTTCACTCAAGCAGGCACATGCAACTACTTAGTGTGATGGAATCCTATGTTGGAAAGGAGAAAGGGATCCTTGGGCGCATTACACATTCTAACAGATTGCCTTTTGGGATAAGATAATGGCCCTATGACAAGTGGTATCAGAGCCAGTCGAACCCGGTAATGGCCCCGTGACAAGTGGTATTAGAGCTAGTCGGACCCGGTAATAGCCCCATGACAAGTGGTATCAGAGCCAATCAGACCCGGTAATGGCCCCGTGACATTAGGCTCTAAAAGATCTTAGCACTTTGGAGTGCCTAGCACCTTTAAAAGAATAAATTTTAAAGGAATAAGAAGAAAGACCAATAAGGAAATGCTTCCTTAAATTTTTGTCCCATGGTCTCAAGCAGCACTGCTATCCATGCTCTTCATATTCTGTGTTATTTTTTTTTAGCATTTTTTTCATAATTTTTTAGATATGTGGCTCACTTAACTTAGGGGGGCGACTGCACCCGCTTAGGCTTTAAAAGATATTGGCACTTTAGAGTGCCTAGCACCTTTAAAAGCTACTTCAAAAGTCAATGAAGATTGAATAAATGGTTAAGGAATAAGAAGAAAGACCCAAAAGATAATGCTACCTTAAATTTTTGTCCCATGGTCTCAAGCAGCACTGCTAGCCACACTCCTCATATTCTTGAGGTCAAAGATTTCAATCCAGTAGCCATCAGGGTCCTTAATAAATGCTAACCCTTTCAATTTGCCTACAAACAGTTCACAAATTCAAGGTATGTACATTTAACATGCATACACATTTAACACCAGGAGATTCCTTCCTATTTCCAGAAAAGCATAACAAAAGAGATGGAGTTCAAAGGGCTCAAATATATAGCATAACGTGAAGATGGGGATAAAGGGGCTACAGTATACATGATCCATAGAATATACATCAGCAGCTATGATGACATATGAAACTTGAGCTTACTGATTAACTCTCATTTTGATTTATTCTTTCCTTTTATTATTAACATTGTCTGAGTTCAATTTAGTGAAAAAAAAAATTGAGCATCAATTTGTCATTGGCTTTGCCAACAAGTGAACATAAAATCAATTTCAATAGTTAAATTTAGTATCACAAGTAGGCCCTCTCATTCCAATTTCAGCACCATAAACTTTTTGCAAATCATAATCACATTGCAACCAATCCATTGCAAATTAAAAAATGACTTTCCCCAACAAAGCCACTCTAGCCATTCCACATTCAACCTTTTCTTACCCCTTCCCATAAGTACAATACAAATGCATATATACACACAAGGAACATTTCTTTTGTTGGCCCGGATTCAAGGAACATTTGCAGAGTCATAATTTTCTCTATTTATTTACTTGTTTTTTGGGGGGACAGGGGAGCAGGAGAGGAGGAGCAGTCAAAGGTGCACAGGACACCAGCCACAACAATGTATTAATGCCACTATTCATCCTGTTAGAAAATGAGATGACACTGCATATGAACTGCCACCAAAAGAACATAAAATCAATTTTTGTATGTAAATTTCGATATCATAAGTGGATGGTCTCATCCGCTTCCTAGTTCATAACCTCTCACGATCATAATCAGATTGGAACCAATCTATCAGAAATTGAACTCTGGCTTTTCCCAGCTAACCTCACTCCAGCCATTCCACATTCCATTTTCCTTACCCCTTCCTCTATGCACAAACACAAATGTACAGGCAATATTTGAATTTTCATACTTTCCTCATTTATTTCATTTTGGCTAGCCAAAAAATAAAACAAGAAATTAATGACACGTTTCATCCAGCCAGATATGTCATTGCACAAAAATTGCCTCCCACAATAAAATCAGATGCTGACATATTAATGGATCTCATATCAGTTATCAAAATACCAATGTTTAGAAAGGCTTTCTTACCGTCATCAGGTTTTTTCACAAACTCCACACCAAGGCGCTCAAATCTCTCACATGCCTTGTATGTATCATCAACAGTAATGCCAATATGCCCTGAAAGCGAAAACATGACAATCAGAGGACCACTGACTCAAATCCAAATTATGAAAAACACGTACTGTCAACATGGTAACAGCACATCTGAGGCAGATAAAAGGTTATCTATTTGCTGTCAACAAACTAAGGGATACAGACAAGATTTTAGCAGACAAAACTACATTTTTTGAGAATTGGTGTCTCTGTGCAACATGGGTATAGATTCAAGCTAAAATGAATGATGCAACTTAATCAATTCACAACATATTTAGAGCATTTCCAAATCTGTCACATCACTTGCCATTATTGTGACATGAATGTCCCATTGTTTAGGATATCTCAAGGATGCTTTAAAAAGAATGCATTTTTTCATTTACCTATTTTTCTTTCCTGATTTCCTATCACTACTTAGATCAGAAGCAAGGCAAGCTAACTGCATGCAGGCATGGGCTCAGTTAAGCCTCACACTGATGTGCACTATTAAGCTCCGATCATATCAGCCGAAGCAACCAATGGCAAACATATTATCATATATTGAGAGTGATGCATGCTTTGTCCAGCCATATTTGGACTTCAATTTCAAAACCAAGTACTTTGAAAAGCAGAAACCAAGTTATGCTCAAGCAGAAAACTAAAAGCATGGGAACTAAGCCAATAGTATGCATACAAAAAAGAAACACTTATAGCACCCTCAAATGGTGTCCATGCTGATATATGTCAAGCTCACGCATAAGATAAGCATACCAAAGCCACGTGGTTCTGAATTCCCATTGTGATATCCTTTGAAGTCAGGATCACTTTCGGTTCCCCAATTACTGAAAGAAGAATTTGATCTTTAATCATCATAGCAAACATCAGGGTGGGGGAAGGGGGCATGAGGTGCAAATGATAGCTCAAGATGGGAAAGAATGGAACCAACAAAATATATCATTCTTACTGTGTTAACTCAATTGTAGCCCTGCAACCAAAGGTCCAAACTGTTCTTTCAATTGGATCAAGTGGAGCTGATGCTGGATCCTGCACCAAACAGATTTGTCTTAGCAGTGCCCAGTATTTTTAAGAGCACTAAACACCTTGAGGTGACCAGGGCTTGTGCAGAGCCTAGCCACAAGACACAAGGCACAAGGCACAGGTGCAAGAGCAAAAATAATGATAAATTGCTAAAAAATAGACATATAAGCAAGATCTCAACAAGAAAACAAAATCAAAAGGTAAAACAGAATAAGGAAACAGCGCTGTGAGTGATAGAGAGAGGCAGAGACAAGGAGAGACTGAGAAACAGAATATAGATAGATAGAGGAGAGAAATTTGAGAATTTGTTTGAATAAGATGGGAAAGAAAAAAAATGTGACAGAAGATGGACAAGAATAATAGAAAAACAGTATGCTTTTATCCTAAAATTAAGGATTTATTTTATCTTTATCCTGAAATAAGGAGTTATCTTCCCTAATGTGTTTGAGTTGTAAACTCCATGTTTCTGCAAGAGGCATGCTTCTTATGCGCCTTACACATAAATGGTGCACCTAGATGTGCTTCACAAGCCTGGCAACCAAAAGGCACTGGACTCTTGGTGCTCTGCACCTTGTGCTCTGGGCATGCTTTTAACAACACTGTCAGTGCCAAGATCATGAGTTCTACTGTGCATATTGGATAACGATACAGACCCATCACTAAAGGAGGAGAAGCAAAAACAGAAGGAAAGAGAGGAAGACTACCATCAAATTTCCCCAAAATGTTGCAAGCATTGACAACATACTACCACTTCAATTGTGATATTATATAAATTACCTCATAACCCATAAAGTATAAGCTAAACTTCATTTCAGGAAAATCCAACCTCTTCAGCAGCCTGAAATTTCAAATATTGAGGTAACAAGTTCAGCCTGAAGAACCTATTGGTCACTGGAGCTTGATAAAGCACATTATAATAAGTGCAGGACAATCCAATCTCACAGAATTTCACCAGTTTCCAGAGGAGATAGTACAAGATATTAGTCAAATTGATAGGCTTGTTTTAAAAATGAAGGTTTAAAATCAAAGAACATATGTCCATTCAACATCAGCACATCTAAGAAGCATGGAGAGAGATCTAGGACAATAAGGCCAGAACAAATAGAAGATTGCACAACAGAAAAATGCATAACATACAATATTCTGCCAAAAATAAATGTATAGAAAGCAATAAGACATTCAATCCAAATGAAAAATATGATATCGCCAGCTAAGCTTGAAAAGCTGATTAGCTTGCTGGTTTACAAGCTCACAAAAGCAGTAAAAGCAAAAGGTTATATACCTCAGATTGTTCTAGACATAAATAATGAGAAAACAAGGGCATAGACCCAGGACCTTGAAATACAATAAGGGGAAAATATTCTATAAGTGAAGGATAGAAGCATTCGGAAGTTATGAGCCAAATGGAATGATTTGCAGGGGTGACATCTCCAGTGAGTGAGCTCCATGACAACATCAAAATTAAACCAACCCAGCACACATTAACTTGCAAGTGGAAGAAAATTTCGCATGAAGCAAACTTGAGGTACAAGTCGGACCAAGATGCAAAATGGGAGAAAGCGCCTTAACAGATTCAATAATCTAGTTCATAGGAAGGAGAGTACGATGATACAACACAACAACATTTGGAAATAGAATCGAGGCAAAGTTAACTTTCTAAAAACTGCTAATTCAGATACTAAAACAATTGGCATGCAACAACACAAAGTGAACTTGCACTATAGTTTTGAGCATTGAAACTAAATTTCACCAAATTCAACAATAACCCAATCAAAGAAGAACAGGGGATTTCCATCCCATAAGGTTGCATTAACACTAGAATTTAAGAGAAGCTTAAAATTAACAAAATTATACAAAAAATAAAATAAAATAAAATCTCACTTATCAATAAATTAATAAGATGAACAGATGAAAGGTGATAAATAGAACTGAAACAACCCCCCCCGAAAAAAAAAGAAGTAATTGAAATAAAAGAAAGCAACACTTACGACATGCCCAATACACGAGAATAGAAATCTAAACTAACTTTGGGGTCCTTAATACGAAACATCTGCATTGAAAACAAAGAAAGAAACATCAGAGACTTATTAAATCAGCCGCAACACCCCCACATAGATACAGAGAGAGAGAGAGGACAGTTTGCTGCATGATATATCCTTTAGTGGCATTATCAGGAGAGGAGTGGAGGCCTGGGTTTTTGGCCGGCCATTCTTTGGCTTCCGACGACGACGACGCCATTGAATACAATCTTAACCTCTTCCGATTCTGAAATACACACCTGACACTCGTTCTTCACAAAATAATTTCACTTAAAAAGAGAGAGAGAGAAAGCAAGAAGAAGTGTATGACCTTAGTATTGGAGTGGAGAAACAATGGCTGTAGCAGGGAGGATGATCGTGCGGCTGTGAGTCTAAATAGCGGAGAAGACAGGCGAGACAAGGATGCTATGGCCAATGATGAAGCGGCAGCCATTAATTTTTTACAATTTCCTTATTCCGCGGCGTTGCGTTTATTAGAGCATGGACAAGGTGTTGGGACGCCAGTCCACATGAGATGAGCCCATGGAAGAAGAAGTAAGTAGCACTAGCCCATGAGACCCCCCAGCCCAGCCCCATCCGCCCTACCCTCCCAAGCCGAATAAAGTGTCAATCAAGCTCAGTTGCTGTGAGATATCTAGAATTTCCATTTTCAGGTCAGCATGCATTGAACAGGCAGACCATAGATGATTGAATCGTTCTGAAACTGTTAGCTCACGTATATGTTCTTGTGTAATGCGAAAGAAAAGTCGATTATCTTCCTCTCCCCCAACTGATAGAAAGAAGCAGCGGAATACAAATTAGTCAAGAAACCTCTCTACTTATTTGAATACATAGTTAAGTGAATAATAAATATGAGAACTTAAACAATTATACAATAATCAATTTTTTACATGAAAATCGAGGTAAACAAACTAAACAATTAGACCAAAGTGAATACAAATTAAATTTCAGATGAGTGAATACAAGTGAATAATTAATAACTGAATACAAGAGAGATAAACAAACTCAATTACATCAATCAAATTAAATAAACTCAATTTGAACTAGAGTGAGAGGCCAAATGAGTTAACCAACAAAAAAAAACTTTTTGTCCATAATAACTCAACAACCAGACCTTTAAACAACAATCCAACCGTTCAAAATGAAATTTCAGATGTCTTCTACTAGCTGTCCAAATTTCAACTCAATCAAACTACAGAATAATATTCATCTACACTGCCGTAATAGAGAAAACAAAACATTACCAGAAACAAGTGATCACAATTTGAGATAAAAACCTACCCTTTCAGAAAGCTAAATCACAATCCAACTGTAGGTGTCCTTAATCAATTGACCAAAATACAGCTTAATCAGACCACAAACAATCTTCTGATTATAAGGTTGATCAAAACTGTACGCAGAATAACTTCTTGAAATATGAACCACGAAATGTAAATTAGAATCCACAGTCCACCAAATTGCATCTCCACCGTTAAGAATGAAGAACAAGATAGTTTCTATCATTCAGCAAAGTTTTAACTAAATCGGATAAGAATTTACCGTTAGATTTTGAAATAAATGACCAGTACTCTTGTTGAATTCTCTCCTTCGTTTTTTTCTTTTTTTTTTTTTCTCTCTTTCGACTGGGCAGCCTCTCTCACTCTCTCATTTTCTCAAAACCTAATCTTAAAGTCAATTTTTTTTTTTTATTATTTTCAAAGGTTCCCTCCACGTAGGAGGGATACCTAACAATTCTCCCCCTCCCGACTACGTAGAGGTATTGATCATCTCAGTCAACAAACGACACAATTTAAACTTATCTTTTGACAATACCTTTGTTAACATATCAACAACATTATCATCCGTATGAATCTTTTTAAGTGTTAGTTGTTTAAAATCAAGAGCATCATGTATCCAATGATACTGCACATCAATATGCTTTGATCTAATATGAAAAGTCAGATTCTTACCAAGATGGATTGCACTCTAGCTGTCATAATACAACACATACTTTGATTGCTCAAAGCCAAACTCCTTCATAAATCTTTTCATCCAGATTAACTTTTTAGTTGCTTCTTCATAACACTCAGGTTTTTCCTCATCAATTAATAACACAAACTCATTAGGAGAGTACCGAGTAGAAGGCACTGAAACTCCGTTGGACCTTCGTAGTTGAAAGGCAGGTAGAGGTGAGGTTGAATAATCTTCTGTAGGAGTATTGAGATCACCTGTACCCTATACATCATGATCTTGGTGAATATTTTCATCATATTCTTGGATGTCATGTTCAGTATTATTTGAATCATTTGCAGGTGCCAAAGGAATTGGATCAATACCAACAAGGTTATCATTAGTCTGAGTAGTTACCTTCTCAATGTCTTCAATGTTTTGATCTTTGAAAAAAACAACATCTCTACTTCTGACAAGATTTTTCTTAACCGGATCATAAAATCGGTACCCAAAGTCATCTTCACCATAACCAAGAAAGATATATTGTCGTGTCTTTGCATCTAACTTTGTTCGTTCATCTTTAGGGACATGAACCAAAGCCTTATAGCCAAAGACCCGCAAATGATCATAAGAGACTTTTTTACCGAACCAAATTTTGTCCGGAACATCACCCTGCAAAGGAATACTAGGAGATAGATTAACCACATGTGTTGTTATGTTTAAGGCTTTACCCCAAAAAGATCTAGGCAACTTTGCATCTGAGAGCAAACATCTAACTCTATCAATCAATATTCTGTTCATCCTTTCAGCTAAATCATTCAACTAAGGTGTTTTTAGAGGTGTCCTTTGGTGTCTGATCTCATGTACTCTACAATACTCATCAAATGAACCACTATACTCACCACTATTATTAGTACGAACGCATTTCAATCTTTTTCCTGATTGTATTTCAACTAAAGTATGAAATTGTTTAAACACATCAAACACTTGATCTTTACTCTTTAAAGTATAAACCTAAAGTTACAAAATAATAAGCATCACTAAGTGAGCATACCTTCAAAGGAGCACACACATCAGAATGCACCAACTTAAGCAACTCTGATTTCCTAGAAGGAGAATGGCTTTTAAATGTGACTCTGTTTTGTTTTCCAGCCAAACAATGAGAACATTCTTTAAAGCTACACTCTTCATGTCTGAAAGCTGGTTTTTCCTCATCAAATAATTCATCCCCTTTTCACTCATATAGCTAAGTCATTTATGTCATAAATCAATCAAATTCTCATTCTCCACTGCATTTACAGCATCTTTAACAATAGAAACTTGCATAAAATACAAATTGGAACATTTTTTACCTCGCGCTACAACTAAAGAGCCTCTAGTAAGTTTCCACTAACTATCATTAAAGATACTGCAAAAGCCCTTATCATCAAGCTTTCCTGTTAAAATCAAATTCAACCGGATATCTGGGACATATCTGACATCCTTTAAGGTTAGATATGCTTCATTAATAGTCTTTAAGTAAATATCACTAATACCAATGACTTCTGCTAAGCTATTATTACTCATTTTCAACACCCCACGATATAGAGAAGAATACATGAAGGGAGGCACCATTATCTATCACCCAATCAGTCTCATGAGATGTCAAATTAATCACATTTTCATCAGAAACAACAATAAAGTCACCAGTACTAGAAGTTGATGCAGTAACAACACGATTATTATCATTATACCTTTTCTCATGTTTATCACTGCTATCTTTATTTTCTCTCCGCCACTTATAGCATTTCTTCTGAATATGACCCATCTTTTCATAATAGTGACACTGGATATTCTTATACTTTAATCTTAACTTGTTTCGGCTTTTACTTCTGCTCTTTTTACCATTACCTCTCTCTTGGTTTCTCCCCCTATTTTTAGTAACCAAAACCTCTGAATTCAACAGTGATGAACCCTGATATCTTTTTCTCATATCTTCGTTCAACACACCACCTTTCATGAGTTCTAATGAAACAACACCACCAAAGGTAGAATTCGCAAGTGAAATCCAAAATGTCTCCCAAGAATCAGGTAATGTAGTAAGTAACCATAGCCCCAGAACCTCACCATCAAATTTAATATCCATACCCAACAATTGATCAATGACACCCTAAAACTCATTCAAGTGGTCTGCAACTGAACTCCTTTCTTTATATCTCAGCTGCATCATTTTCTTTAACAGAAATAACTTATTATTACCAAACTTTGAAGCGTATAATGTCTTAAGTTTACTCCATAAAGTCTGTGCATGTGTCTCATTACATATGTGATTGTAAACATTATCATTAACAAATTATCGTATAAAGTTACAAACTTACTAATGCTTAAACTCTTATTCCTCATCAGTCTTTGACTCAGGTTTAATAACAACAAATACTAGCAAATGCATTTTCTTCACAAATAAGAGGTCTTTCACTTTACTCCTCCATATATGATAATTCGTGTCATTCAAACAAAACATTCTATTCACATTCAACTTCATCATTCAAACAAGTCAGAAACACAACCTTACTCTGATACCACTATGATAGGAGAGAGGCAACGAAATACAAATTGCACAAGATAACTCTCCCATTTGTTTGAATATGTGAGAAGTTGACTGAATAACAAATATAACAACTTAAACAATCACACAAGAACATACCGATTTTTTACGTGAAAAACCCCTTTAAAGCAAAAAGGAAAACCCACGGGACACACCGATCTAGAAATCAACTTCACTATAATCAACAAGTGAATACAACAAAAGTACACAACCTCAATTATATCAACCAAATTGAATAAACTCAATCTAAATCAAAGTGAGAGGCCAAATAAGTTAACCAACACGAAAGACACTTTCTGTCAATAATAACTCAACAATCAGACTTTCAAACAACAATCCAACCGTTCAAGATGAAATTTTAGATGTCCTCTACTGACTATTCAAATTTCAGCTCAATTAGATTACAAAATAATATTCATCTACATGATTCATTTACACTGCTGTAATAAAGAAAATAAAACATTATTAGAAATAAGTGATCACAATTTAAAATAAAAACCTGCCTTTGCAGAAAGTATAAAATAACTTCTCAAAGTACGAACTATGAAATGTAAATTAAAATCTACACTTACAGTCTATTAAATCTGATTTCTATCGTTCAGAACGAAGAACAAAATAATTTCTATCTTTAAGTAAAATTTTAACTAAATTAAATAAAAATTTATCGTTAAACTTTAAAATAAATATCTAGTATTCTTGTTGAATTCTCTTTTTTTTTTTTTCTCTATTTCGCCTCGCCCTCTCGTTCGAATGTAAGTCATCTTAACGAACGTAAGTCAACTTTTTTTTATTATTATTTTCAAAGGTTCCTCCACGTAGGCGGAATACATAACACCAACCTTATCCTCCTCCTTCCCTTTCTGCTTCTCTCAAATTCTTTCTTTGTTCCTTATCTCCCTGGTCTTAATAACAAGGTTGTTAAATTTGAGATGGCACCTAAACCCGATTTGAGATGTTAAGGATTATGACTTAGAATCATGGTTGAGAGTTCTTACAGAAATTTAAAAAGTAATAATAAAAATTAATTAATGTTAACAAACATAACTCACAAGATTCATCTTGTCGTCTATAGGTCCCCGAATTTTACTTCGTTCTGACCAACCTTCAAGATTCATTTTGTCGTCTATTGGTCTCTGATCTATTTGTTGAGAACGGTTAGTTTGTGTCGTGCAGGCAACGTGTATGTATACCTTTCAGGTGAATCTGTTTCATTTCAACCCGTAATCCATAGTACATATTCAGATTGTTTGAGACCAGTGCATTTGCGTATCGTCGAAATCCACGAAGGGTTTCCTCTCAGATTTTGTTTTGCAAATGGAGAAGTCTGGGTACGGCCGTGATGGCATATACAGGTCGCTGAGACCTACCCTCCCGCTCCCCAAAGATGCCAATCTTTCTCTGGTCTCCTATCTCTTTAGGAACTCTGATTCTTACTCTCAAATGCCAGCTCTTATTGATGCAGATTTCTCATTAACCGTGTCATTTGCGCAGCTCAGATCCACTGTCATCAAGGCTGCACATGGCTTTCGCCATCTGGGTGTCTCTAGAAGAGACGTGGTTCTCATTTTTGCACCCAATTCTTACCAATTCCCTATCTGTTTTTTGGCCATCACTTCTCTTGGTGCTATCGCCACCACAGCCAATCCCCTCTACACAAAAGCAGAAATCTTTAAACAGATAAAAGACTGCAATCCCAAGTTGGTCATTACAGTCCCTGAGTTATGGGACAAAATTCGAGATTTTAATTTGCCAGCTGTTTTTATAGGAGCCAAGGAATATGTGTCTATCCAACGTAGTACTACGGGGATCAAAAGTTTCCATGATTTGGTCGAACTGGGTGAGTCCAATTTTGATTTTCCTGCGACGAGAGTGAAGCAAACTGATGTGGCTGCGCTATTGTATTCTTCCGGCACTACTGGGACCAGTAAAGGAGTGGTCTTGACTCATGGGAATTTCATTGCCGCATCTGCTATGGTCACCATGGATCAAGAAATGGCAGGTGAAATGCACCAGGTGTTTCTCTGTTTCTTGCCCATGTTCCATGTTTTCGGATTGTCTGTGATCACTTACTCCCAGCTGCAAAAGGGCAACGCGGTTGTGTCAATGGCAAAGTTTGATTTTGAGGCGGTTTTGAGGGCTGTGGATAAGTACAGGGTGACCCATATGTGGGTCGTTCCCCCAATAATCCTTGCTTTGGCTAAACAGACTTCGATGCTTAAAAAGTATGACCTCTCCTCACTGCAGCATATTGGCTCTGGTGCGGCTCCTCTGGGGAAAGATTTGATGAAAGAATGTGCCAAGAATTTCCCCCATGTTGCTGTTTCTCAGGTAGTAAAGAGTGGCCCTATTTTGCTTCTCTACAGAATCACCATCATCTTTTGTTCATAAAGTATGCAACTTGCTTTTTCTAACCACAAAAAAAAGGTAAAGAGAAATGCAACTTGCTTTTTGTCATTTGCTTGGACTTAGTCACGCAGTCATGTATTAAGTCATTATCAGCACAAACTAGTTAACTATCATCTTCATATCATCAATTCATCATCATCATCTTCTTCTTCTTCTTCTTCTTTTTAGTTTAGAAATTAAATTCTTAAATTTAAGGCAATGATAGTTAAAAACAGCATTTCGTAGTTGAACTAGTGGATTTAATTTCATACCTGACAGGAACAAACAACACAAAATAGAAAAGAAAAAGAAAAGGAAAACTGTCCAAGGAGGTCTACGACCAAGATAGATTGCTGATTCTAATTTTATCATGTTTATAGTAGATGTTAGATTGGATTGCCTATGATTGGTAACTTAGCTGAAATTTGGACCTATTATTGAAATTTATAGGGTTTGTTTAATTGTGCCACTTTCACCTGCTAACCTTGGAAGTAATCAATTGTTTACTCTAATGGGCTTTCAGTATCATGACATTCTTGGATACTTTGGTTATTAGCCTTTACAAAATAACATTTTATATCCTTTGTTGTTGAAAAAGATTATGTGGTTAACCTTTGTCTCTCTCAGCCAATTATAAGTATGGTTTAAAGAAACATTGCTGATCCAAAATGATGAATCTTGAGTTTCTGTTCTCATCAAAGTGTACATCTGTTTACAAAATCCCACATGTTTGTAAGTTTCATATCTCGCTTGCTATGCCTTCTTTGTACAGTTGACATTTCCACTGCATTTTTTTGTACAGCAATGATGCTTACTTCAGAAGGTGAAATGATCCACTCATGCTACTTAGAATGCTAATGCTTTAATAAAGAATGTGAAAGAATCTTCTGCATTACTCCTTTCACTTAATAAGCAACTGAAAAGGAGGTTTTATCCTGATTCATCATGTTATATGCTATTTCAGGGTTTTGGAATGACTGAAACGAGTGGTATTGTTTCAATGGAGAATTACAGAGTAGGGGTTTGTCATACAGGATCCACAGGAACCCTTGCCGCAGGAATTGAATCACAAATAGTCAGCGTAGATAGTATGAAACCTCTTCCTCCTAATCAATCAGGGGAAATATGGGTCCGTGGACCCAATATGATGGAAGGTAAGAGTGTTTTTTTTTTCCCTCTAAAAATTGCTTTAATGCAAGCTTCATTTTTTCATAAACAGGTCCACAAAACATTGGGTTGGACATTTTTTTGCATTCCATAAAGGAAAAAAATGATGATTCCTGATCTCCATTTTCCAAATGAAAAATTGTTGAATTTCTGGTTGCCAATCTAGTTTGCTGTTGTCTTAGGATATGATCATGATATCCAAAAACTGTGAATCTAGAATATCATAGCATTAGTTCTCTAGTGCCTGGGATTAGACTGTTGTTATCGGGTTATATCTAACATGTTGTCTAATGAGGTCATAAAGTTTCTGTTGTGCATGTGGGTTGTGTGCCTCTATGCTGGAGAATGTCCAGATGACAGGAGTTGTCTGAAGAATTGCTAATCATGATCTACCCCTTCAGTAATAATAGAAGTGCTTTTGTAGAATAACAGAAGTGTGGATTGCATCCTTCTCTTAGGATTTAGATGACTTATCTTTCTTTAACTTTAAACATCCACACATCTGGAGCAGAGTTATGAGAAATCTATTTCAGCAATACGATTGAAGCATTTAACAAACTTTTTTTTTTTTTTAGTAATTATGCTACTAGGTCTTCCTTCTCAGAGAGAACAAGATTACCTATCTGTGAAACAACTATTCTTTGTCCCTCTAAACAAATGATTCTTACATGAAATTTATTATATGCATTACCAATCAGTTTAATAGGAGTGTGGTTTAAAAATTGCTCTGCACCTACATTTCTGATTCGTTTAATGCCTTTATATTTTGAAAATCATTGTCAGGTTACCTTAACAATCCACAGGCCACGAAGCAGACAATAGATAAGAAGGGCTGGGTACATACAGGAGATCTTGGATATTTTGATGAGGAGGGACGGCTGTTTGTTACTGACCGAATTAAAGAACTCATCAAGTACAAAGGTTTTCAGGTAACTGCCATTCAAGAAAAATTGGATGCAAATTCCCTTGCTGTCTTTGGAAATCAACACTCTCCATTGATTCTGAGCTGAATATTTACCAAAATATCTTGTCATTTGCTTGATTGATTCTCATTAGGTTGCACCAGCGGAGCTAGAAGGGTTGCTTGTTTCTCACCCTGAGATATTGGATGCTGTTGTCATTCCGTATGTTGAAAACAGTGCATTCATACTACTTTTATTATTTAAAACACAATAAATACTTTTATATTAATTCCTGTCACAAGTTCAAATAATTGACGGTTGAGACACACCATGTAGATTTCCCGATGCTGAAGTTGGTGAGGTGCCAGTTGCATATGTTGTGCGGTCCTTTGATAGCTCACTGACTGAGGAAGATGTTCAGAAGTTTATCGCTGATCAGGTAAGTGATGCATTATGGCTAACAGTCGAGTCCATTGGTGTTGAGATCTTCATTTTCCTTTTTCTTTTACTTCACTCACTTTTCATTTTTCTGAAAGAATCCTCTTCGATAGGCATTGGTTTTTAGATATGGTTAGGGAAATCCAAGGCACAATCTTGTTTTTGAATACAAGCAATTTGGGTTCAACTTTTAGCCTTTAGGCTCCATGTTCTGCACATCACTGATGTGTCAAGCTGTCAGTGTGTTTATGTTCTAATGAATAGCCTGGTTAGACCGGCAATCCTGCTTCTTGTCATTCAAAATTTAGCTTAGCCAATGCAATTATGCGGTGAAGACAGGATAGTGTGGAAAGAAAGAGCAGGAAAGGATATTGGTGAAGGGTCACCAAATATTCAATCCTCTGACAGCAAATTTTCCTAGCTATTGGTTCCATTGTGTGACAAATTGAACTCTTTACTCCAAAGTTGAGACAATTGAAATCACACACATAAATTTGCATCCTCAATTGACCTCACTCCTATTGTGATGCTGCAGGTTGCACCTTTCAAAAGATTAAGAAGGGTGACATTCATAAACAGCGTCCCTAAATCTGCTTCGGGAAAAATCCTCAGAAGAGAGCTCATTCAGAAAGTAAAATCCAAGTTATGAGGTTGTATCTGAGGATGGTGAATCTGTAGTTTGTCAAAAGCTGAAGTTGAAGATGGACCCGTCTGCCTTCATGTGAAGAGTGACTAATTAGAAACCATTCGTTGAAAGGAACCCATTTGTCACTTTTATATGGATTATGTACAAGATTCTCAATAAAGGTCTTTCCAAACTTCCAAAAGCTAAATAACAACCGTCGTGTTATTGTTATTGTTGTCGTTATTGTTATGATTATTAATATTATCAAGCGTGCGAGTTGTGATAATGCGCGAACAGGATCATGAGATCACAGGCTTCGACCCAAGTACCAGCCCGTCCATGTGTGTGTGGCTGGGAGCTTTGTAGGCTAGGGTTTACCATGCCAGTCTGGTGGGTTGCCTCCTCCTCATCCCAAGAAAACATCACTGTAACTTTTGAGTTCAGAAGGGTCACCAAAACGCCAGCACGAGCCTCTTTCGAATTGGGACCACAACCCATGGGATTCGGCCGTGATCCATCTTTGAGACTAGACGTCGGCCTTGCCATCCATATACATCGCCATGGTCTCAAGTTGTTTCGCTTCCTCAGTGGAATAATACTGAAAATAACGGTTACACTTACGCAGCCGACAATTGTAGCTCTGAATTTAGGGGGGCTTCGAAGGATTGCCTTCTCCTTCTGCATCTGGAGGCGGAAATCGAGGTGTTGGTAAAATTCCCTTGTTTGTGGCTATAGGTAAAGCCTCAGCTGCCTACTCCTTTTCGTTGGATTGGATAGTCCTGCGAGCATTGAGCATTTCCAGTAATTTGCTTCAATGAGGCTTGAGACTCCGCCTGGAAGCTCTCCATAAGTTGCTTCTCCATGGCTTGTATTTGAGCTGGAATCGCCTCAACGGCTAGGCTTCTTACACCAACGTTTGGATCAATTGATTATATTTCCGTAGCTATTATTCCTCAATAGCTTTGAGCTGTATATTTTCAGCCATAGCTGGGGGTGCATTGTCTTGCTAGAGTGGAGCGGAACACCGAATGGGCCGATGGCTCCGATACGGAGTGAAAGATAAGTGGAATTTTTTACCAGGCTCGAGCAATTGGACTTTTCGCATTTGGAACTAAGTCGACGTGATGGTGACATGGGCAAGTACGGAAGGCTCACGGTTTTGCTGATTTTTAGACAAAGATAAATGTTCTTTACAATTTAGCTTTAATACGGTACTTGACCCCTACGATCGGTTCCCCGACGGAGAATTGACTCTTGTCTTCATCGCCACCTTTTTCTCCCCATCCGCGGAGGCGCGCCGAAATACAAATTACTCGTGGGAAACAAACAATGATCTAAAAATTAATTTTATTATAATAAATAAATAAATATAAATATGTATATAATTTTAATTATATTAATTTAATAAATTTAATTTCAACTAAAATAAGAAAATAAATGAATTAATTAAAATAAAAGATATTTTTATTAATAATAACTCAATAATTATTAAAGATAAAAATTTAGATATCAAATTGATTGTCTAAATTTTAATTCAATCAAATTATTGATTAATATTCATTTATATAGTTTATCTAATAGAACATTATTAGAAATAAATGATCACAATTTGAAATAAAAATTCACCCTTACAAAAAGATAAGATCTATGTATCTCCTGTCAACTGACTAAAATACAATTTCATCATACTACAAATAATCTTCTACACGTAAAATAATTTTTTGAAATATGAACTATAAAATCTAAATTAGAATATACGCTTATAGTCCATAAATTTAATATTCATTAAGAATGAAAAATAAGGTAGTCTCTATCTCTTAGTAAAATTTTAATTCAATTTAAATTAAAATTTATCATTAAATTTTAAAAATAATAACTGATATTCCTGTTAAATTTTTTCTCTTTTTTTTTTCTTTCTCTTCGACCGGTTGTCTTTCTCAATTTCTTATTAAATTTAATATAAATGAGGTGTTTATACCTCTTTCAATACGTAACAGTTCTTTCCTGGAAGTTACCGATGATGTCGTTGTTGTTTTTTCCAAGTCATGTCGGCGTGGGACATTTTCAGGCGGCTACAGCGATGATATTATTGAATCAATTTGCAATCCGCTCGGGTGTCCCACTTGCAGCTTCACCGTCATTTGGGCAACATGGTTCTGGACTCTGATTGTCTCTGCAGAAGGTTCCAGCCGTTGCAATAAAAAAAAAGTGCCAAAACTTTGAGAGACAAAACTTGGGAGAACCCACATTCCCGAATTCAGCAGCTTGTCGGTAGACATCTAAAGCATTTTCCCACGTCTTTAGCAAAGGCTTCTAATGTTACACACCTGATGAGTGCATTTGGAGGGAGAGAATATCCCCTGAGCCTATCTCCTCCAGGAATGTTGTGACTCTCTTTTGAATTAATGAATTTCTAATCTATTTAAATTAATGAATTTCTAATCTATCTTACTATCAAAATTAAAATTGAAAAAAAAAAATCAAAACGACTTGGTTCGTTTATCTACAGTGTATAAATATATATATATTTTTAAAAAAATTAGCAAACTATAGTGAATTTGTTAGATTTTTTGCGGTTTTTAATAATCCTAAATTTGCCACCAATCTGTCTATGAAGGTTTCGAAAGATTAGAAAAACTGCTGTCATCCTTTTGCATCGGCTTTGGCAAATACGGGTCTTTCAAAAAAATTGAAAATTTCAAGTAACGGACAAAATTTAAATTTAATTGAATCAAATTATATTTAATCGAATTAAATTCTATAATTAGCTAATTAAACCAATGTAAATCAAAGCTTTAGTTAATTGGACTAAATAAAAATATTATCTTTTATGACTTTTTTATTTTAATAATATTAATAACAAATAAATGTTAATGGAGTATTATTATTACTATTATTATGAATAATCTTTTTTTATGTTATATATATATATATATATATATATTGATATTTATAAATATTCTTGAAAAAATATCTTTTACATTTAAAATAAAATCTATAAATTTAACATAAATTTTGTTCGATTTCAATTTTCAATTTAGTACAACTAATTTTTTTTAATTTAATTTAAATTTTAAACATTAAATTTAGGTCAAACACTCTTATAATTTTTTGACAGTTGAAATGATAAGATTTTTTTTTTTATAAAATAGATTGATTAGTAACTCACCTAATTAATATAATCAATTAATTCATTAATCTATATTTTAATTAAATAAAAAATATAAAATCAATGTGTGATTAGAACATTTGAATTGGTTACACTGATAGATAAAAAAAAAAAGTAACAACGTTACGTCTAGTCAAGAATAACTTTGATCAAATAACTTGAAGAAGGAAAAACAAAATATAAATCCAATTGATTAGTCACGGGGACATTGACTAACAATTGAGAAACAAACAAGGATCATCGACAGCCACCCCATTTCCTCTAACTTTCCCGTCTTCGTCCGTCTCCCCCTCCCCTGCTTGGCAGCTGCTGCGAAATTACATGGCAACCTCCCCCTTCCCCCCCCCCCCCCGGGGCGCCGTCCCCGTGCCCATCAAGAAAAAGCAAAAGAAATGAAAGAAATCAACACGTCGCTTCGGAGAACAAAACATGAAGCTTCCCCCTTATATGTTACATGCATATACATACACACAAAGATGGGGCACACAGCCATTCCCATACAAACGCATGCATGGATACATGTGCACTTTCGATACGTACTTTGTCATGATGCATCCATCCATACCCCCCACGCCATTGCCGACAAATGATGTTAAGTTTCTCAAGACCTTAGCGGGAAGTTCGGAATATTAACACAGTGTATGGATTTTACTAGGAATGTCGCTCAAAATTTTACATTTAATACATTTTATTTTAGTAATAATTCATATGCTATGTTTTCAAATGTAACAAAATTATATTAACATTTGAGTTTTTGTGATAATTAATATACTCCTTTGAAATCATTAGAAAAGTTGTCAATTTAAATGTTTTGAAAGAATTAAATTACCTTAACTTATTGAGATGAGAAGGAAAAAAAAAAAAAAAGAGGCATTTTTGTGCTGAATTTTGATTGTTTATTATGTTTTTCTTTTTTTCGATTGGTGTTGTTATTTCTACAAATTTTAATTGAATAAGCGATATATATATATATATATATATATATATATATATATAGACTAACTTTTTGATTTCCCCCCCTCCCCCGGAAGGCGTTCATCACAGCAACAATAATGTCATATCGTCGATTACTAGTCCTTATAATTCGAATACACATCAATTCTTTGGCTCCGCTGTTATCTGCTACGTGTCCAAATGGGTCTGAGATTGGGTCATATCATTTTTTTAATTTGTTATTTCAATGCAAAGAAAAAACCGGAACGCGTTCATGCTGGGACGGTACCCACACGGAGACCTTTCTCCCTTCGTGGCGAAGTTTAAGCCATTTTCGGGGTTGAGCGTGTGATTTTATTTTTATATTAAATTTATTGGATGCCATTCATTCAACATGTAGAGGTTATTTCCCAAATTTTTTCCCGTTTCATTTTCAAAATCACGGAGTTATTTGAATTCCTTCCATCCCAACAAATCCCATTACCACTCATTCCATGATTCGATATCTATATATATATATATATGTATATATATATTATTTTTATACTACAAATTTATAATATTTATTCAGTAATTATTATTATTATTATTTTATTTCTGAAATGTCCGGTAAGAATATTACGGAAATTAAAAAATATAAACCAAAATTTAGATTAATTTAGTTTAAGAAAAAAAAAATAAAAATTTCTCTCAAAATCAAAATTATTGTATATATATATATATATATATATAAAAGTTAAAATTGAGGGAGGAGAGAAACCCCATATCTAATAATATTAATTTATTGATTTCAAATTTTGGACTATATATACCATCACCGACGTGTCTAATGTATGTAATTTTCTTTTATATAAATATAGATAGAGGTGTTAAAAAAAAAAAAAAACCAAATCATTCCATATATATATATATATATATATATATATCCTACAATCATCAGCATTAGCAGCAGCATGTAACCGCTCTACCTATCATTCATCCTCCTTTATCTCACTTTCCATAATTAAAAATAAATTTTTAGTTTAAATCCCCCCCGCTGCCCCCCCCCCACCCACACACAGCAGCAACTGCTCTTTTACTCTGCAGCAGCAGCTTCGGCAGGCTATTTGGATCTCTCTCTCTCTCTCTCTCTCTCTCTCTATCTATCTCACTCGCACAAACCGCTCTCTCTGGTTCAACTTCCTTCCCATCAATGGCTAAGGTGGGTATTCCCCAACACCGTTAGCCCCCGCTCTTCAATCGCTTAGCTTTATTTTATTTTATTATTTTTTTAACTCTCTGCCTTAATGGGTCTCTGTCTTTCCTTGTTGCAGAAAAAGAAGAACAGCAACAACGACAACAGTGGCAACGTCAACACCCCCGACAACAGCAGCAATAAGACCGACGACAACAAGAAAGACAAAGGAGGAGGCGGTGAGATTAATAGTGGGAAGGATGATTACACCACCACTGCGGTCATGAAGATGGAAATGCACTGTGAGGGATGCGCTGATAAAATTGCCAAACGGGTTCGAGCTTTTCAGGGTAATGTAATTCCAGACTAGACCCGACCCGGCCCGCCCCCCATTTTTTTCTTAACTGAAAACTTTTTACTTTCTGAGTCTGTGCTCTGTTTGTGCTGGATGTGTTGGTGGGTACTGATTGTGCCGCTTCTTGTTGTTGTATTAGGGGTGGAGAGTGCGAAGGCGGAGGCTGATACCAACAAATTGACGGTGAAAGGCAAGTTCGATCCTTTGCACATTCAAGAGAGCCTCCATCAGAAGACCAAGAAGAAGGTGGACCTCATCTCTCCTCAATTGAAGAAGCAAGACCCCAACAAAACCAACAACAACAACACTGAAAAAACCCCACAACCTGCCAAGCCCCCCAAAGAGGTGTATTTTTTTTTTTTTTTTTTTTTGCACAATTGATGTGGGTGTTTGAATTTAATTAATCGTACTTATTGTTAAATAAATAAATGTCAGATAATGTTGCCGTTTTGTTTTCAAATTTGTTCAGGCTCCCGTGACCACGGCGGTTCTCAAGCTTGCATTCCACTGCCATGGTTGCATTGACAAGATTAAGAAGATTGTCTCCAAGACTAAAGGTAACGGATCCTCTTTTTTTTTTTTTTTTTTGGTGTCTGACGTCGCTAACGCATTCACTTGCTGTCTGTCTGCTTGCACAGGTGTGCAAGAGGTGGCCATGGACAACCAGAAAGAGACGGTCACGGTCAAGGGCGCCATGGACGTGAAGTCGTTGACCGAGGCCCTAAGTGAGAAGTTCAAGAGACCCGTCTCGATCGTACCACCTAAGAAGGACAAAGAGGACGGAGCCAAGGACGGGGGAGGAAAGAAGAGCAATGGCGGCGGCGGCGGTGGAGGTGGAGG
Source organism: Ceriops tagal (assembly GCA_021533255.1). NCBI lineage: Eukaryota > Viridiplantae > Streptophyta > Magnoliopsida > Malpighiales > Rhizophoraceae > Ceriops > Ceriops tagal. The sequence goes on along the minus strand of CM038606.1, from coordinate 7,954,586 downwards.
TGGAGGTGGAGGTGGAGGTGACCCTGCTAGGACGGAAGGGAACATAAAGGAATTCGTGGTTCAACCCGGATATGGACCTGGATACGGGTACATGGGTCATCCAGTTTATGGAAATGGGTACGCGGGTCAGCCTGTGTTTCTTGCAAATGGATATATGGGTCAACCTGTTTATGGATACGGTCAGGAATATGGTTATGGATACGGGTACGGGCCGGCTCCAGGTTATCCAGTCCACATGAAGTTCAATGATGAGAACCCTAATGCCTGCTCTATAGTGTAGTCTTCTCTTGTTCTTTTTTTTTTTGTTTTTTTTCAAGGCTTCCGTTGCTTACAGGGAACTTTTCAAGATGGGAAACCAATCATGTAAATGAGCGTAGGTGCTGCTGCTGGGGGAAAGATTTCGTTTTGGCTTTTGGGATATTATTATATTTTCTTGAGGACACCTATTCTGTTTTCTGATTTTATTGATTATCATTATATATATGGGCTTGCCCCGTGGTGGAATATTTTTTTTTTTTTTGGTTCTGTTCTATCGTTGTTCAATAGCTATGTTTCATGTTGCTGACTCCTACCTATTTGTAAGTTGACGCGTAAATGCATATATTTTGCTTTGTGCCTGCCTGTGGGGGACAATCAGGTGGTAAAAGCTGTAAGATAAATTTAGACGGGGCCGCTACTTTTGGTGAGACACAATGCTTTCACACAACTCAGAAGTTGGGGGACCAAGGTTAGTAGGAAGATGGATTTCAAAACATGTGCTCTTTGGAAGGGACGTGGGGTGGGGTTTATCCTTGTGACATGTAAACCACCAAGTCCAAGTTGGGGACATGAACCCACAGGGGTAGATGCAGCGACACCCCCTGGGGGGGGGGGTGGTGTAGCTGAGGTCGTTGTATGAAAGCCCCCAGGCTCTAGTAGTAGCTATACAAGCAAATGACCTCCCCATCAGCACGACGTAAACTCTGTGATCCCCCCACATTTCCTCCATTCTTATTACCATCTGCTGTGTACTAGCTTTAGACATTGAAGTGGGGACAGCAGCTATCACTGTGCTGGTTTGTTTTGCAAGCGTTTGGGCTTCTGTCGTTGGGCACCGTCTGTAAGAACGACGCTGCCATGTGCTCTTCAAGTCCAAACGCACCTCATTTGTCTTCATTTTATACGGCACCTGCTATGAATTTCAAACGGATGACGGTGACATTCATGAACGAAACAGTTCTTCACCCTTACCTCAAATCCAAAAACAAACCCCATTCATCCCTTTTTTTTTAAAGCAATTTTGCTGTTTTTTTTTCTTGATAATAAATTAAGATGCCAAACCAAATTTGATCTAAGTCCTTGTTGAACTGTTTTTCTCTAGTCTTCTATGAGTCAATGCCGGGTAGAATTCATCAGAGGTTGGCGTGAAAATGTATTTGCAAAGCTCTCGCATGGTTCATCTTTACAAGGCACAAAATTCATTTCTAAGTCCCACGACGTGATTAGTTCAAAATATTTTAATTAAATTAGATCCATTAGGTTTCATATGGTATGAATAGGGACATGTCAACAACCGTGCAAGTAGAGCCAAAATTGGAACAATGCGGGGGGGCATTTGATTCAAAACGCAGAGCAAAGGGGGAAGGAATGGGGATGTAAGATAGAGGGCACAGAGCCTGTGCTGCTGCTGATGTCCAGTAGTTTACAAACAAATTCGCAGCAAAACGAAACGACAGACGAAGACCTCTGGTCCTGAAGCTTGAGGTGATGTTGGGACCCACGACAATATTAGCTGGTAGCAAAAAGAGTCATATGCGTTGGACCCCACCCCCCCCCCCCCCCACCACCAATTGAATTGGACCATTTCGACCCCTTCCTCTGTAAGTTGAGTGGCGTCCTTATTTGTGGTCCCCACCTGCCTTTTTGACGGGGAGGTGACTGGTGCACGGCCCTGAATATTATAAAGAATTTAGTGCAGTCTTACGTACAGATGGACAGTTGTGTTCGTGTTGGCGCGTTCTGTGCCCTGCCCTTTTTGGGCAGGAAAAACAAAAAAAAGAGACACAACCACTAATCAGTAAATGCAAAACAATCCAAATGTTCAAGCATTTTTCCTGGAAATTTTGGGCATGAAAGAGCGTGCTCAGGACTGCAGTACTATATATTTTATATAATGTATAGTATGAAATATCTTCGTTATATACCTTTATTTTTTTTTTTTGATCTTAAACATTCAATTGAATTTCTTGCGATTGAGATTATATTCAAAAACCCCCAATTCGTCTCTAAATTCATAATGTCTTTTGCGGACGCCAGGAGGGATCGACTGAACAAGAAAGAAAGATTTAGGATGAAGGCAAGTGTCAACAAAATGTTCTGGCGAAGACAACGATGAGGCAGAAAATTTGTTTTGAAGAAATAAGCATTAAATTTGAAAAGGAAGCGTTTAGCTTTTTGACATTTCCGCCATAAAGAGAGAAAGAAAGGGATGACCCCCCACCCCTCCCCACCTCCCCACCTCCCCTCCGGGGATATCTCTGCATTAACTTGGAATAATTCCACGGTTGCAGATCAAAGGACGTGCACAAAATCTTGGCCTAGTCTACATATATTTAGACACATGTATCGTTATGCACATGAACACCCATCAATCATGATGATACGTACGCATGCCAGATGGCTTGACATTGATTATTTATGCACGAAAAGTAGGAACAGGGGGCAATTAGAAAACAGGAGAAAAACTTCAATTATTATTATAATCATTTTAAATTCTTTTTTTTTTTTTCAAAGATGTCAATGATCGTAGAGAAATATTATTATTGGTCTCACTAATCTATGTCCTAAATAAAAGTAGACAGAATAGTCCGGTCTCTATCTTTCTAATACAATCAATTGGAGATTAAACAAAATAGGTATTTTTGAATTTCAAATTTTTAAGACAAAAATAGGGAATTGGTGACAATGGATTCCGAATCCATGTGATGGAAGGCGTCTTTCAAACTTTTTCTTTTTTTTCCTTTTTTCCCACTTTGGGAGCGATGATTGCACGAACTCAATCCCCCATGTGGGGCGTTCATTCATGTGGCCAAAAAGGAGAAAAATAAAATAAAACAAAACAAAATAAAACCATGTCATTTTACTTTGCCTCCCTTTTGTTGAAATAATAATAATTTCATTGTTATTTTTTTAAAAATTTTTACTTTACAGTCTGATTTGAATTTTGCAGTGTGTTTTTAGTGCAAGTTTTCTCGATAGATCAATAAAGCACTACTTTTACTTTTAAATTTTTCACACCCAAGAAACCAAAAAAAAAAAAAAGAGTTAGTTTTATTTGAACCCGAAATCTAAAGCTTATGTAATCTTATTAGTTTTTCTCATAGTGAAAGAATAAAATGGAGCTCACCACCTAGGCACTACGCATGCAGATTGCCGAGCAAGGTAAATTTTTTCTTGATTTCTTTTTCTTTTTTCTGTTTTAATCGATTTTACCACAAAATGCAATTGTTGTATCAAGAAAATGACACGTCCAATCCGAAAGCTTGAAGGATGGATAAAACTTAGAACTTGTTCGCAGGCTTATCTGTAATATGACATTTTTGACAATTGGGCTATTAATTAAGGCAGATGTAATGATTATCTAAATAAAAACTGTTAACGTTAGGATTCGTCAAAATGGTTGAATGAAGAATGAAATCATTTCTACTTGGATGACGAAGAAAGAATCTTTGACGTGGAGGGATTTTTCAAGGTCACACAAGTGGGGCATTGTGCCTTCAATCATCTTCATCACATACATTAATTTCACCATCAATAATTTCATCCACAGGAGGAGGGTTGGCTGGGGGAGGATAAAGCTGAAATCCACCCCGCAAAAAAAAAAAAATAATGCAAAAATTGATGCACAACAACGACAACAACGTATGTTTTGCTCTGTGCAATTTACGACTCCAATGTCAATTCCCTTTCCTTCTTTACTTTATTATCTTAGTGACCTTTTCTTTTTTTCTTGACCATCTTTTTTATGATCGATCATATTCCAATATATAATAAATTTCCCAATAGAAAAGAGATTCCCAATAAGTGTACTACCCCATTAATGAATTAAGGTAATTTTTGGAGCCAATAGCACTTACTTTTAACAAACACAAGTCCTGTGTATCCACTGAGTCTAAGTATCAACATGGTCTTAAACTTTAGATTCAACACCTTCCGCTGCAAAAAATAAAAAAAATAAAAGGTCTTTGTATAGCCTTTACATGGCTTTGCTCAATTGGTTATCCTCAAAATTTCCAATTACATTAAAATCACTTACCCCTGTGGTCATTTCCGATCAAGCTGAGTCGATTTCTTTTAATTTTTTGTTGCATTAAATTGATTCGTTCTATTATCTAACTCAGTTATACTAAGACAATCTCATTTAATTTAACTACTTTAAATTGATTTCTTGTATGGTCGAGTTTATTGAAGCTGAGTCGGTCTCTTTTAATTTTTAGCTATATTAAACTGACTGTCTCTTTGGTTGGGCTGAGTCAAGTTGGGTTGCTCTTTGCGTTAAATTGTTTCTCCAGTATGATGAAACCCGGGACACTCGCACTAAGTATTTAATTGCATTAAATGGTAGCACCTTTTGGTCCCTAAGAAATAAAAGAATATTAAATTTTGTTTTTCTTTTTATAATAAAAAAAGTATTGTATAGTTCTATATATAAAAATGATAATATATCTAAAAATAGTTTGCCATTTAAATTCTAAAAAATATCAATAATTAAGCCTATCAAATTTCTTAAAATTAGTAACAATTAAAATTAAAAAATAAAAAAATTATATAATCTTTTACAAGATTCTATACTCATTCTTAACTAAGTCTAATTTAGAATTCTTTAAAATTCTTTTTTGGCAAAGTCCTAACGAGGATGTTTACTGTTTGGAGACTAGTTGGTAGATATAGTAACTTAATTATTCTCTCTTTTATCGTGGTAATCAATCTCAACATATTTAGTTTTATCACGATGCACATTATCATAAAACATCTTCATCGATTTTTTAATGATTATCCTTAACCTCTTTAATATCTTTGTAACTATATCCCTTCACATATACCTTGGGTCATTGCTCTAAGTTCAGCTTCTGCATTGCTTTCAGACATAACGTAATTAAGTTTTCTTAAACATATATGCAGTAGTCAAAAGTTGTCTTCAATCTATTACTGATCCTGCCTAATCAGCATCACTGTATATCTTAATACCTATGTTTGTTGATTTCTTGAAAAACAAGCCTTTTCCTAGTGTTAGTTTTAAATACATTAGGATCTTATAGAATCCCTCCAAATGTTTTTCATTTGGATTACTCATGAATTGACTCATTGTTCTAATTAAGAAGCCAATATCGGGTTTTGTGTGAGATAGGTATATGAGTTTTCTTACAAGTCTTTGATATCTACCTTTATTAATAGGTGCAAAATTCTTTTTGGTTCTTAATTTGATTATTGGCTTGATAAGAATGTATGCTGGCTTGCATCCAATCATTTAGATTTCTTTCAAAAGGTCCAAAATATATTTTTGTTGAGAGACAGAGATTCTTACTTTTGACCATGCTATTTCCATTCTAAGGAAGTACCTAAGGCTTCTTAAATATTTGATCTCAAATTTTTTAACTGATAGGTTTTTAAGTGTACTTATCGCCTACATATGATTTTTGTTAGAATAATGTCATCCATGTATACAATAAGGATAACAATTTTCCCTTAAGGTAAGTGTTTAATGAAAAGGGTGTGATTTGCCTAACATGTTGATAGCCATATTGTTTGATTACTTTTATAAATCTGTCAAACCATACCTTTGGAGATTGTTTAAGTCTATATAAGGATTAATTTAATTTACAAACTTTGTTGATTATGACTTGTGAGTCAAATGTAGAGGGTATGTTCATGTAGACTTCTTTAACTAAATTTCCATTGAGGAAAGAATTCTTGACATCTAATTGATAAAGTTGCTAGTTTAAATTGATTGCTAAGAGAATTCAAATTATCTAATTTGGCTACAAGAGTGAAAGTTTCTTTATAATTGATCTCATAAGATTTTGTGAATCTTTTTGTAACAAGTCGAGCCTTAAACTGATCAACACTTTCATCTCCTTTGTATTTAGTTATGAAAACCTATTTGTGGCTTACATGATGCTTTCTAGGTGGTAGCTCAATGATTTCCTATATTCTATTTTTCTCTAGTGCTCCAATCTCTTATTCCATAATAGCCTTCCATTTTGGTATTGTTCTTATGTAGATTTTGGAATCTAAGTTTGATCCAAGCTTGCAACAAAAACCTTATACTTTTTAGATAATCCTTGATATAACATAAAGTTATAGATTGGATGCTTTTTACATTCTCTAATTCCCTTTCCTTTTGCAATAGGCAAATCAATATTTTTGGAAGATTCAAAATTAAGGTTACCTTATAAATATTTTAATCTTATAATCAATTTCAATTCTTGGATCTAGTCAAGAGTTAGTTGGTGCTCTATCTCCATTTAGTCCTTTTTTCCTTTAAAATAGGTAATAAAGTCTTTGTTGTTTTTAGAATAAGTCTTGTTTGGAAAATGAAGACCAAGGAGGTTTAGCATTTCATTTGAAATTAGAACTTTCAAAAATATTTTAAATTTAAATATATAATAATAATTTTAAATTTCCTTTCACCAATGTCATAAAAAAATAATTTTTTTCACATTGAATTAAAACTTTCAAAAACAAATTATTAAATCAAAACTTTTAATTAATTGAACTTTAATTTTTATTTTTATAATTTAGTTAGATTAATTAAGTTGTAAATATCCCAAAGCTTAGTATTACTTATTTTAATATATTCAATTTAAAACACAAAAATATTAAATAAATTAATTGAGAATTTCAATTCTCTTAACAAAATTCATATTTCTAAATTTATGTTCTTTTTATATTAACCTTATCGATTCATAAAATTACGTATACCAAGTATGCATATTTTATTTGATTATAATAATTTTTATATTTAAATTCGGCAAATATTTGTTTAAAAAACTCATAATTACCCACACAAGACATTCCATTATCAACTTCAAAATAATTTAAAAAATAACTTCTAATAAAATTAAATATACCTAATTGTAATATGTCTTAATCTATAACAAACAAATATCTAAAATTGGCCTCACACGTGGGTTTAACCTCAGTTTATTACAGAGAAACACGTTTCAACCCAAAGGCTTTAAGCTTAAAATTTTGTTAACCTGTCTAATAAATCTGATCATTAGAGAACTTTCTTTACTTTACTTTTTTAACAATGTGACTTCGCGAGATCAACACACGTGCCAACCAATAGTAATGGCAAAAATGTAAATACAAAAGATATCCATCACGAACCAGATAAGCCAGATAAGGTTGTCCCTTGTTAGCTGCTGGACCTCTTCCTGTTTGTGTCCCCTTGGGAGCTTTGAACTGCGTACTGAAAGCTGCCAACCACCAAGCATCCGACCAGGAAACTCCATTACAAAGGGGAAAGAAGAAGAAGAAGAAGAAGAAGAAGAAGAAGAAGAAGAAGAAGAAGATAAGCGGAGGAAAAAAGAGCAAAACATTGTAGGGGCCAGAATGTTGAGTCTAGCAGTCGGATCATCGGCTGCTACCGCTGCATTTATTTCAAGTCTACATGCAAATGGCAAACAGCTGCCTCAGCTCCCAACGGCTGCCGGGGGAGGCTTCGCATTAAAAGGATCACAGTCACCACCTCGTGCCCTCATGCCGGCGAGACCCATTAACTCCCTCAAGACGGCGGTTGCCTCCATTGACTCAAACCAGCTCAGCTCCTCTCCTCCTGACAAGGTGGTTTCTCTTCCTCATCTAACCTCTCTTTCCTAAAACCATCTTTTAATTAATGAGATATACAAAAAATTAGTTTTAAATTTTTTATAATTGAGTTGGGACATGCTCATTTGTGCTTAAAAATTGTTAAAAAGTAGTACATTTAATTAAATAATAATAATAATAATAATAATAATAATAATAATTAACGATTGATTATTTTTTATTAAAAATAATTAATTTAAAATAAAATTAAAAATTATGAGACTCAAATGAAAATTAAAAAAAAAAGTATTGTAAACTCAATTTTAAAAATTTATAAAGTTTTAGATCAATTTTTTTTAATATCCCATTAATTAATTAAGTTTTACCTCCTCTGCTGCTGCTGCCGCTACTAATGCTACTGATTCTCCGTGTTAGTCTCTCAGTGTGCCTCTGCATTTTTGTTTCTTCTGTATACTCTCTTTTATATGGATACATATAAATTTTTTGGTGGCGTGCACTTTGCTGAATTTTCTCAGTTTGTGGGCTGAGATATTTATGGAACTATGAAATTCCGATCGTTAAGAATCTCGGATGGTAGCCTCACTTCAACGACGCTAAATTTTAATTGCTAGGCTGCAAATGGTCGCCGTTTTTCGCATGGTAGGAGACCCTAAAATTAATGCCTTACAAATGCCAAATATGGTGAACATACAAATTCTTAGTTTCATCGTGCATCAGTTTCCCGCAGACAATTGATAGTCATTGTCCAGCAAAGTATTATTCAAGATGACTATGCAATATTTATTTCTAAATGAGATTAAATTGGCCTTATTGGTGTGCATGGATATACTTTTTGTCTCTCTCTCTCTCTCTCTCTCTCTCTCTCTCTTTTTTTTTTTTAATTGTGGGGAGTGTCAACTTTTATTTGTGAAATGCAGGAAAGAGGCAACAAGTATTACTTTGTTGTTGCCAATGCAAAATTCATGCTGGATGAGGAGGAGCACTTCAAGGAGCTCTTGTTCGAGCGCCTTCGAAACTATGGAGAGCGTAACAAAGAGCGGGACTTCTGGCTTGTGATTGAGCCAAAATTTGTGGACAAATTCCCTCATATCACCAAGAGATTAAAGAGGCCTGCTGTTGCTCTTGTCTCAACAAATGGTCCATGGATCACGTAAGAACACTCCTGAATGTATATATATGTATTTATATAGTGGTTTCTTGCTTTCTTCTCTTCTCCCCTGACTTGGATTGAAGGCTTAAAAGTGGACCATATTTGTATGTTGTAGTACATTGCAGTTAACTTTGAAGCTGTCATAGATGGTGTTCAGTAAGACATTAGAATCAAATTATTTTGGAATTTTGTGGACTCAATTGTAGCCTTTTCAAGTGATTTGTTGTCTGTTCGCCACAAGTCAAAAGATAGTTCTGTGTTTTTATGTGGCTTACCAAATTCCCAGTTTCTGCCAGAGTCCAGAGGTGCCCCATTCAATTGCTCATTTGTGTCTAACAACGTAAATGAATGACAAATGAAGTATCTAGTGAATACTTGGTCAGTTAATCAGTCCACTTCAATTCATTAAAGTTAGGGTCATTGGGATTGCAAGGTTTTGAAATGTCACACTTGATCTATTACTTTCTTTCCATCAGTTGGCCACAGGCAGTACTGGGAGTTAATTTCTCTCTATGTTTTTCATTTTCCTCTAGGCACGTAATTAAACTTGATATTTGAATTTCAAGTTTTCACCATTATGAGAATGTGTGAGGAAGAATGGCCTTGCTGATGTTTATCCATAAAACGTGTGGAACTCTTGTCACCCCCTCTATTGATGGTATACTATCTGTTCTTTTCACCTTACATCTCTTGATCCTCCTTATGTGCCTTGGCAGGTTCATGAAATTGAGATTGGATCGAGTTCTGTGTGATAGCTATGAAGCAGACACACTAGAAGAAGCACTGGCTTCCAATCCTACCGGTATAGAGTTTGAGAAACCAGAAAAGTGGATGGCACCATATCCAAAGTATGAATTTGGATGGTGGGAACCCTTCTTGCCTGCTGGATCAAGAGAATCAAAAGTGTAGATCACCTCACCATTTTCATTTCACCTTGTTGATATTCATTTTTCTGAACAATGAGAAGCTTTGCATTGTATTAGGAAAAAGCAGCTTAAATGGCTCTGCATACAACTTGCTTTGTGGGTTACTAAGGCACTTCGAATTAGTGAGAACCTTCATAATTTCTGGAGCGGATGTGTTGGATATCTAGATGTTTAGAGCGAGCCAGATGGAAAGAATAGCCAGCTTTCTGTCAGGAATATTAACAATGATACTGAGAGGTATTGTCTCCAGAGTAAAATGGGAATAAGATTAGCAGGATTAGTAGGGAATGGACGATTATCACGTACATGGAAATGTCATCCCTAATGTTAGAACCCCAGATGGGGGGATGAGTGATTCTCATTCGGATTACTACTAATATTCTTGCTCGAAAACGCCTGTTTACATGTGATAGGAGCATCAGCAGCAACTGGATAATAGCTCCGGGTGTAATCCAATCTGGTGAAGAGCAGCATTACGAAGAACCATCTTTCTAATCAAACTACTGCATAATCTTCGCAGCTCCTTGAGCATGATTCTGGTTTTGCAACACGCTGCGAAGGGCTACACGAAAATTTTTTGAGACGATATTGGAAGCTAGGGCGGGAGTAGCTCGTTAGATTCCTGTTGCTGGAGCAAAAAGTGTCTGCAAATGACCAACAGAGATGACGTTGAGTTCAAAAAAAATACATTGTTGTCTCTAATTAGTGACATCAGAAGCCAGCGACAGACATGCCTGACGCCTCCCCCTCTGTCTCTTACCCCCCCCCCACCCCCCCCCCCCCCCCCCCCCGAAAAAAAAAAGAAAAAGAACGGAGAGGCCAGAGGTTTATACTGCGCCTCAGCTGACTTCTCCGAGAAAAGTGAGCATTGGGAACTTCCGAAGGGCCAGACCGTATTAGCTGATGCAGAAAGTCATGTTCTATAGACCCCAAAAATTCTGCCCAAAGAAAATCTCAAGACGACCCTTTTTTTTTAACATCTTAGTATTATTTGCCGATTAATGTTTCAAGTACGACAAATAAGATTAGAGAAGAGATTCCTCTTCTTCTTCTTCTTCTTCTTCTTCTTGATGATTCTTTTGCTGGACAACAAGATTAACAAACATAGCAAAAAAGAGACCATTAAATAAAAATTGAAGGATCTGAAAAAAGGGGGTCGAAGGATTGATGGAGCCAAAGTAAAGGAGTTATATATATTATTTGAATAAATATAACAAATATATAATAATAAAAAATATATTTTAATAATTCTATGAAATAAAATTTATAAAATTTTTAATCAAAAATTTCACGAATTAGAGCCTCCTATATTAATTATTAGGTAATACAACTCGCTTAGAGTTGAACTTTTACGGAGCGAAGAGTCATTAAATTTTTAGCTGGCAAGATATTAGTTTGGATAGATAGAAAGGAAAGGAAAGGGGAGGAAAGGAAAGGAAAGGGCAAGAGGGGGGGGAATGGAAGCAGTGGCGGAGGGGCTATGGGGGCTGGCAGATTACGAGGAGAAGAAGGGGGAGATAGAGAAGGCGGTGAAGTGTCTGGAAGCTATATGCCAGAGCCAGACGCCGTTCTTGCCGATGATAGAGGTGAAGACGAGGCTTCGGATCTCAACACTGCTTCTGAAGCACTCGAACAACGTTGGGGAGGCCAAGGCCCATCTGGAGCGTTCCCAACTTCTCCTCAACACCGTCCCTTCCTGCTTCGACCTCAAGTGCCGCACTTTCAGCCTCCTTAGCCAGTGCTACCATCTCGTGGGCGCCATTCCTCCTCAGAAACACATCCTCTACAAGGCCCTCCATCTCACCTCGTCTTCTTCTTCCTCCTCCTCCTCCGACAGCGTGTCTGTGAAGTTGTGGGCTTGCAATTTCAATTCCCAGCTAGCCAATTCTTTGATTATCGAGGGAGACTATCAATCCACTATCTCCTCTTTGGAATCTGGCTACGCTTCTGCTTCTCAACTCTGCTATCCTGAGTTACAGGTTCTTTTCTTTTCTTTTATTTATTTATTTATTTTTGCTTCAATCCATATTCGGGCTATATTCGTCTCTTATGTCTTGTTAATTTTATGATGTTTTCCGGGGTTATGTTTTCTCAGATGTTCTTTGCAACTTCTGTACTGCACGTTCACCTCATCCAATGGTCCGATGGTAGTTTAGTTCAGAGTGCCCTTCACAGATGCGATGACCTTTGGGAATCATTGGCCCTGGATAGGGTGGGTAACCCACCAAGTCTGCTTCTTTTTTTTGTTTTTTTTCTCTCTCTCTCTCTGTTCTTTTCTTTGCTTTTCTGCATTTTTTGTCAACAGTATCCTTTTGATTCATGTAAAAATCAAATCATTTCTCGAACAGAGAGCACAGTGTCCAGGTCTGTTCTTTTACTACGAGCTGCTGCACATATTCTACCAGCTACGCATCTGCGATTACAAAAATGCCACACAACATGTCGACAAGTTGGATTCTGCTGTGAAGGCTGACTCACAGAGAATGAGAGAAGTACAAAGGCTTACCAATGAACTCAATTCCCTAAACCAAAGTCTTTCGAGGCCTGACCTACCCAACAGAGACAGGTTGCTGCTCTCTGCAAAACAAGCTAAAGTCCAGCAGCAGCTTGCTTCTATGAATGAATTGAGTTCTTCTGGTGAACAATCTTTAGAACCTGCATACTTTGGAAACATAAGACGGGCATCACAAGATAAACTTTTCTTGGCACCTCCTCCTATTGATGGGGAGTGGCTACCAAAAAGTGCTGTCTACGCTCTGGTTGACCTTATGGTAGTTATATTTGGCCGCCCTAGAGGACTTTTTAAGGATTGTGCAAAGCGGATTCAATCTGGAATCCAGATTGTTCAGGGTCAGTATTTTGGACTACGACAAATTATTTTCCTTTCCCTTTGCTGGTTTTTAGTACTTCTCGCATTCAGCAGAAGTGTGGATATTCCATTCTAAATCCTTCCTTTTTCCCAAGCAACAGTCTCAGCAACAAGTCAAAAATCATTATTAATAATTCTTTTTGCAGGGGAGTTAGTGAAGCTTGGAATAACTAATGGTGTAAGAGGTTAGTTTCATCACCCCCAACACTCCCCCCCATGGTGGGGAAAACAAAAAAAGAAGATACTCTAAGTACATACTTTCAATCTTTAGGTTCCTTAGTCTAACCAAGCAGAGCCTTTTTTAAGCAGAAGTGGATTTGCAACATTCTGCAATATGGATGGCTGGTGTCTATTTAATGTTATTAATGCAGTTCCTTGAAAACAAAGTGGCCATGGAGCTTACACGTTCTGAATTTCTTGAAGCACAAGAGGTAGGTGGCACCATGATAGTCCTCCAAAATTTGATTGCCATGCTCCTGTAATCTCCTTTCACTTTTTTGTGTGTCAGGATAGGGGTGGGTTTTAGGGTGGAAACCTTTTGTGCTGTCTCTGTACTTGTTTATTTTTTGGTTTGATTTGGAAGATTTGGCTTTCCCCTTTGATAATCACATAAGTTAACTCATAAACTTTTGCTAGGCAATTTTTGAGATAGATAGATGTGTCAATCTAACATCTGAAATACTTCTGTTACATAAATTTGTATCCTAGACTTTGCACTATTACATTTATTGGCAAGACATTTAGTGGAGCTGTAAGCCTTATTGACGTGACCATCAGAAAAGAAGAAAATGTTATGGGTTTGGCATGAAAAGAAATGTGTTGCATTGTTTCCTGACCTTTTCCTCTGTTGGTGCATCTAAGTGAGAAAGACAACTTCTATTATCTATTTGAGTTGGCTCCTGGCAAGGGTACAAGTCATAAATCATGTCGGGGGGCAGGCTTTATTAATGATCAAAACTCTACCAACATGAATAGATGTATGTTAGGGTACAAGTCAAGAATTAGAATTCATTATGGTTTTTAATTGATTGTCCTTCTTTTCAGCTTGAAAATTTCTCAGTGTTCTCTCAACATTTCTTTGGAAATCTGACATTTCCTGGAATTTAGATGAGAATGCTTACAATTACTTGTTCTGTTTTCTCACTTATGAATTTTCAATTCTGTTTGTAATTGCTTATGCTATTTTAATCATCTGCTAATTTTCAATCAATTTGAACTGTTATACCGGCAGTTTTGTTTTAGGTTGCCAAAACTTCCTTTACAGACTATATGGCCTGGTGTAGTTAACAGAATGAAAATACTTACAATGGGCTTACGTTGCCAGGCATTGGTGCAAATGAAAGATTGGTTCATGCGCTTTCCAACGATTTTACAGGCTTGTGAGAGTGTTATTCAGATGCTCAGGGGCCAATATGCCCATTCTGTTGGCTGTTATAATGAAGCAGCTTTTCATTACATTGAAGCAGCAAAGGTTTGTTGTTTAATTGTCACATGGTGTAGTTAAATACTTTATAAAAAGTTTGAAAATTTATGTTGTCATTATGCTTCAGGGTGATTTTCTTGGTTGATCAACATGATTTGTACAAGCTGAATGCAATTTATATAACTGCTTGTTCCGCCTAATAAGCATGTGTTTTTGATTATACAACAAGTCAGTAAATGTTCATATGTGTTGTATGTTCAGCTAACAGAGAGCAAATCCATGCAAGTAATGTGTGAAATTTATGCAGCTGTGTCCTACTTCTGCATTGGCGATGCTGAATCATCGTCACAGGTTTGAGTGTTTCCTTCGCTCAACAACATTAAACTTATTCTGTATCTGCATTGTCATTAAGGTTGCTATCAGCTTTGTCAACATGTGAAATTTCTTTATGGTCCAGTTGTTTCCTTGCAGGCACTTGATTTGATTGGACCCATTTACAGGATGAAGGATTCTTTTGTTGGAGTTAGAGAGCAAGCAAGTGTCCTTTTTGCTTATGGACTTTTGTTGATGAGGCAGGATGACTATGAAGAAGCACGGTAAAGGCTTAAGCTCTTACATAAGTTTTCTACTGGTACAGTCATTTTGTACAAATGATAATGATGCTCAACTGACATGGGAATGCAACACAACTTGTTGTGTTTGCTTGTCTTCTGAATTATTTGCATTATTCTGAATTGCCTTATATTCATAATCCTTAAGGTAATTTGTCAAGACATTTGTATATGGATGAAGGTATTCATTTATACCCTATTGTTGGCATTCAGAAGCATTTTTAAAACTTAAAGTTGTCCCCACTTTTGTGGACTGTCAGCATTTTCTGTTGTTTTCTTTATCTGGAAAATGGATTACATCAAGAAAGACCAAAATGAGCAGTGTTCTTTTAGACTGTGGCTCCTTGACTCCCTAAAGCTTGAGAGGTTGTAGTAACTGTTTTATAGTGGTCCAATGTCAATTAGAATAAGATCCCCCTCGTTGACTGGTAGAAAAGGAGAAAGTTTATTGGCATAAAGGAAGATGCACTTACAGGGTGTTCTGAAACCTAATGGATTCTGATGGAGAAGTGCTTCTCCTTTTCCGTTTACTTAATGACTATTTTCATTTTAAATAAAGAGTATCTTTTTGTGAACCTATGGGTTTTGTTCTAGTCATTCTGAGGCCTTTGTCTTTCTGGTTGTCTATTACTCTCTCTCTCCCTTTCTCTCTCTCTCTCTCTCTCACACACACACACACACATTCATGAAAATAACAAAATGTCTGCAGGGCTCGGCTAGCAAAAGGCTTGCAGATTGCACACAATAGCATGGGGAACCTCCAGCTTATTGCACAATATTTGACCATCCTTGGGCATCTGGCACTTGCCCTGCATGACATTGTACAAGCCAGAGAGATCTTGAGATCCTCCCTCACATTGGCCAAAAAGCTTTATGATGTCCCAACACAGATTTGGGTGCTTTCCATTCTAACAAGTATGGTTCACTTTCTTACATTGTTTTTAACTAAATCTTTTTAGCTTTAAAAATCAATAAAAATTCATTCATGGCTCTTAATAGGGCAGCATAGAGGTTGGGACTGGAATTTTGTGCATTTTGGCTTACCCAACAATATTGGCCACTTATATACCTTATGTACCGTGAAATGGCAAGTGGTAATTGATGTTTGAACCATATTTTCTAATTGCAGGACCCGTTTTCCCTTTTTATAATGAATTAGCATAGTTTGGTAAATTAAAATTTTGTTAACTACCCAAATTATTATACTTCTCTTTCAGATGTCCTGTTTCCCTTGAAACTTCATCATAGTTGTAAAAACATGAGGCCTGTTATCAGTGATTTTTTTAAGGATGTCAACCTCATCATCCATTGCTGTTTTTCTAAAGATCTGGATGTCTGTTTTCCCATAAAAATACATCTTCATTTTGTTAGCAAATAAATCTTGTTATCAGCAATTATTTTTTCATGGCCAAAAGCAAATATTAGCATTTAGGGTTGTCATTGTAGCGATCTGTTTCTGATTTATCTAAATAATTGAGGTAATTGGTTGTCTTTTCCTTAGGCAATTCTTTAAAAACCTCTATATTCTGAAAGTACTTTGTAGCTTGCATTAAAAAATTTTGGGTAACATGCAACATTCATCTTAAATTTTCCCTGATGTGCAAAGTTGCCATCTGATTTCAATTTGCCATTTTCACCTGAACTACTATCTTTGTTGAAATTTCATCATATCATCAAATGCCACTAGAATCCTTTGACGAAAAAATGGCATGACATGCCATGTGAAAGGCTGCTTGGCATTAATAACCAATAAGGATAAGTAAAAAGCATTGTTACTAAACTTTGCTAATATGGAAAGTCAACACCCAACATCAGTTTACCATCTGTTTTTTTTCATTCACTTGACTACTATCATTTTTAGACGTTACTAGTCCATCGCATGATGTTAGAATCCTTTTAACTGGACTGCTCACATGGCAAGCCACAAGACAACTTCCTATCACTAATGCCCATGTCATGTGAGTGGGTGACTATATTCAGGAGGTGATGTTGAGGACACTGGTTCCCTGATTTTAGGCCTAGATGTAATGGGTGCACACTACCCAAATCTCACATTGTCGAGGAAGAGAGGGATCTTGGGCCATATAAACGTGGGCACTGCACACCCCAACAGGTTGTCTTTTGGGGAGAAGGTAATGGCCTCGTAACAAGTGGTATCAGAGCCTACCCCTGTCCGCCGTGGAACCCTTGACTTGGCGCGAAATGCCAAGAAACCGCCTCGGTGCGTGTCCAAGAACATCGACGAGGTCGTCGATGAATTTGGTGTGGGAGAATGTAATGGGTGCACACTACTCAAATTCCACATTGTCGAGGAAAAGGGGGATCTTGGGCCATATAAACGTGGGTACTGTACACCCCAACAGGTTGCCTTTTGGGGAGAAGGTAATGGCCCCGTGACATAGAGCTTGTTTTCCACAGTGCTGACGTGTGGCTGTCCCCATGATATGTCAGTCACTTGTCACATCACCATTCTGGCAAATGATTCTAACAGCATGTGACAGTGGTGACATTTCAGCAACAATAGTTGTTTAATGAAGTAGCGGTTAGTTGATGTCAAGTGGTTACTTTGCACATTATTGCAAAGTTTAGTGACATGCTAACCTGGCTGTTAATGACACATAGCCGTCCATGCAACACTGCACATCACTATTCCTTTAAAAGATTCAAATAGCATGCGACAGGGTGGTGAAATTTCACCAACAATTGTGGTACGGTAATGAAAATTTGCCAAATTGTGGCTGGGTGGTTACTTTGTGTGTCAGTGAAAACTTTAGCAATGGTGCATTTTACCATTTCTTTTATGTTACCCATGAAGTTCATCATGAATGGCCAATGCATTTGTCTCATTGCAACTTATCTCTGTTGCTCTTCAGCTTTGTACCAAGGACTTGGTGACATTGGAAATAAAATGGAGAATGAGGAATATAGAAAGTTGAAGTCAGATGAATTGCAAAAGAGACTTGCAGATGCACACTCATCGATTCATCACATTGAATTGGTAGGGGAGCTTTGTGGAAACCGACTTATGTGGCATAAGGTTTAGTTCCGATACAACTTGGATATTTATCTGTTTTACTAATCCTGACCAGATTGAGAAGGTGAAGTTTGAAGTTCAGCATTTTCATGAACCTGATATGAAGCGTGCCATGGCAAACCAATCGATGAGGGTGAATCTTGATATTCCAGAGTCTCTGGGTCTATTGGCTCCATCTTCAGCCCCTCCCTCATCAAGGCTGCTTGATATAGATAATAGAAGCCGCAGGAAAGGAAAATTTAGCTCCTGACATCAAGGTACAATCTCACCTGTAAAAAGCTTAATTAGGAAAACTGCTAATGCTTAAACAGGTTGAATTTAGCACTTGAACCAATAATATAGACAGTATATTCCATCTCATTGTTGTTGACATCAACTTGTCGTATGTAATGTTGAAATAAAAATGCAGAATGGTCTCTCTCGCTCAACTCCAAACCCTCCATCCTCACAAAGTTGTTGGGGCTTGGGTGTTAATATCTATGGTGTTTGTACTGAAAGACAAATGTACTTCATTTTTATACTTTTGTTCCAGGATAAATCTATGTTATAGCTTAAGGAAGAAAAAGCGCATTAAATGAACAAAAGCTTTTCTTTATTGAAGTTAGGCGGAAAATTATTGAGAGAATAAGATTGTTTAATGATGAAGGATTTTTCAGCCTTGTGAAGCATATTTTCGTGTATAAAAGCATGTAAAATTACTATGAAAGCTCTGGAGGAATAGAAATATGGTCCATGAATGCTGCCAATTGTCCGTTGACTTGAGGGTCTTCTGCCTGCAAAATATTCTGGCGGCCTTCAGGTTAAAGTTTTGCCATTTTCTGGGGGGAAACTTAAATTAGTTTGAACTCGGTCACTATTCACACCTTAGAATGAAACAAAAAAATATAATGACGATTGTTTCTATAACAATTGTCCTACTCTATTACATGTTAGTTAAATAAATAAATAAAAGTTGTAAGCAATATAAAAAATGTCTCAAATACAAAGAGCCAAAAAAAAAAAAAAAAACAACAAATAAATAAATCAGCCCGTTCAAGGGTAAGCCATGACAGGGTTGAGCTCAAACTCTTTATTCTTGACTTTGTCGAGTTCCGGGATGGAGGGAGCTTTGAGTTGAAATGAAATTGGAATTGTAAATCTCTTCTTTCCCAAGTCTCAAACGTAAACAGCAAAGCAAAATGAAATTGGCTCAATTGAAATGAAATTCAAACGAAATCAAAATGAAGAAGGATAACTTAAGAACAACACATGATGGAATATGTACTTCAATCCTCATTCTACTGCAGCTGAATAGAAGAACATTTTAAATTAAAAAGGAAAGAGGTCTTTGTAAATTGACAACATGATAAATTTGTTACTAAAAAATTATTTAATTATTTTTTTTATAGATCAGAATATATGTATTAAAATACATGATATTGAGGGATTTATTTATATATTAATTCTTTAAATGAATGCATATCATTATTTGTTTTTTTAGCATGAGTTTCAAAAACTTGAGAGTTACTCATCTTTGTCATCAAATGTCAAAAAGGATACATCAAGTAGAGAAAAAAAAAAAAAGAAAAGAGAAAAACAAGAAATTATTGTGTTATGAGATTTATCATAATGCCTTCAAATCGTAATTTTATATTTTAAATTAAGACTTCATTGAAACCTAACATGATTTAATAAATTCAAATCATAGATTTTATATATAATCATAAAATCAAGAAATTTTGTGATTTAAATTAAAATTTTAACATTCTTGAATATATTTATAAATAAATATAAATATAAGTATAAATAGATATGGTGACTACGCGACCCTAATTAACAAAAAGCAAATTAAAAAAAAAAAGAAAAAAAAAAGGGGTCAAATAAGATAAACAAGAATAATGTGAAGGGCCACTCAGCTGATTCTATGCTTTGCCTTGTATAAGATCACCGACAATGGTTGGGAGCTCCCCAGAGTTGTCGGTTTCAGGCACACACCGCAAGAGCATAATAGCTTTGTGCGGATTTCATGCATCGTGTCACCGCCACATTAGCCGTGACGGTTCAAAAGTGTTCAACGGCGCACATTGAATTCGTCGAAACCAACTCAATATTACTTGTAACAAATTATTACCTTAGTATGAAATATAAAAGTGTTTAAACAGCGCACGTCGAATTCAAATCGAATCAACTTAATATCACTTATCACGAATTATTATCTTATTATAAAATATAAAAGTGTTTAACAGCACATATCATATTCAAGTCGAACTAATCCAATATCACTTATTACGAAATTATTATCTTGTTACGATGAAATAATATAATATTTACGTTTAAAAGGTACAAAAATTCTTCTCCTTTCCGACGACGTCGTGGATTTCTTAACAATCAGCTCACTTGAGTTTCCCTGTTTCTGTCTGTTTTGTTTTCGCTTTTGTACTTCTTTTTTTAATCCTTTAATCGTAGAATTATTATTATTATTACGAAAGATCGATTTTTTAAAAGAAATAAAATATGAGAGGAAATAATTATAAAAATAGTTAAAAGCAGATAAAATGAATGGCAAAAAATAAAATCAAATAATAAAGGGAAAGGCGTTAGGGATAGTATATATAATGTTGAGGTTAAAATGGTGAGCTCGGAAGAATAAAATGCAATCGAAGAATTCGGCAAATCCGGCAGGCTGCCGACCGAAGGAGCTGTAAATACTGGAGAGTGAAAGATGGAGAGAGGAATCAAGTCAAGGTCAACTGTTTCGTGATGAGTTGGGTCGGTCGCCGGTCAGACATGGCGCACAGGCGGAGGCGGCAGCCTCCGCCAACGAATGAGGATGAGAAGGTGGTGTTGGTTGTGGAAGAGGAAGGGAAGCGGATTGATGTCAACGATTATGCGGCGGCGGCGGCGTTCAGGAGTAGAGCAACGCGGAGTATCTCCCCCACTACTGCCGCCGCCGCCAACTCCTCTTCTTCTCTCTATTCGTCATCATCGTCTTCTTCTTCTTCAACGGCGGCAACTTCACTTGCTGCAAAAGCAATCAGAGCATCTTCTGCCGCCCACAGCCATAGGGACTCTGCACTCTCCTCTGCATACGCCCACAGCCACCCCGTGTCTCGCCACACTTCTTATTCTTCTTCTTCTTCTGCTTCTATATCTGATCCTACTGCTCCGTCTCTATCCAAGGTACTATATTTACTTGCAATTTCATTCATAGGTCGGCCCAACTCCCAAATCCCTGGATAAAATGAATTAGTTGCTGCTGATTTCTTTGATATTCTTTTCTCCAGATTAGATGAGAATTAAAACGCATTCAATTCATTATTAGAATGAACAAAAGAAACAATAGCAGTTTGTTTTGGGCGAAACAATGAATGAATCTTTTGAGAGTGTGTGTGTGCGCGCGCGTGACTTTATCGACTGTGTAGGGGTGGGACTGGGGTTCGCACTCCTCCAAGCCCTCTGATGGCGAGCAGGCTTCAATCAGAAGAAATTTAAATGAAGCAAAGCAGCAGCAAGGATTCTGGGGAAATCTTGCTATGAAAGCTAAATCACTTCTCGATGCTGATGAGGACAATCCCCTTCCTTCTCCTCCTCAACGTCAACAACAACACCAGCACATCCCTCGCACTGCTACTAAACCCAGAGTGGGTTGCAATTAGATGCTTTCAGTCTTTCTTCCTTGTACTCTTTTCTTATCTCCTTTGAAGACTTTTTTTTTTTTATTTGTTTATGTTGTGTCTGTGTGCAGTATCAAAATTCAAATCCCAATTATGAGAGCCACCAAAAGAAGGAGAATCCAGCATTGCAGAAAAGTCTAAATGCAATCTCCTCCTCCATAAGTTACATTGGCAATGCTGTTGAGGTGAGCCTCCAAATGGCATTTTCTCTCCATTTACCTATGATTTTTCTGGTAGTTCTCTCCCTCTTTCCTTGGGAAACTTGTCACTGCTCCATCTTTCTACTGACATTCTGATTTTTCACTGCTTATTTTCTCTGGCAAGTTGGAGTCTTTTCAGTAAACCTTTTTTTTTTGCTATGCAATTGCAGGAAGGTCTTACAGTTGTGGAAAATCGGACTGCAGGCATCATTCAAGAAACTCGTAAGCACATTAAAAGCAAGTCCATTGAGTCTACAGCAAATAGTAATCAGGGAACCAGTCATAGGAATATGCGGCAACCATCTCAAAGGCAGACGCAAATGCCACCTCAGATGGAAAATGATATAGAACTTCAACTGAAGGCATCTCGCGACGTAAGGTGGCAGCTGTATCACTGGTTCTTACAATGAGACTATAGTGCATGTGTGGGTTTCCCTAGCCTTGTGCAGCTTCAGAATGGTGGAAGACAGATTCCACCTGATCTGTTTTCTATATAGACAATATAATATCATTAAGTAGTTCTGAAACAAGGGAAAGATACATACATAACTTTTGTCTTCTTAAGCAAATATTAACCAGGGTACCCTGCTGCCCTGCTTTTCCAGCAGATTACATGTATATGGCTTTCAATTGAGCCATTGTTAACCACTATTCTCACATTTCCAGCTACATTTCTGCATTTGTAAAACTTTTCAACAAAAAACAAGAAAAGAACTAAATCTGCAATGGCTTCATGATAGCTTTCCTTGTATTATGGATGAGTATATCCAATAGTTATGCAGGTGGCATATGTGATCTGACTGGATTCACATGACTTGCTTTCACATTGAAATGATAATTTTCCTTTGAACTGTTTAACAGGTTGCAATGGCAATGGCTGCTAAAGCAAAGCTTCTTCTTCGAGAACTGAAAACTGTTAAAGCAGATTTGGCTTTTGCAAAGGATAGGTGTGCTCAGTTGGAGGAGGAAAATAAAATCCTTCGAGAGAATTATGAAAGAGGAGACAGCCCTGAGGATGATGATTTGGTACACGATTTATTTTACTTTTTGTTTCAAATTTTTCCTGATGTTTTGTGGTCTTGGGACAATAACAGTGAGGGTGATAATTTGCCATTCATTTTTCTTGGTTTTGAAATGATCTTGAACTTGATGATTTGATCATAAATAAATCATTGTACCTTCATTCTGGAATTAACAAACAGAATATAAACTGTAAAGTTTCCGCTTAATTCCCAACTGCAATTCTACCAACAGTTGTTGCCTGTTACCAAATTTTTGTTTGAAAAAGCCTTAAAACATGTAGTTAATCTTTCCTAGTTGTCATAACATCAGATTAAGCATATTAGTTGGCTTCCTTGTTTACATGATTCCCAGATATCTTGATTCCAAATCCTTGACAAGATGCCCAATTGTTAGATGCATTCAATGAATGCCTGCTTTATAAGATAGACTTCTTCTTTTGAATAAGATCTAGGGCCATTAGAAGGAAAATATTAGGAACATATAATCTATTGGATTTGATTTTGCGGAAGCCTAGCAGAATTGCTGGATCTTTGTCAGAATAACTATAGACATGAGAAGAATTAGCGGGCCTAAATGGGCTCCCGATGCAATAATTATCTTGCCAGATAGTATGAAAAGGGCTTTTATGGACCACTAGCAGTCTTCTTCCTCTAAGAACTGCTAAATGTGAACACCAAAACTCAACTAGAAAAATGTGTGAATCTTGAATTATTAAACTATTTTCCTTTTGATTCATTATTCACCTTTGTTTGGGGAAAGGGATGTGCTAACTAGGATATAGGTGCTTATTGATAGTGTGAGCACAAGATCTCCACCACATATTTGTTATAAAAAAATTGAAAAATTTTTGCTCGTGTCAGTGTGTTACAGTTAGACTTGTCTATTTTGTGGTATGATATCCAAGTGGTCTTTTTCGAGTACAATGCTGGAGAAAAATCCATCTTGACATCTATGCTGCTGAATCCAAGGAGTTCTCATTCTCATCATATGGACTCATGGAATTCAAAATTCCAATTTCATTTCTGTTGTCTTGTTGCTATTTTATCAAATTTCAATTCTGTATCCAATTCCAAAATAATGGATTGCATTTATTCCACACAAACCTAAAATCTTGTGGAGGATCACAATTCCTGCCCTCTCTTCATTTAGTAGTTTGCTTTTCTTTAAAAACATATACCTCTTTTGACACTATCCCATTTTCTATATAGCCATTGGTGGACTTCAATACCATTCTAAGTTCTGGTTGCACAAGCAACCTGTGTGATTATGTCTACTGTTTCTGCAATGGGAGTCCATATGTTGACAGACCTTTTGTTGGCTGGATTATACTTTTGTCTACTTGATCTTCATAATAAGTTCTGTGCGGGATTTGATCTTCATAATAAGTTCTGCTCAACTTGACCACCATATGAACATATCCTGTTTTTACATCTTAATTGGAATAAAATCTCATGGTTATGTTGCAATTGAATGCCTTGTTATCAGCAATACAGAGAAATATGTTGTCATCTTTGGCTAAATGATTTTCGGAGAAAGAATACAATCTTCTTGTGGAAGAATATAATGTTTGATATCCCTTTTTCCCTTTCAGATACGACTTCAGCTTGAAACACTGTTAGCAGAGAAGGCTCGATTGGCCCGTGAGAACTCAGTTTATGCTCGTGAGAACCGCTTCTTAAGGGAGGTTGTTGAATACCACCAACTTACCATGCAAGATGTTGTATACTTGGATGAGGGCACTGAGGAAGTAACTGAAGTTTATCCCATCAAGGTGGTTTCCAATAGTCACACAGTTAACACCCCATCACCTCCACTGCCTACCGAGTCTTCTGTTGATTCAGGCTTGCGAGTGACACGGGAAAACTCTCCTCGCCCTGTGCCACCTCCAGGTCTCCTGGAGCTTTCCTAAAGTGCTGCCAGCAGTGGATACGAGAAGACGCTTAATCTATCTGTCTGGATGACAACGTTCTTTTTCCAAGTTTTTTGTCGAATTTCGAGTGTTACTGTAACATGTGTTTCATGTACCATTTTGCTATCCATTGTCAGTATTCTCCTATCCGGCTGATATTTCCGTGTGTCTGAAACCTAATGTGTTTTAAGTCTATTCCATATTAAATTTATGTTAATCTCCATATGACTAAAATCATCATTTGGATTTTATTTTTAACTTGAATTTGCAGTTTTACTCGTTGATTTCACATTAGACATCACATCACAATGGGCACCCAGGTGCGGGGCTGTTTCCAGTGGCAAAGCGAGTAATGCTAAATTACCCTGTCCTATAGTTCTCTTCCTTTTTTTTTTTTTTTTTTGGTTCTTTTTCTTTTTTCCCTTTTCTTCTACTTCTTTCTCATTCTTTTATCATCAACATTACCACCATCATCATCATCTACTTCTTCCTTGGCTTAGGGAAATATACTGACGATGGAGGCAGTGGCAATGCAGAGCGTAAGGAAAATAACTGAACTTTGCCACCCTTTCTTGGCAATAGTCCGGCATTTGAGGAGCAGGTTAATGAATACTGGCAATTGGAGGCTTAGAGCCTTTGTCTAGGCAGGTGGCGGACACTATAGGCAACAAAAGACGACGCATGGGGGGAAGAGGATGGCTGACTTGGGTTTCGGGATTTCGGCACATTGTCCGACTTCGGCCACCGAAAATTGAAGGTTCGGGTCCAAGTGACTCGGATGGTGTTAGTACAGGGAGTTGGCCCGTGGACATTGAAGAAAGTATGCGTATCACATGCCTCTCCTCAAGATAAAAAAAAATATTCCTTTTAACCATTAAGGAAACGTACAATTGGCTTAAAGCCTACTTCTTCTACTGAAATACCTCTGCAGTTTTGAGTTATCCAACTTCCCCTCTTAATCTGATGCATCCCAACACATTGAGAGACCTACTCGAATAAAATCTCCTTCAACTTGATATACTCCGTGCTACAGAGTACGTGTCATCTTTAGGCGCGCTGACGTTCGTACTGCATGTCAGATCAGTAGCTGCTGCTGCAAGAGCCCCGGCCAAAAAGTCTCACTCTCTCTCCACTACCTACCTCCCACCATCGCCAATGCCCCCTTCAGATGATCCCGTCAGCTAGGCTAATACCCTTATTAAAATGACCAAGAAAAAGTCCTTCCACGTTCTCCCTGCTGCAGAGTAAGAAGATCTTACAAACATTCTCTTCAAGAGGCTTTTACTGATTTGGGTATTTAATATGCAAGAGTAAGTCAGCTGCTGTTTAGACTCTTTCTTGTCTTGTTAATTATAGACCTTTTACCAACCCAAAAAAAAAACTCCCATCAAACTACTAAATAAATTAGAGGACAGCACTTATTTATATTTTAAAAAATTTTCAACAATCCCATATCATTTTTAAAATATTAAACTTTTCTTTAGTGTGTTACAAGTATTAAACTACCAAGCTTTTACAACGATTCATGTGTTACAAAAATTTTCTTTAAAATTGTTTTTACAAAAAGTTAGACTACCTACAAATTAAAAAATTATTTAAAATTGCATATTAAATATCACTCCCTTTAAAATAAAATTTTTAACACATGAACCGTTGTACCCTGAGGGCAGGACATAATTGTCGATTTTGAGGATTTTCTCAATACTGGGGTTTTTTGTTTTTAAATTTCCAAGCTAAGTTGTGATGAAATTAGTCCAAGTGTCAGCCACGCGTTATGAATTTTATTGTGTGTTTTACCATAAAAGTAGATTAGTGACGTCTTCTTGCAAGCTGCCTACAGTATTATTATTCAATAATCAGAATTCCACCTGAAACTTGAGGACTTTTACCAAATGTTGATTAGCATTCTCAAAAATTTTGCAACATCTTTTTTTTTTTCAAAAAAAAAGAAAAATCCCCCCATCTGTTACAAAGCAAAACACTGCCGTGATGATGTCACAGGTGAACAGATACTGCGACTATCAATGTCCCTTTCGCTGGCACATCAGATTTGTCCAACAACGCAATTTGTAACGCACGAAAAAAGCTACCCGATTCAATTTGACCGCCTCAATTTTCTTTCGGACTAGGCGCACGATTTCTTTCCAAGCTGATCATGGATCCCTTTTCTTTTCTTGTTGGATTCACACCTGATCTCCTGCACTTTATAAAGCTGTCTGCAGCAATCAAGCATTACAATCATGAGCCCTCCTCCGCACCACCAGCAGCCTCAGCAGCTTTCTTCTCCTTTTTCTTCTCCCTTTTTTTCTTGTTTCTTAGCGCATTTTTGCTCGCTTGTCTATCCATTAACGTATTGATGGGCATTAGCGAAAGCCAAAACATGTAGACCAAAGACGAAAGAGAAGATACTTACTCAGTGGGGCTCTCTCCAAACAACTGTCATTGCAAAACATTCAAACATCATCAGAACCAATGCAAGAAATAACCAAGAGAAAAGTGAAAAATTGTTACCGCTACAATTATGGTAGCCAAAACAAGCTATGGAATCTAGTCATCAGCCGCATTTAATTTGGAATATTGATGTTGAGAGATGATCTAATCCACCACAATAAAAATCTTCGTAATTGAATTCTTACAATTAAAATAACCAAGCAAAAAGCATCAGGATTTTCAGATGCGTTCCTAGGGAAGGAAAGGCCATCAGTTAAAGGGCCATTACGAAGGTGGCAAATGTGCACATATTTTATGTTTTTTTTTTTCTAAGTGATGCATTCAGTTTAATGTCCTCGTAGCCAAAATGTCATGGCAGGTAAGGTTCGTTGAAGATAGGGTTTTGAAAGCAAGGGCGAATGATGGTTTCCTTAAGCACAAGAAAGGATATTCTGTAATTGTCCAGTGTTTGCATAGAGGTCAAAACAATCACCTGACACTTTGTTCTACATGACTTGTATTATATCAGCATGCAAGAGGTTTATCATCATGCAACAAGCAAAAGGAGAGTTTAACTAAAAGCATTAGTCGGATTACTCACTCAATTTGCAATTCAATAAAAGCAGAGCAAGTGGTCTTCCATTACCTCTGCCTGAATGGCAGCTGCACTTTTTGCATGTGGTGGGCGATATGCCGCAGGTTTCTGAGCTGAAGGGTTTGCAGTAGTTTTCCTGGAGGCTGCTCCCTGTCCTGAAAGAGACATGAAGAATATTTATGTAACCAAATATTTGGGTAATATGCTTCCATACTCCAACCAGGTTTTGAAGTATGAAAGAGGGATTAAACCTTGTGATTTAGTTTCTTCAAACTTCAATGAATCAAGAGACTTAATAGTTTCTGTAATGTCAGCAAATCCATCTGGTGATTGTGGTTTCCAGTCAGCCTGTATAAAGTGGTCATGAAGGATAAAAATTTACTGAAATCACTGATACCAAAAGTTCCTTCAAAACACCAAATCCCTGATTGAAATACCAACCTGGTACAACTTGTTAAACATTGTTCTGAAGTACAAGGATCCATTGTAGTTGAAAATTTTAATCCTTCAACAACAATATCACCAAGGAATGAGTCATTTAACTATTGGCAAAAAAGCTTGCAAATATAATAACCAACAACCAATATATGTGCAGACACTGGGATACACAAGAAAGAAGAAATCTAATATCCACATACCATCCAGCATGCCACATATGCTAAACACTTTGATAAGATAGGATTCCAGGATGCAGCAGTAATAGGTAAGAGTTGAACAATTAAATACCTAAATTAGCAGTTTAAATGCCATCAACATGTGGCTGTTCTTGAGCTATTTCTAGAAAAAACAAAGGATGCAAATGCTTGAAATAGTTTGTCATGAGTGAAAATGTATAATGCAACCATGACAAAGAATTTCATTGCAAACATATGGATCACTGATCATGCTGCTGATTGCTTCAATCAACAATAAATGCTATTTCACAAGGCAGGATATTCAATAAAAAAGGGTAAGGAAATCCTTTTAACAAAATTTTGAATTGGACCCTATTGACTACCAAAAAACCAACCCATTGGGGGTAAAATTGAAAATAAACATATTCTACAATTCTATTCCTATTATCAATAATAACAGGTACTATTAAGTTGTAAAGATTTTAATCACATAAACAAGAGATACCCTTTCCCTTGACCCACATGATTAGGGAAAAATCAATGACCAACATACCCATTGTCGACCTGTAGTCTTGGAGCTGTTGTGGCAGTCATGAAATAGCGCCCATCAGGGGACCATTCACTTGTTACAGACAATTCAGCCCTAGTTGTGCCAAGTTTTTTTTTGTCTATATAGTCCCAAAATGCCTGAAATTATGTTAGACATAAAATAACGTTAAAAAAAAAGGACAAGGAAAAAATGTCATTTTTCTACATCTCAGGTATGACATTTTAAATGCAATGAACTAACAGATAGGTGGGCATGGGGAGGACTTCAGGTCGCTACACTAAGAGACATAATAATTATCCAGTTGCCCAGGACTACCATGTCATCCTCACTAGTTGATGCAACCAACTAATCAAAGGGTAGCAAGTGGCAAGAGATGCCATATCACCAAGGTGAGTTCCAAAGTTTATTGTATATCCACTACCACCACCACCATACCAACACTAAATCCAATGGCACAAATGGCGTATAATTATTGGTCCAGTGTTCCATTAGGATCTGACATGGTGCACCCAGTCTATAGTATAATTTTAAAGAGAAAGGATGAGAATGGCATCTACAAGCAGAATAATCCTGTGGAAGCACAGACAGTCATGTGCTTTCACTTGGCACACAAATAATCTTCACAAAGCTGTTGAATCAGAGAACAAAAGACTAGAAAAAGCAAACAGATAAGCTGCAAAGAGTATTGTTCCATGGTACAAAAGGGAAAAAAATGAAGGTATTTCCTCCTTCCAAGGGGCTCCACAAAGAAAAAAAAATGGGACAAACCTAGACCACTAAGCATTTCAATATGCTAAGTAAATTTGATATCAAAAGGATAAGTGGAAAATACTGGAAATCACAGGTCAAAAGCAAATAACCTCGCAAAAGCAATGGTGAATTTACCCAACTGAAAAAAGAAGACAGTGCAATTGTCGACCTACAACACCTAGCTAGATAACTAATCACATCAACAAACAACTCAAACAAATAAGCAGTTATTTTGCACAGAGAATAGGACTGAAAAATTAGGCAAGGAAGAAGATAAAAAATTAGGAAATATGAGTCAAATTTCCTATAGTTGAGTACAATACCAGAATTTCAACAAAAGTAACATACCATATCACCCGGCAAGTTGCCAAAACCAGCCAAGCACAGAACTGTGGACCAATGTGTTAAGCTCACAAACATACAGGCAAAGAACCACAAATAGGCTGAATTACCAAGTTAATATGTGTGCCATTATACAAAGGATACATTTTCCTTTTGGGTTCCATCTGACAGTATTGTATGGGCCAGTCCCAAGCTCTAGGAGGGGTCTGCACTTCTTATCAAACAAAGTTGCATTTGCAGGCATAACTGAGATAAGTCAAGGGAAGCATGAAACCTGTGGAAATAACTTGAAGCAAAATTGTACAAATGCATAGTTCAATTAAAAGGGTGCCCCAATTCACGAGGTTCCACACTGTGGGATCTAAGCAAGGGTCAGATGCATGCAAGGTTCAATTAAGAATAACAAGTTTTTATAATTTTCCACAGAAACACAACAACAATCTCAAGAAAGATATTTAGACATGGCATGGCCATGGTGGAAGGAACAGCCTTCAAAGTACCTTTGCATAAACCATAACTGCAGAGATCATCATAGCAATTTTCTCCATTCAGAAAAGTTTCCCACATCAAAGTTTCTCTGAAATTTCACATAAAACTAGGATTATAAATAAAAACATTTGACTGATGAAAAACCCCATGTGTTTCCAAGCAAAAACAAAGTTTCTGGTATTAATGCTTAGCTTATCTGCAGATATTCCCTCTACATGTCAGCTTTACCCTGATGAGAGGGCAGGAAAGATCTTGCAACACATTTTCTTCACTCAGCAAAGGTATTTAGATACATACATATACACGTAAAAAAGCAAACATATATTATATACACAAATATAAATATATACACAGAGACAGAAGGATACATCCATAAACAACAGCAAACTCCAAACCAGAATATGACCACTGTACATCATGAACAGGCCCCTCTTTACCTGTCAACAGAACCAACAATCAAAAGTTGCAATGAACTGAAGGACCCATCAGATTATATGAGAACATACGAAGTGGCACAAGTCCTTCATGGGTTCCATCACTTGTGAGGTAGCTCAGCTTGGACTCTCCATAATAACTTTGATTAGTCTTATCAACATCAGACTGCACCACAACTAGAAGCCCAGTAGAACCACGATTCCAACTCAACTGCACTGAAGAGCAACGAAAAAAGCTCCTTCTAGCAACAGCCTGACTTTCTTGGCCTTTCTCACAGGAAAATATCTGAACACTAGCTGGGCTCCCCTACATGATCCAAGATTATTGTGAAAATTTTATGATATCAGACATAGAATAAATAAACTAATAAAGAAATACATCAGTTAAGTTTCTGCATGTCACATTTCAAGGTACACAAATCATATACTGTAGATGTCTTACACGCCACAGTTTGGATCCATCAACCAAACTTAATGGAAGCACAACAAATTGCATATTGATTAAAGTCCTAAAATATTGAACACCACTCAAAAATATGAAACATTTTAAAGAGTGCACCTAACCATAAAATCCCAGCAATCTGAAGCTTCAAAACTAATTCTCAATTTGTTGCGCAAGATTAGAGTTTTAAAAGAAATTGCTTTTACAACATATCTATTACCACCAAGACTGCAAAAGCAATCCATATTGAAATAGTGAAAAAGGCAGTCAAGCAAGTAGCCATTATAGTAGCAACAGTATGCTTGATATCATACATATGATTACGCTTCCATCTAATATTGGGTTGGCCCTTACTTTAGCATAAATAAATGTCATCCTGAAACTGAGCCTCTAAACATGGAAAACCCACCTTAGACTCTGGAACAAATGCTGCCACATGGGATCCAGGGACCCTTGAAAGCTCAATTGCAGCTACGCTGGGAACCCTTAGCCGATGTAGTATTCCTTTGGAATAATCTTGAGGATCAAAAAATTGTATCTCATTTGTGGCTAGACGGCATGCAACACTTTCATCAGAACTGAATTGAATAGTTGGCCTGGAGGCCACACACCCCAACAACAGAAAAGTTGCCAAAAGAAGCCCAAGCGTCAGATTGCAAACAAATGAATGAAAGGAGAAAGAAATAGAGAGACAGGGACTATCTGGAATGAAAAATGTTAACAAACCCTTTTAACTCTTTCCAGGATTTTAGCAACAGTCATCAGACTGACTCCCGTTGTATTTTTTATAGAGAGGATGTTTGATATTTAATCAAATACTGCAAAAGTGTTTCACTCCACAACAATAACAAGAAGAGTTGGAAACAGCTTAAATTACCACGTGGTTTTTGCCATGCTTTTTTGGAATAGCCGATAAACAGGATCACCAGTTGCAATGTTCCACAGCACTACATTTTTGTCCTGGGGCGTTGAAGATTTCTGGAAAGTTTGTAGGAAAGTCCCACGGGGAGAAACAGCAGCGGCCAGAACATTGGGGACCTCAAAAGATCTGGTCTCCCTATAGTTGCTGCAATCATATACACCAATGACAGAATTTGCTTTCATAACGACGAGTGTGGAGCCATCATCACTGAATGTTGCCTTACTACAGGGAACTGCCTCAAGCTTAACACTTGGTTGACCATTGGCGAATGGTGGGCCATTCGAGACACTAAATCCGTCTGGTCCACGAACTGGAAGAACAAAGACGACATACAAAAAGGAAAATAAAAAGGTGAGACTAACTAACTGAAAAAAAAAACAAAAAGAAAAAGTAATGGGCCTCAGGAGCTCAGAATCAAAGTGTTAGCGAAGAACCTAATATCTCCAGAGAAGGTGAAGGGTCAAAAGCTGCCATTTAAAAACAAAAATGCCGACACAAGTCCGTCCACCTGCTGCCAAAAAGCACAGTTGTTCATTGAGATGAGGAAAACAAAATAAAATTAGAACAAAGTGAAAACTGGTCCCTTTCACTCCCTCAACGGAATTCATAACAAACACTTCGTATGTACGTGTGTGAAATCTATGTGTATATATGTTAACAATTCAAGCGAAAAGAATCAGACAGATGACAAGAAAGAATCAGAAAAAGACCAAAGAGCTATTGTGCTGTGCTGTTCTGTGAATCTTTAGTTTTCACAAATTTCTCGGAAACAGAAGCGGAGAATTGGTCTGAATATGAGACACAAAAATAGAGAGAGAGAGAGAGAGGCATGAACCTCGGTTTGCTTGCAGAACAAAAGTGTCAAGAGAGAATCGTCGGCGCCGGCCAAAAAAGGGTCCAAGCAATGGAGTCCGATGTGATCGGTAAGTCCCAGATTGTACTTATGTCTACTGTAAAGGCTACTTTGGTACTTTTACACAAAAGTAATTGTATATTTTTTTGTCATACTAATTGTTACATATTAATATCACTAAAAAATAATTTGATCTATAAATATTAATAATTCAAAATATTAAGAATAATTTAAAAACATTTAGATGTCATAATACACATATTTCTTTTTTTTTTTTTTGGTTATCAACGTAATACACAATTAAGTAATAAAAATTCGCTTGCATGCTATTTTACTAATTTTGAATAATGTGATTTCAACCAATTTAAATTAATATTAAAAGCTCAAAATAACATCAATCAAATATAATTGTTATTAATTTAAAAAATCAGAAAAATATTTTTAATCATCAAATTTATGATATTAATACAATCAAATTAATATTAAATTTACATTGATATTTTATTATGAAGAAAATTTTAATTTATTTCTAAAACTCCAAGCATTTCTATAAAGAAATTGTGCAACATTAATATTATAAATTTTAGGTTTCATATCATAATAATGTTACAAATTTTAACAATCAAGTACGTTCAAGTTGAACAATTGTTATTTGATATATTTGCACCAAAAGAAAATGTCATGTGACATGATAATTAATATGTTTTAAAATAATTAAAAATTTATTTTTATTCATAACAAAAATAAATCAAATCCAAAAATAAGTTTTTAAATTAAAAATAAAAAATATCCAAAACAAAATTATAGTTCTTCACTGAAATTAATTAAAATTTTAAATTAATTTTAATTTAAGTTTACTAAAATTGTTGAAGTTTTAAATTTTATTAATTCAAACTACTCAAATTTCAAGTTTTATGAATACCAAATTATTCGAATTTTGTTAAAGTGGTTTTAAATTAAACAAAATCTTGAATTATTTTGAATTCAAGTTCAAGTTTCAAATAATTTTAATTTTAATATACGAGTCATTAACTTTTTAATTCAATAAAAAGTGAATTAGAGTATAATTTAAATTACTCGAATCTTGTCAAGTTCTTGGCCTTAGTACTGCCGAGACCCAACAGTCAACATGTTAGAAGGTAGGTGCTATAGCTGTTGAAGCTGACGAGTGATAAAATAATTAATTTTAGTTAAACAACAATTGGTAATTATACTTGGTAATGATATATTTGAAGATATAATTCACTTTAACTTCTTTTATATTTAATAAAATTTGTCATTTTTTCACCAAAGTAAGCAAGTGTTGTTATCATCGTCCAACCCCCTCACTCTGTGCCTCCTCTTCATTCATTCATTCTCTGGAGGTCGCACCCCTTCCCCTTCAGAGTTATAGCTCATCTCATCCTAATTACGCATACAGGCATTGCCCCCTCGGCCCCTCATCTCGTCAGACATGATCTCTCTTATTCTCTTTCATTTTATTGATACCATCTCGGGTTAGTTTCAAAGCATAGAAACTCTTTTAAGCTACTGGTTTTTTAGGTGACTGACAATCTTGTAAACCCCTTAAACCTACCCAGTTGTGCTCTTGTTTAATTGTTTGTTTCCCGTTGAATTTGCAAATTAGGAATCTCACTTCTAATTTTGCTTAGATTGTAATGAGCGTATAAATGCATGATTTTAGCCTTTTATTGCTGAGGATAGATAATATAACAAGATTGTATCCCGCATGAAGCACTTTTGTCTCCAAGTTGTAAACCACACCCAATTGATCAATTTTTGCAATGATTTACGTTGAAGCAGAGGCAACACAAAGGTTTTATAACTGGCATTCGGTCCAACAATATATAGACATACATAAACGTGACTTTTGCTTTAGATGATGCTTACTTTTGTATGTATTCGTGACTTTTAATTTTAATCTGTCACATGGAAAAACTATGAGAAATTCGGGTGTGTCGTGCATGCAAAATCATGCAAAGGAAGCGGCTTCAAGATCCCTTGTGTCCTTTAAATTCCCTGTGAATTGCATGCAAACGATACCATGTCTATTTTGTGTTTACGCTTTGTCATTCATGGTAGATAATTACACACAAACACACGGACATATTTGCACACATGAATGATGGCATGCATGAGCATACATGATGGTGTGCATAGTAGTTATTTAGACCCATACATATGCCACTTTCGTTTTTTCTTTTTACAAAAAAAAAAAAAAAAAAAAAAAGAAAAAGAAAAACCATTGTCCTTGCCATTGAAATGATGCTTTACGTGAAATTGTTAAATTCCATAAAGCAAAAAGGGGTTAAAAGCAAGCGGCACAATTTGGTGACTTTTAAACTTGGCACCACTAAGTAACAGATGAACGAGCAAACAGTGGATCGAGTAACTACTTGGCAGTCAATGATAATTTTGTAAACATACACACACAAATTTTGAAAAGATGTTTGACAAAAAAAAAAAAAATTCGTGGCCTTTGAAAGGAAATGTTGTTTCCTTTAAAGTTTAAAAAGAAAAAAAAGGCTGTTAATGGGTGGTGTTGCCCACAAGGCAAAATGATGTCTTTTGAATGGTCAAAATAAACACATCCAAGGGGGAAGGTTGGCAAAAAACCTTAGTTGCCTTTGCACCAAGTGCATGGTGGTTACAACATAAGTCATTTAATTGTTTGATACAGTTGTTTGTTTATGTCATGTTAATCATGCATGGGACTGCTATATACATGCGTGAATATATGTGCATCAACTAGGTTTTGCTATTGTCACTTTATATATTTGTCATGTAAACGGCACCTAATTAACCATGGCCATCAAATGGTGCACAAGGAAATTTCATGTCCCTTGGATCTCTTCATGGTGAAAGGGCATCATTTTTTGCCAAGAAAAAATTCTGGCAATGCATGAAGCAACAAGAGATGTCTTAATGTTTAAGGTATCTCGTGAATGAAGGCCTACTGGGAATAAAACCCAGATGAAAGTGGTCAGATTAGGGACTTCCTATGATAGGTTTTGATCATTATATTCATCTAAGAGAATGGACAAGTTTTAAATGTTGAATTAATTGTTTTGATATTTAATTATTGTAATTAATGATTGATAAATTATTTTAATTATATAACTAAAAGTTTAAAAAAGTATGTTATATGAGACTTAAACTTTAATTAAGGAGAAGTTTAAAATGTGGCAAATAAAAGATCACAATTGATGAGTTTAAAACCTATGATGTAAGGTGAATAAGTGATCAAAAAGTGCAATAACCTTTTGATCAAGATTAGTTTTGGCATTTATGATATTTATCACGTTAAACTTGTAAAAGATATGTTATTAATTACAAAATAAGTACAAATATTAATAGTTATTATATATTAATTAATCAGCAAAATTACAAGATTAACAAAAATCTTAGTGAATAAGATAGTACGAGGAATGGGTAGATTGACAAGAGTTTTGGTGAATAAGACGTTAAGAGGAATGAGTCAAAGTTTGTACTTACGAATGAAAACTTAGTTTAACGCTTAATATATTATTAAGTCTCAAATTCAATGAGTTAAAATGTATAATTAGTGTGATTAAAGAACTATACAAATTATTTTTATTTGAGAGCTACGTAATATTTGGTACCTATAACAAATTAGGAGGATGAGTTTCTAAAATTCTTAATATACTTAAAAAATGCTTCATAATAGAATTATAATTTGTTTATATGAATATGAAATATTTAAGTCGTTTCAACAAGTTAAAGAGTTTAACTTTAACATATTTATAAAAAAGATATATATATATATATATATATATATATAATGACTTTTAATATGTTAATTAATTAAAAAAACATAATAGTATAAAGTTATATGTGTGTATTGATTTTATAATTTATTAATAAGAATAATTAATTTAAAGTTTATCTGCTATATTATTCAAATTTGTTATAATATATTATTTACTATGAAAATATTTAATTCATAAAACACATTTACTTATACATTTGATTTTTAGAATTAAAAAGGATTCCTTTTAGTTTCAATATTTTGAAAATGGTGAGAAATTGTAGGAACATCTTCAAAATGAAAATTAGATATATTAATTGGTTTAATTTGTAATTATATAAAAATGTTTTTTCTTAAAAGATACATAATAAAAATTACATTTATTGGATTTAAGAGACATTTTTCTTAACTAAATAACTCTTCAATCACTATACATATAGTGATTTTTCTTTAATCAAGATAAAATAAATAGAAATATATTATTTTTAAATAAAATAGTTTTGAATAACATATAAAATTTTTTAAGAATTTAATTTCACTACTTTAAATTATAGTCAAATGTGATTTGTTTTATTTTATAACAAAATTTATTATAACTTAATTATACAATTATAGAGATAAATATGATCTTAAAAAATAACATTAAACATAAACTTAAAGTGATTTTCTTTTACTTCGTGTATATAGCTTAAAATTTAGTTCAACAAGAAGTAGTTGGAATCTAAAGTATCACAAATGCATTTTTATTAGTGTTTCTTTCTTTCAATAAACAAAGGGAAAAAAAATTAAAATTAAGAATTTAAGATTAAAATTGGACCAATAGACCAACTAAATGAAAAATACATGAAGAAGCGGGAAGATTGAATACTTTGACTAGAACTAATTCCAATATAATCCGTTGTCAGAAAGGAGGGCTCAATAGCTATAAAGATGTATGCTAAATGTACACTTTTTATTTTTATTTTTTTAATTAATTAGCTTTAATTAGGATTTAGATTGGAAACTTTAGTCTTGAACATATTTCTAATTAGATCTTATTAAATATTTCAACTTTGTTAAAAAAAAAAAAAAGCACATGAAGAAAAAATACATTGAATATATAGGCAAATTATCTAATTTAATGCAATGGTCATCCGATGAAATTGGTCCTTCTATTAGAAAAGAGAGAGGGAGAGAGATCATTGCAATATCTCTTGGGGGGTGAGGTTCTTGCAGATATATCCTCGGACCAGGCTAATATCCAACCCCATGGCTGGCCCATGCAGATTAATTAGTGGTTTCCATTAGGGCAATTTCCTAGAGGTTGTGGCCCATTCTACCACTTGAATGGCTCGTTCCCTGGTAGGCGACTTCGGCACATTAGGCTACAGCAAGCCTGAATTGGCACTTTCATAACTGAAGAAGCTGTTTCTCACCACCTGCTCCCCCCCACGATTGCGCGTAGAATGCAGCCCGCAGGAACTTGGGAGACAAGCTGACCGAATCTCTATAACATTGATGACAATTCTAAGGTGTCTGTCTAAACATAAACTTGTAAAATGTTAAGGAGAGAATGAAGAAGAAATTCACATAAATTAACTAAGCAAATTTGAATTACAATTATGGTGGGTATTTACATTTTGTTTGAGGATTGTTATCATGAGCTTGATGTCAAACTTAAATCGAGCTATATTTTGAAATTAATAATAAATCGAATCGAGACCGAGCCAAAAATTAAAACTTGGATCGTAGCAAAAATAGTAGACAATAATAACATCCCAATGTCTAAGGATTAGCAAGTTTCTTCGACTCCAATCGGAGCATGGGAGAAAAAATGTAAACAAGGTTCGTTGACGCCATTTTTCATCAAAGGTTTTAAGCAATATTCTGCACCAAATGTCCCTCATGCGGTAGCCGGCAAAATGCTCTTTTAGGGTCACAACTAGCCAAATAACCATGGCATCCAAGAAACAAAGGAAGAGGAATGCCCTTGTAGTGTCATCAAAATAATAACATTCTGCCAAAGTAAATATGTCAAAATGTGGAATGCCATTATAATTAATAATATATCACCACCGCAGGAACTCATCTATATCGGGGAGGTGCAAACAGTTAGATTCATCTAGGCGGTGCACATTGTTAATACTTCAATAAAAGACTAGCCTTGGCATTGATTCAATTTCACATTACCAGCGCGGTTGAACTTGGTAAAGCTCCTGCTCATCGTGATTATCAGAAAGAATTGGTTACTGTGATACCCCAGGAGATGAACGGATAAAAATTTCATTACACCATGTGGTAGTATGAGCTACTTTAATATAGAATTCAACCGTGAAAAAATGATATTAAAAAAACAAAACGGCTAAGCCGATCGACATTGACTAGACAAGCAAGGAGGGGGCCAACAAGAACATAACAAATAATTCATCAAAGCTAAAGGGATTTACATACCTCTTCCTGCTGACAATGATATTCTGACGACCAGGTAACTTGTCATATTTGAAAAGAAGTTAAAGGGATCTGCTGACAAATTTGACTTGCTTCCTATATTCTCTTCAAATAAAATTTTGTACATGGCTGATTTGTCATAATTCTGTATCACAGCATCAAGGGAAGGACAATAAAGATATACCATAGATAGCCTTTCAACTCATTAATGGGCATGCTTCCTGCGTTGGATGCTTTTGTAAACATTATTGCTCAATGCCTGGAACAAATCGTGGTTAAATTGAGCTATAAATCTTTTACCCTTCTTGTAACATACTGAGAGTTTCAACCATAGTTACCGTACAAATTTTCATTTTGTATAACGATTGTAGTTATGACATATAATTTTACATAATATCAATTAAAATGATGTGATTAGTTGTACCATAATTACAATATAATTCTCTTCATCTTCAGTTATGATTTTTATAATTATGATACATAATTTTGCATAATACTAATTAAAATGATTTGAGAATATTAGAGGTCACATTCAAGAATGAGGCAAAAATAACTAGAAGTAAGTCGCATGACAGGCTAATGTCATCGAATTAGTATATATATATATATATATATATTACTTCCACTTAAATGGGCGCGTAAATTGAAACATAGCGTACTCAAACAAGAGACCAACAGACGTAGTAAATCAAAGGCTATAGAATCGTAGGATAAAACCCTTGGCTGAAGAATTTACTGTCTCTTTTTTGTTAACAAGAAAGTGTAAAATACTATCACTAGATACAGCAGCAACAACAAAAAGCCTTAATTTCCAATTTAATTGAGGTCAACCACATGAATATGTTCTAATTATTTCACTATGTTATGCATAAAGTTAGGCATCAGATGTAATTGTTCCAAATTTTTTCTCATTAAAGATCCCCAGGCTCATCCAGAGTTTGACGAGATAGAGAGGGAGAAGGTTTGCAGTGTAATTGATCCACTGAAACTTTCCTACGAAGCCCGATTCCATGCTTCGCAGAACAAAAGGTTGCCTCTACAGAAAGTACCGCACCCAGTATACTATGATCAGCTGGAGCAAAGGGGCAAGAGGGATGATTGCAATACACCAGATGCTGTTACTGCAACTGCAAGAAATTATCAATTGCAGGCAGGCGAGTCGTTGGTGAGGGAGAACGAGATGTCGCCGACAGAGCTCATGAAGATGAAGCTTTACATCTCGGACTTCCAAAAGGGTAATCAAGGAGGTGGTTCTGGAAACAAGGGTAGCAGTAGGTCCAAGAAGGCCACCTTCTTTTCATCCATGGCCATGACTTTGGGTAAGTTGAATCCTTTCAGATATGGGTCTAAGGATACTTCTCAAATTGATGAGAGAACATTCGCTGTGGACATCAACAAGCCCCAGAGGAGAAGGTTTTCCATCTCCTAAAACGTAATATTGTTGTTGTTGTTGTTGTTGTTGTTGTTGTTGTATCCACTACCTAGTGAGTTGGTTATTGTCTATCTTTGATATTTTATGCGTACTATTCTATAAAAGCTATACTTTAAGAAATGATTTTGATAAAAATAATATTATCAAATATTTATTTATTAATATTTTTTATGAATGTGATTTGAATAAATATACCAATACTTCTTAAATAAACAAATTTACCAAATTAACTTATAGTAAGAAATTTTCAATAAAATATTATTTATCTGCCGATTGAGTTGCTCCTGTAAAGATTGTGAAGGTGATTCTTTAACTTAAGGTTAGTATGGTGTTTTAGCTATGAATTGTTATACTTTAATCTTATTTTTGGATTGTTTAGTTGTTCTAATTGAAGATTGCAAATGAGAGTAGATATTATATATATATATATATATATATATATATATATGAAGATACTTGACTGTTTAATAAATAACTCATCATTTTAAAATAATTAAGAAAGAATGATTAATAATTTTTTAATGAATATTGATTTAAGAAATCTTTAGTTATAGTATAAATTCAATAAATAATTCATAACATTAAAGTAATTAAGAAAAAATATTCAATAGTTCTCCATGAGTATTGAGTGTTTAAGAACTCACTTTGATGTTCCTAACCTTAGGTGATCATTAAACATTGCTAGATGTTAATTGTAATATATAATGTAAATTGATTATTTGGATAATTAATGACAAATTAAAGTAGTTTAATATTTTTAATTATTTGAAATTATAATTTATACTCACTACTAATAAGTTCTATTGTCTAAATAGATGACAAACATAACAATAATCAGTAAAAGGATAAAATAAAAAATGAAATTGAACACGATTGAAGAATTTTTGAGACATTTAGGATTGAATATGTGATATTTGGAAATATAAAAATTCAGTGTAGTTTACTAAAAATTTTTACTTGGTCCTTAGGTATAATTGAACAGTCAGAATCCCGAGTAAATACATACCCATTGATGGCTGCCGACTCTTATTTTTAGCATATAATTTTAAATACAAAAGTTGGTTCTCTTCTAAAAATGTCGTGTATATGTATATATATATATATATATATATATGGTATTTATATAAATGGTTGGTATGTATTGGATTTGAAAATGCTAATTCTTAACGTAAATGACAAAAGATTCAAATTAAATAATCAAAATTTGTCCTTTGTATAACCCTGTCAATTGGGTTATATCAGTAAAATTAAAAACACACACACACACACACACACACACACACAGAGAAGATTGATCAAATCATCCTTTAGAGGAAAAGGGAGAACGTGCCAAAAGAGTTGTTAGGAGTTATGCATACAAGGGATGATTTCTCATATTTTATTATATTCATTGCTTAAAAAGTCTAACTATGGTCATATATATATAACTACTGATATACAAGTTTGAATTTATTTTTTTTTAAAAAAAAACAAAGAATTCATAAAATAAAGTTGAAGAACAAACTAGAAAGAGTATTAAAATACTTGAATCAAATGGGGGCCAGAATAACAATACAATTTGACAACCCTGATTTCATTGATAATCTAATTTAGTGCACGAACTTGTGTTCAAATCTCTTCAATACCTAATTAAGCTACTGTTAGTGATATGGGGTTGTCAGCATTCGTCCACCTGCTTGTCCTTTTCACAGCAACAATAACCTTCTGAATTTTCATTTTCACTTGTTTATTTCTCCACCTCTTTATGACGACGACGACGACGACGAAGATTATTATCATTATCATTATCATTATGAGTATGAGAATTGTACAGTTGTTAGTTGGCAGATATTATAAATGCCAAAAATTAGTAGCTTTCTGGGGAAGAGGTTGGGGTCAAACTGGTGCCCAATGCCTCGTTGAAGCATTCAAAGTGGCTCACTTAAACTTCGTCCGGGTGGTTCGCCGCCTGTTTATTTTATAAGTATGCACATGCACTTGAGGAGGAGAAGAAATCAAATTTTTTTTTTATTATTATTTTTTGAAAATTGTATATGGATAATTTTTCATGCTTAAGTATGCTACCTATGTAAATTAACAGAATGCTAACAGACCAGTTATTGATGTATTAGATTAATGGCAAAAACTATTTTACAATCGACAGATTGTTATTTAAAAACAAAATTGTATTAAATTTATTAAAAATCAAAAAATTCAGAATTCATCTCTATATCAAACGTGAAAGAAAATCACTTTTTTAAAAAAAAATGAATGAATTCAGTAATTAAGATATTTAATTTTGAAG
This sequence comes from Ceriops tagal, assembly GCA_021533255.1. Taxonomy (NCBI): domain Eukaryota; kingdom Viridiplantae; phylum Streptophyta; class Magnoliopsida; order Malpighiales; family Rhizophoraceae; genus Ceriops; species Ceriops tagal. The sequence goes on along the minus strand of CM038606.1, from coordinate 7,911,643 downwards.
AATTTTAAAATTATTATCATTTTTCAAATGCACACGTCCAAAAAAAAAAAAAGGAACTAATATTCCACGTCGTGTAGATAACATAAGAATCAGAATAATGACCAAAAGCTCCACCGAGGTGTTGGATTTTGATGCGCTCCTGATGTTATCGTGATATATTATTTACGTATGTATAAATTTTTTTTTTATAAAAATTAATAAAATAATATATATATAATTTATTTATTTTTATTATTATTATAAGTCACTGTATAATGACGTTACTTAGACGACTTTGCATTGAATCCGCAGCCGCCGGGGTGGGGGGCGGGGCGGTAGTTAGACAGTCGCCTTGAGAACAACAGACCGATACTGGTGGACTGCAGTAACAGTGTGGAGTGTGTGGTTGCTTGTGCTCAGAGTACACACCACACTTTCTCACTTCTCGCCGCCTTCTCTCGAAAGTCTCTAACAAGCGTTGTCTAATAATTAATGCTTTCACTTGTTAAAACTTTGATAGCTTGTCCTGATTTCAAGCATATATCTCTTGTTAAATTCTCGGATGGCTTTAGCCTGCAAAAAGAGAAAAGTGGGGAAGCTTAAAGTCGCGCAAGGACATCCTCAGAAGTTCCAGTTCAGAAGCATTGGTCTGAATATTCCTCATTTCAACTTTTTAGAGCTTCAATGCTGGATCTGATGCTGTTCCCCTTTCACCAGATTCTCCCATTTCTCGGCTTTTGTTTACGTTGGAGCTTCTGAGAAGGAGCTCTTTCAAATGGTTGTTACCGGTTGGTTCAATTTATCGGACCAGGGCCACCCTTCACTTGACAGAGTCCTTCATGTTTCCAGGTTTGCAACTTCGGCTTCATTCTTCTTCTTCTTCTTTTTTTTGAACTTTTGTTTTTCAATTAAACCACCCACCAATAAAAGCTTTTAGATTGCGAACAGTTTGACAATTTTCGCGGGTTTATTAAAGATTTCGTTAGGCTTTCTGGATCATGTTGGTGTAACTTCATTTCACAATTCAAACTCCGAACAATTTAGAGTGAGGAAAAGTACCTTTTTCTCTTTCTTTTTTCAACCACTTTCGAGTGAATATGTTGTGGCAGCTCTTGTTCAATCGGGTTTACATCTCAAGATGCCTTTTGGCTGCCACACTTGCTTCGGTTCTTTATTAATTGCATGAGTGAAACACTTATGCAAGTTCAACAGCTTGGCCACTATCATTGACTTGAACAGCCCTTCCGTTTCTTTCTAAAATTTAACTAATAGCCAATGGGGTCTTTTCTATCTTGCCTGAGCTTCTTAATTCATATCATTTTATACAAGTTTGGACTATTTACGAGAATAGCTTTTAATTCTGACTAGTGCAGCGTCTTACTCTGACATTTCTGGTTTACTATGAAGCTTGATTCTGACAAAGTCATTGGATTCTTCTTTTCTGCCTTTGAAGTCATTAAAATTTAAGAAGATGTGAAGTTGTTCTGCAATGAGCAATGGCATATTTTGCTTTCCTTTTTCATCTTTTTGTTAGTTTAATGGTATCCATTTTCGGCTTGGTATTGAATCCAAAGCTCTTTGTCTGGCATAAGTGTAAGCGAGCATTTAATGTAGGGACCTTTGTAATAAGATGGAAAAAAAAAATTGTTATTCTTTTTGCATCTCGCCTTTGTGCAATGAATACTTTTTCAATGTTTCTTTAGATGTTGGGTATGGTAAGGAGAAAAAGTGAAAGTATAAATAACCTTAACTTTCCTTGAAGAAAAGTTTAGGGGATGATAAATAAAGAAGCTTCCTAATAAACAATGTCCAATTTTCTCATTCATTGTTGAATTAACCCTACTCTGTTGTTGCTTTATAGACAAAAATTTTGCAATCATTATAGTTTCCCTCTCTGGACAATATGATTTTGCAGCTATTTTAGAGTTCCACCAATGTTAGGGGTTTTGGAAAATGGAAAAATCACCTATTTCTAACTGTACGTGGAGGTTTTGCTTTTAATCCAAAAAGAACGAAGGCAGATTACCTCCTTCCTGCAAACAGCAAATGCTCTTATGTTCTTCGTCTTTTCTTTCTTGTTTATCTGGCTTTCTTGCTGCCAAATTTGTTAATCACTAGAATGGCACATAAGAGGCGATAAATATTCTTCCATGGAATAAGAATTTGAAGGCATTCTTTTTTGCAAATTTACCCTTGACAGTGGCAATGCAGGATCGATATTTAACAAACAGGTAGAGAAATTGAGAGGCCATTTTTGTGAGAAGATCCTAACTGTCACTACTGTAGTGTTCTTGCATCCAACATGAAAGTTGAAAACTTTGCTTTGGGTGGTAGTTAATCCTGCTTTATAGCTTATAAGGGAAAGAATTTGCATGTTCTCATTCTTTGTAAAGATTCATTACAGAGTGTATACTCTCTGCGGGCTTTCTAATATTGCTTTCTGGTTTCCATTTTAGATCAGGGTATAGCAAAACCTGCGGTATTTCTATTTACTCAGAGTGAATTGACTATCCATGAAGTTCCTCCTGCCTTCTGTTTTTCATTTCTTCTTCTCCCTTGTCACTGTTCTTCCTCTAGCCACTGCTGACCTGAATTCAGATAAGCATGCCCTCCTAGACTTTGCTGCTGCTGTGCCACATCGTCGACACCTCAACTGGAACTCTACTTCCTCAGTCTGCAATTCCTGGGTGGGTGTCACTTGTAATTCAAATGGCACTCGTGTGGTTGAACTCCGACTGCCTGGAGCTGGATTTGTGGGGCACATGCCAGCCAAAACACTCAGTAAACTTGATGCCCTTAGAGTTCTCAGCCTTCGATCAAACCTTCTCAGTGGCAATCTTCCTTCTGATATTATCTCTCTTCCAGCACTCCAAAACCTCCACCTCCAACACAATAACCTTTCTGGTGGCATTCCTGCATCCTTTTCCCTGCAACTCATTGTATTGGATCTCTCATTTAATTCTTTCACAGACAGCATTCCTCAGACAATAACAAATCTGACTCAGCTGACTGGACTGAGCCTCCAGAATAACAACCTCTCTGGCCCCATACCAGATCTGAAGCATACAAAAATTAGGCACTTGAATTTAAGCTTCAATCACCTTAATGGCTCTATTCCATTATTGCTTCAAAAGTTTCCCAATTCTTCGTTCATCGGAAACTCACTCTTGTGTGGACCACCTCTTAATCCATGCTCCCAAATCTTTCCTCCACCTTCTCCATCTCCTGGTTACTCTCCCCCACCTGCTATTCCCCATAAGGCAAACAGAAAAATAAAACTGTCACTGGGGGCTATAATTGCAATTGCTATAGGGGGTTCTGCAATACTATCTCTCATTGCTTTAATTATCTTGTGCTGCTGTATTAAGGAAAAGGACACTGGAGGGAATAATGTTCTGAAAGGGAAGGGTGTCAGCAGTACAAGAGGAGAGAAACCAAAAGACGAGTTTGGCAGTGGGGTCCAGGAACCAGAGAAAAACAAGCTTGTGTTTTTCGAAGGTTGCTTTTATAATTTTGATCTGGAGGATTTGTTAAGGGCTTCTGCTGAAGTGCTAGGAAAAGGTAGTTATGGCACAACATACAAGGCAGTATTGGAGGAATCAACAACTGTGGTGGTGAAAAGATTGAAGGAAGTGGCTGTGGTGAAGAGGGACTTTGAACAGCAGATGGAGATTGTTGGAAGAGTTGGGCAGCACCCTCATGTTGTGCCCCTCCGTGCATATTACTACTCAAAGGATGAGAAGCTGCTAGTATATGACTATATTCTGGGTGGCAGTTTATCTGCACTTTTGCATGGTATGCTTTAAACCCTGGTCATATCTAAAACTTTTATCTCTAACTTTCATGACCAACTGTTTAAGGAGCTTTCACAAAGTTTTTACAGTTGGTAACATTATTTTGATCAGAAATATTCATAGAACTGTAACTCATCTTTTCTCACTTTGCCACTGTCATGTAGCTCACATAACTCACCTGACATATTTTCCGGCCTAGTGCTAAGAATAGTTGTGTTATTGGAGATATGACATTTGATTAGCTTGACAATTTCTGTGAATTTTAAAACTACACCAAAGAAACAGTATACCAAGGAGTAATTTTTTTCCCTACACCTTTAGTGTGGAATCAGCACGGTATGTACACAAGTTCCCTTATCATATGTTAAGCTGCCGGCTTCAGATAAGTAGCCTATATGGCTAGTTTTGTTTTATTATTGGGAGTATGATATCACAATTGACATGCTAAGAACCCTCCGTCCATTCGGGGAAATAATGCTTGATGTTTTGTTGATAGCTTAGCATTTATTAGTTTGCAGAGTATATCTTTTTCTATAATTTGTGAGCTTATATTTCAACTGTGGCCTAAACTAGCATTGAATTCTACACCAGGGAACCGAGGGGCCGGCAGAACTGCATTAGATTGGGATTCAAGAGTGAAGATTGCCCTTGGAACTGCACGGGGGATTGCTCACCTCCATTCCGTTGGTGGCCCAAAATTCGTTCATGGAAATATAAAGTCCTCAAATGTCCTCGTTAGCCAAGATCATCAGGATGGATGGATTTCTGATTTGGGTCTGACCCCGCTGATAAATGTCCCACCAACTACGCCTAGGAGTGTAGGCTATCGTGCTCCAGAGGTGATTGAAAGCCGCAAGCACACTCATAAATCAGATGTCTACAGCTTTGGCGTACTCCTCCTGGAGATGCTGACTGGCAAATCTCCGCTTCGGTCAACAGGACGCGATGACATCGTTGATCTGCCTAGATGGGTCCAGTCAGTAGTAAGAGAGGAATGGACAGCTGAGGTTTTTGATGTTGAGCTGATGAGGTACCCGAACATTGAAGACGAAATGGTGCAGATGCTGCAAATTGGGATGGCTTGTGTGGAAAAGGTGCCGGACAGTCGACCCAGCATGGATGAAGTTGTTCGAATGGTCGAAGATGTACGACAATCCAACTCACAGAACCCACCATCTTCTGAAGGGAATAAATCCAAGGACTCAAACATGCAGACACCTTGATTGACAAGCCCCCCTTTTAAGTTCAAGAACAAAAAGTTTGGACATTACGTTAGATTTCGACAATTGGTGAAACCTTGTTTGAGTGTCCTGTCGTGGGGGCTAGAAGTGTGAATGTTTCCAGGTTTTATTCGGCCTGTGCCATTTTTTGTCGGATTACCTAATTCCTTAATTTTCTTTTCCCTTTTTCACTTTCTTCAGTCAGGGTTAGCTCCTCTTGATTTGTTGTAATCCGAATCTTCAACATCATGAACGAATTGATTCCCCCCCCCCTCCCCCACCCCACGTCAAGAACGTCCTCACTAATTTTTGTTAGAAATTTTTTAAATAATAAAATTAAAATATTTTTAAATAATATTTTTATTAATAATTTAATTATAATGTAGTTTAATTATTATATATATATATATATATATGAACCTTATTATGTATTTTATCAATTTTTTTTCATTAATTTTTAGGCTCACTTATTTTCAAGGTTTTTTAACTAATTATTTTTAATAATTGAAGTATATAAATATTTTTTATTCTAAATATGGCCAATATTATATTTAAAAGTATCATGATCTTTTAATAAAACAAATTATTAGTATTAAATTTTATTAAAAGAAGAGAATAATAGTCAATAAGCATATTTTATAATCAAGGTTGTATTTACTTGTAAAATTATCTTTAATTTTATTGGATGCAACAATTAGAATAAAATGACTTTTTTTTTTTACATGAAACATAATAAGAAATTGGTTTGTCAATTACGTGGAAAATACATGACTAAATTACTATATAACTATCTATATGAAATAAATCTATATTTATAGATTAAAATAAAAAAAAATAAAAAAGGGCGGGGGAAGAAAAATGGTTAGAAAATTATTTATTTCATGTTTGCCTAAGATGAAATTTATAACGACTTTTACCAAGTAAACTAATAATTATCGCATTTAAATAGATATAATTAATTTTTATATTATATATAAAATAATAATATATAATATAAAAATTAATTATATTTATTTAATTGGTAATATATAATTATTAACATCAATCAGTGTTAATTAACGAGAATAAAAAACAAAAAAACAAAAAACGATAAACGATAAAGAAAACATCACTTTAACACGGGCATCCTTATCCGATGTCCGAAAGCTTAGCCCTGTGCTCATCCTCCTCCATTTTCATCTAATAATCAGCATTCGTGACAGAGAGAAGTCTTTTTCATCTTTTTTTTTTTTTTTTTCTGTGTGCGTGTGTTTTGTGTTTTTTGTTTTTTGTTTTTTTTTTTTTTAATTTTGGTGTGGAATTTCTTCAGATCTGATCGAGCAAGTGAACAGGTATGGTGTTTCTACAAGGTCAAGTAAACAGCAGATCTTTGACTTCCCATTTCATCTCCTCTCTCTCTCTCTCTCTCTCTTCCCTTTTTTTCTTTAATATTTTGGTCTTCTCTGCTTGAGATATGTGTGTGTGACATGTGAAGCACAGCCTTCCCGTTTGAATGTTTGTTATATTTTTTCTTTTTTTTTTTTGTTGGGTGCCAAAAATTTGTTTCTAATGGTCTGCAAGGGGGCGTTGTGGCAGGAGAGATGCAAAGGGCAGCTCGTTCTTTCTTACTGCAAGGAATTGCTGTCAAGAATGCAGTTCTGCAACGCGTCCGTGTTGCTGCCAACCCATTAGTGGTGCAGCAGCCTATTGTGTTCTCGCGTTTTGAGTCCGTCGCCCCCGCTGGTATTCAAGAGCAAGGATTTGAAAGCACCAAAATTGCGGACATCCTGAAAGGAAAAGGTAAAGGTGCAGATGGTTCTTGGCTTTGGTGCACCACGGATGACACTGTTTATGAGGCTGTGAAGTCGGTAATGCATAAGCTTCTGCTACTTAAAGTTAAATGAAAATATTTGTCGCCCTCTCTACTTCTTATGCAGTTTATTTAAGTAAGCTGCTTTCTCTGCAGATGACACACCACAATGTCGGAGCCTTGGTGGTCGTGAAACCTGGGGAGAAGAAATCAATTGCTGGAATCATCACTGAGAGAGGTATTAGGGAAGTATTTTATGAACTCGAAAGCTTGATACAAAGGGTCTTTTTTTTTATTATTATTATTATTTTTTCGTTCACGTATAAGTTTTTATTGTAGTTCGATCATGTATGTAGATACGTAAGTTAGATAGGTCTGGCTGCGTACAATGTCTGTTTACCAATTGGTTAACTTTGCAGGGAATTTTTTTCCTTCTTTTGGCTTTTATATTGGGCTCTAAATTTACAACCAGGTTATGCTATTTCACAAATTTTCATATTGACATATTTCAGAAAAAAAAAAAAAAAGTGTCTGGAAAGGTTCTCTAGAAGTTGAGAAACTTTTAGACTCAACAACTTTGGCTTTTAATTTTCATGAAATTACTGGAAGCATGTGTTCTGCATTCATGATGGCAGCCAAGTGACATATACAAGCTTGGCGGGATGCATAAATAATTTTCAACTTTTGACTAGTTAATAACAATACCTGGACAAGTTGTTTCTTCTTCCTTTGGAAGAGAGATAAGATGGTATGCACGGAAATACTTGTGCCTTGTAATTGGAGAGCTTTGGGTAGGGTGGGTTTTGAAAAACTATTACATGTGCTTCACCTGGTAGTTCCAAGTTACGTATCAGCAATGTCATTCTTTCCTTTAGAAGCAAAATGGTTGAACCTTAGGATACCCCTTGTGGTAATTTTCAAATGCCCCATTGATACCCTTATAACTTGGAGTTTTTACTGGAATAAATGCTTTTACAGGCAATGAATTTTATTCTAGCATAGTAGACATGAATACAAATTTGTTTTGTTGGTCAAAAAATTCTAGATTATCTCAGGAAGATCATAGTACAAGGAAGGTCGTCCAAATCAACCAAGGTTGGGGATATCATGACTGAAGAGGTATAATATTATTAGCTTGTCAGATCAGAGCATATGTTTTACTTTGATTGATTAAGAGCTTACAGACAAATTTCATACATGGTGGTTGCAGAACAATCTTATAACAGTGACACCTGACACCAAAGTGTTGTTGGCAATGCAATTGATGACAGGTATTACTTGCTGTTCATCTATGTAAGATGTGCCAATGAATTGTTCATATAAGGTTGTTTAAGCTTGGATCCCTTCATGTTGGTCAGATAACCGTATCAGGCACATTCCTGTCATCGATAATAGCAAAATGATTGGTATGGTGTCCATTGGAGATGTTGTTCGTGCTGTGGTGAGTGAGCATCGGGAGGAGCTGGACCGTCTGAATGCTTATATACAAGGTGGGTACTAGATGATCATGACAAATATAACAGGGGTGCTGCTAATTTACCTCTTCATGCAAGGCCTATATGCCAAGAGCTGGGTAGAAATGGAGTACGCTGAGTTAAGAGCTTGTGAATTATGGTTTGTTTTGTGCATATTGTGTCAGTTTTACTGGCTTCCAGACATCTTTGATGTGAAATAAGGAGTGTGTACTCAAACTGCTTAACAATAACAACTCTCGGCAGCGTTCTTCCCTGTTTAACTGGCCAGATGATTATTGCATCCGTCCCATGCTTTCCCATGGTTCGGTTTGAGTATCCTTTCAATTTAATTTCATGGTCTACTCTGGCTAGTGGTTGCAGTAACCAAGTCTGATGGCCAAAGAAGTTTGCCATGGCAGCCAAAACTATGTCTAACCAATACAATAAAATAAAAGTAAACATTGAAGGAGATGACTGACGATATCTATTACGTGATTAACTTAGTTTTGTTTGATTGCAGACTTAATTGGCTGTCTTTTTTTTGAGTCTTAGTTGATTCAGCTTACCAATGATATGAGCGTGAGTGACGTTGTAAGGTCCAAGGAATTACTATATCAATTGCCACCTTGCCAATGATATTAGCGTGAGTGATGCAGGCAGCGCGCACTCCACAGACAGCAGCTCATTCACTCTCCTCAAGCCTTCCCTCTCACTTGTCTTGGCAATACATAAAATATTTTCGGCTTCATTTGTTGGGAATTATGGGCTACTAGTTTTAGCATCTCTGAATTATACAATACCGCGTGAATTTTTTTTCTTCTTTTGCATAAGATGAAGTTGCGTGCAAAGAAAGATAAGATTGCGAATAAGAATCTCGTGTTCCCTCTTCACTCGTATTATTACTCTTCTGCAAAACCTTTCCAACATTCTTGTTAGTCTTTAAAGCTTTGTCGATTTTCCTCCCTCTTTTCCTTTTCTCCTGTAAAAATAAACTCAGGGTGGGTCTCCGTCGATTATTGTTTGTTGAGATCAGGGGCGACGCAGGACGGGGGGGGGGGTTCACGATTGTTGCTGTGGATGGGGATGAGATTCCAAATTCTTGACTGGAATCAAGGGTGGGGGCAAAGAATCGAGATGGCTCGACTTCTCTCCCACTTTGTTGCTATTGCTAATTGGGGCATGTAGTCCTACTAGATTGGTGAGAATTTCATCTCTGGATCTTTTTAGAACTGATGTTGGAATCCTTTAGCCGAAAAGATATATGGACAATCCTTTCTGCTAAGTGTTAGCATGGCAAGCCGATGCTTTTTGGAGAATAGTGCAATGTGGTCTGATGGCAGACACTAATGGTGGGGAGAGTTGTGGCGTGATGCCTAAGCAGAGTGCACTTGGAGAGGTTGCAGGCGTTCAATCGAAGTGATGTTGTTGGTGACGCATGTCCCACGGCATCGAATGTAATGGATTGGAGGTAGGACTTACCCGTTTCTAATGTCAAGCTACGTGGGTGGTGGGTTGCTTAGAGCCCCAAAAGCCACCAAATTGACAATCAAACTTAGATGGGGGACGCGAGTCTTCAGCCCGTGTTACAGTATCTTTATTACTTTTCTCTTTCCTTCCCTCTCACCTTTGTAAATAAGTCAAATACATTTTTTTAGATCTAATTGTATTTTATTATTGAATTAGATTTATTATTTTAAATAAAAGTATTATTTGTATAAAAAATAAAATTTTAATTATTTGTATTAAAATTTTCATCTAACTAAGATGATTTAATTTTGATCAAATATTATTTGTAATACTAAAAATAATTTTTTAAATTATAATTTAATTAAAAATATTTTAATTCAATAATTTAATCAAATAAGCACTTAAATTCTAAAATAATTTAAAATCCTAAAATTCTAATCTTATTAGATTTTTGTGTTGACATTCAAACATTTTTCTAATATATTGGATTGTTTTCCACTGTTGAGAAGACTTATTCACTAATTGCATGACCTATATTGTTATGAGCATTGTTGAGATTGTTGTAATCAATATCAAGATTATTGAGTTTAGTAGAATTACTTGTTATATTAAATTCCTTTAGGTGTTGATATCATGTATTATATTCTATTTCTTTATATGTTGATGGGTCTCACATGTTTTGATTGATGTAATTATTTATTAGACAAATATTATTTCTATTTGTGTAATTATTATTCAATTTATGATTACTATGAAAAGATGTTTGGATTTTAAACTTAGATTGAGGTAAAAATTTTGCAAAGTTCTTGTATTTTATCAAATATCTATTTATAAAACATATTAAATAAGATTGTGAGTGATCTTAAAAAAATAATCATGAATATTTAAAGTTAATAGAGAATTAGGTATTTAAACTTTAAATAATTTAAAACCTTTAAATTCTAATCTTATTGGATTTTTTGCCGACTTTCAAATATTTTTCTAATATATTAAATTGTTTTTCATTGTTGTGAAGACATTTTTATGACATAAGTGTCCACCATTCACATACCCACAACTTTAATAAGTATTGTTGAGATTGTTATGATTAATAGGGACATTATTAAATTTAGTGGAATTATGTGTTATACTCCATTCCTCTATATCTTGATATATCCTATATGTTTTGATTGATGTGATTATTTGCTAGATAAATATTATCTCTATTTGGATAGTTTTAATTGAATTTATGATTATTGTGAAAATATCCTTGGATTTCAAATTTGAATTGAACTAAAAATCTTGCAAAGTTCTTATATTTTGTCAAATCTTTATTTATAAAACATATTAAGTAAGATCATGAATGATCTTTAAAAAAGATGAAAATAATTATAAAGATTCAAAATTAACAAAGAATTTAGTTGGTTGACTTATACCATCAATTAAACAGTTTGAAGAAAAGAAAAGGGAAACAAGGAAAAAACAAAGAATTTGAATTGGTTAATTTATGGTATCAATAAGTAAGTTAGTAAAAAATAAAAAGAAACAAAAAAGAAATAAAAATTTTGATTTAATGACCTAACCAAAGCTTGCAATTAATCATATATTTAAAAAATTGTGAAAAGAAAAATTATAAAAATTTTAGATTAGTTAATTTAATTAGTAGCTACAATTGATTATAAGTAGTTCAAGAGTTAAAAGTTTTAACATTGCAAAAGTTAAAGAGAATTTAAGTTAGTTGACCTAATTAATAGTTGTACTTAATCGATAAGATTAGATAATTGAAAGTAAGAAGTTAAAAAAGTTATAAAGATTTTAAACTAATTAACTGGTTTAAATACTTTATTCAATTGATGACTCAGAGTTAAAGTTTTTTTACTTATTTTTTTTATGGAAAGAAATCAATTTCTAACAATTATTTTATTGTCTTTGTTTATAAAAGAGTTGTAAAACTCTTTTGTAAAGTACATAGATGAAAAAAGAGCTTTAAGAAATTGTATTGAACTTAGGGAAAGATAAAAAAGAAAAAGCAATTAAAAGTAAGAAATTAAAAGCAAAAGCTCTAAAAGTGAAAAGTTAAGATTGAAAAAAGAGTAAAAGTGTTTTAGTGAAAAATGATAAACCATAAGTTTTTAAGTTGTAAAAAACTATTGATTCTTATAAAAGTTTCATGGAAGTTTTATTGTAATTAAGTTTAAGGTGACTAAGCATAAAAAGTTGTTTTCCCCTTGTAAAAAAACGAGTTAGTAAAGTTAAACTTTTAAGGGATAAATCTTAAAGAATAGACATAAACTCTCGATTTGAACTAAATCATTATAAATAGTTATGCACCATCTGTTTTCTTGTATCTCTTTACTTTCAATTATTTATATTTCTTACTTTGTTTATGTTATTGGGTGAATTAAGTAATCAAACTAAATAAATCCAATTCACTCATTCTCTTACCTTAGGGATTAACAAGTGGTATTAAAACTCAGTCTATGTTTCACAAGATTAATCTCCTAGAGTTGATCCATAGCATCTTTTATATCTTTGAAGGTGGAAACATCCTTAGACCTCATATTTTTTATATTTCTAACTACAACTACTAAAAAGTTAAGGTAATCTTGTATATTCAATTTTATAATTATAAACTTTGAAAAATAAGTGAGAGTAAGCCTACAAAAGCCCTAAAAGTGAACATTAGTAGAAAAAAAAGTTAAGTCTACCACTATGGTCAAAAAGTTCAAAACTTAAATACTAAAGTTATTTACATGCTTTATTGTGATTTAAGTATTAGTGAATATAATATAATATCTTTATATAAAACAATAAAGGAAATTTAGAAAAAGTTAAAAGTCATTCATGAGAGAACTATACAAATAAAAGACATAAAGATCAACTTGCTAATGCATGAATATAAGCTCTTTATGATGAAAGTGATAAAATAATCTTGGAGATGTACACAAAACTTACTAATATATTAATACATTTAATAACCTCAAGAAGGAGATTGAGGAAAATGATGTTTTCAAGAAGATATTAAGATCACTTTTAAAATCTTGGAACCCCAAAGGAATCTTGATCACTAAATCTAAAGATTTAAATACCTTAAACTTGGATAAGTTAATAGCTTTTTTACTAACCCATAAGATGACCTTCGTTAAAAAGATTACTGAGAAAAAGAAAACATTTATTTTTAAAGTCTCCTTTCCCAAAGAAAATAAAGATGATCATGAGTGATGAATACACTTAAAAAGATGAAAAGGAGTTTATTATGTTAACCAAAAGGGTCATACCACTTTAGAAAAAAAAAGGAGCAAAGTGATAAAAGATCTTGTAAAAGTGATTGAGATAAGAATGAGATCATTTGTTATAATTATAACAAACCTAATTATATTTCTCATAACTATCCTATTAACAAGAAAAAGGAAAAAAAGCTAGCAAAGAAAGCTTTCAAAATTACTTAGGATGACTTAAATAACTTAAAAAGTGATTATAATAATGTTAGAGTCAACTTGACATTTATGACTATAAAAAATAAGGTAAACGCAAATCATGATACTTCTAATAATGATGAGTTTTTCATTGATATGATCTTATCAAGAAGATATTAAGATCACTTTTAGAGTTTTTAAGCCCTAAGGCAATCTTGATCATTAAATCTAAAGACCAAATATCTTAAACTTGGATGAGTTGAGAATATTTTATTAACCTATGAGATGACCTTTACTTAAAAGGTTACTAAAAAGAAAAAAAAAGGATAAGTTGACTTTATAGAAAGAAAAAGTAAAAAGGAAAAATATTTTTCAAAGGCAATTAAGATAATGATGAGATCATTTGTTCTAGTTATAACAAATTTGGTTACTTTTCTTACAACTATTATACTAATAAGAAAAAGAAAAGAAAGCCATCAAATGAAGTTCTTAAAGCTTATTGGGATAACTTAAGTAAATCAGAAAATGATTATATGATATTGGAGTTAACTTGACATTTATGTTTATAGAAGATGAAGTAACTCAAACTATGATATTTTTAATGATGATGAGTTTTTTATTGATGAGTTAGATGATACTTTAGATTACTTAGATAAAAAACTTAAAGACATAACTATTAAAAATAAGGATTTTCATGCTAAGAATATCTCTATGAAGTACAAAGTTAGACCCTTAAAGGATAAAATTACTTTTTTAGAAGTTAAAAATGTAACTTTAAAAGATGTGGTCAAGTTACTCACTAAGAAAAATAGTGAGTTAAATAATGTTTATAATGGAAAAAAACTCATATAAATTCTTAAATGATAATATTAATCTTAAGAAAGGAGTTTCTAGTTTTAAAAGTCTTTTGTTAAGTTTTTTAACAGTAAAGATAAATTAAACTTGGTAATTAACTCTTAAAGGTCTCAATGTAAAAAGATTTGTTTATATTATTTGTTCATTTTAAAATATATGAACCTTTATTTGTTGCTAAGTAGTCAGATAATATGTATATTATTATTTTATACATTTTAGCTAATAAAAATATTTTAAATACTTTGCCTTTGTTAATAAAGAATTGTGGATGTAACATCCAAGTTTAAGTTATATAAGTATGAAGCAATTATTAAAGTTTAACTAACATAACCTTATAAAAGGTCTTATAAAGGTAAAATTTAAGAAGGAAAAGGTGTATTATGCATACCAAATGGTTAAACAAAACACTCTTTTATAAGCAAAATAGTGGTATTTACTCCTACATCCTTATAACTATTGCACACAAACTTGTTTGGTTCTATTTGTATGTCACCTTTAGGTGATAAGTTATATATATATATGTTATTGTAGATAATTATAGTAGATTTGTATGAGTTATATTCTTAATTTATAAGGACAAGTGCTTAAAGACCTTTAAAGAGTTTTATAAGCAAGTTCAAAATGAAAGGTAATATTGTGCCACTCTAATTAAAAGTGATCATGGTAGTAGTTTGAAAATGAAGGCTTTAAGAATTTTAGTAATTATCAAGGTATCTCTTACAACTTTTTAATTCTAAAAACTCCACAACAAAATTAAATTGTTAAAAGGAAAAATAAAACCTTACAAAAGATGACTCAAATCATATTAAATGAGTATAATCTTCCTTAACACTTTTGAGCAAAAATAATTTATATTATTTGTTAAATATCTAATATAGTTTTTATTCATCCAACTTTTACAAAGACTTCTTATTAGTTTTGGAATAAGAGAAAAGCTAAAATAAACTTTTTACAAGTCTTTGATTCCAAGTGTTATATTATAAACACAAAAATAATCTAGGCAATTTTGATTTTAAAGTAGATAAAGGTATCTTTTTAGGTTACTCTTTTAGTATCAAGGCATATAGGGTATTTAATAAGACGTCTTTTGTTGTAGAAGAGTTTATACATATTGCATTTGATAAAGCTAACCCTTATTTCTTAGAAAAGAAGAGTTAAATGACTTTATAAGTACAAACAAAAGCTTGTAGAAGGTAAGTGAATCATTAAAGAAACAACATTTTAACAACATTCAAATAGAGTAGAATAAAGAACTCAAAATGAATAAATTTAATCTTTTAAAGGTTAGTAATTTTGCTAGTGTTGTTTAATAAGTTCAAATAAAATGAAAGCATGCTAAAAAGGCATTTCAAATAAAGTTATTGATAATTCTTTTGATCTTTTTTTAAGAACTTTATTTATATCTAAAAACACTAGTACTGTAACACTTGATTTTACAAATAAAATAAACACATATAGATGATGTATTATTTGACTAGTTTTGGGTGTATGTAAAATAAGGTTTTGACTTTGATACCTAGATCTAGTGATCATTTTATTATAAGAGCCAAGTGGATCTTTAGAAATAATCTTGATGAAAATGGTCAAATTATGAAAGATATGGCAAAGTTACTTATTAAAGGCTATAATTAAGAAAAAAGACATTAATTGTAATGAGACCTTCATCTTAATTGCTAAATTAGAGGCTATTAAAATGTTACTTACATTTACATCACATAAGAATTTTATTTTATTCCAAATGGACATGAAAAACACATTCCTCAATTATTACATCATAGAGGAATTTTATGTTGATTAACCTTCTAACTTTGAAAACAAAGAATTTTCAAATCATATCTACAAGTTTTTGAAAACTTTGTGTGGATTAAAACAAGTGGTAAGAGCTTTATATGGAAAGTTAAGCTCTTTTGTAATTAACAAAAGCTGAAAAAAAAGTAAAATTAATATTACTTTTTTTTTTTACTAAATTAAAAGATATGGATTTATTGATTGTTTAAATTTATATTGATGATATAATATTTTATACTTTTAATGAGTCATTATTTAAAGAGTTTACAAGTAATATTTGAGATGAGCATAAAAGGACAATTAAATTTCTTCCTTATACTTCAAATTAAGTAAACAATAATAGAATCTTTATCAACTAAGCCAAGTATACAAAGGATTATCAAAGAAGTTTGATATAAATGATTTCAAACCTTATGACACTCTAATGATTACTTTTGTAAAGTTGGATAATGATGTAAATGATGAAGTTATAGATGAAATGTAGTTTAGAAGTATGATTGGTAATCTTTTTTATTTTATTAGTAGTAAGCTGAACTTGATATTTCTTATTTATATGCATATAAGATTTCAATCTAACTAAGGGAGTCACACTTAGTTACTTTTAAGAAAGTGTATAGGCATGTGATAAAAACCACAAGTTTAGAACTATAGTATCCCACGGAATCGACCTTAGACTTAGTTGGTTACTTATAGTCAAAATTTGCAAGAGATAAAATTAAAAGGAAAAGTACCATAATTGCACTTTAGTTCCTTGGCTAAACATTAGTCTTATAGTGCACTAAAAAGGAAAGTTTAATTATTTTTTCTACAACTAAAGTATAATACACAATAATAAAAGCTTATTGTACTTAATTATTTTAAATAAAATAAATCTTAAAGAACTTTAGATTATAGTACTTTTATATGTCTATTAAGTATAATAATATAAGTGTAATCAATATAATTAAAAACCTAATACACTATACTCAGACCAAACATATTAACTTGATGCACCATTTCATTAGGAATCTTATGTTTTAAAAAATATATCCTTAGAATTTATGAATAATTAAGTTTAATTAGTTGATATCTGCATTAAACCCTTGAGTGAAGATAAGGTTGTAACCATTAGAAACAGATTGGGCATAATTAAATTGAATGATTTCTTAATTATATGATTATTGTGATTTGATATTTTTTTATGTGTTCTATGGCATAATTATATGTGTTGTATGATCATTTAGAAATGTTATACTTGACATATAAAAATAAGTCTTTTTTTTTATCTAAGTGGGATTGGTTAATTGGAATGAAAGTATAAGTCAACCAATGTGAGCAATCAACTTATAACATAATTTTAGTGACTAATGTCAATTTTCAAATTGCCTATTTAGTTGTCATTTTCATATCTAAAAATTTCTCTCTTTTTCAATTCCTTTTTCCTTTTTCAATATATGAAACCTAGAGCCTCAAATCCCTTTAAAATTCACCTCTAAAAGCATTAATCTTCCAAACCAATCAATAATGACACTAAAATTGGTATTTACATCAATAAAGAAAAAGACAAATGCAAAGAAATCAACCTTTGTCTATATATGGGCATATAACACTGTCACCATTTCTCCTCCCTCTTTTGCACTGCTGGTAACCTTTACACTAAAGCCAAGAGTTGTTATTGAGTACACACCATCACCTACTTCATTTGGATCCTAATCATCATTAAATCCTCTTCTACTAGTTATTAAACCATTAAAAAGACACTCAACTATTAACAAAAAAGATTAAACAAATATTAATGGCAAAATGATTGTGTGAAACTTAAAAGTGTAAGGCTAACACTATCCTTATCAGAGACATTTCTCATATATACATTATTTTTAATAGCACCACCTATGACGTCACCATTAAGTTCATCACCATAAATGCCAACCACACAAAGTTAATCATCTTCTCATCTATTTGATTCATCCAAGTTTCGCAACTTTTATTTTAAAATTTTTTAAATTAAAGATGATTTTTATAAGTTCAATAAAAGAATTATATATCCTAGTAGATCATTGAACTTAGATTGTATTACTGAATTTAAAACGGATGCTTTCTTAAATGAGTTTGCATTTTAGAAATGGATTAGATTTATCACATTTAGATGTGATTTTTATATTGAAATGTTGAAATACTTTTTGGAAAATATAGAAGTCAATTAGAATTGCTAAATAATTACTTCTTATGTGTATGAAATGAAAGTAAAAATTAAGATTAAGCCAAGAGTCATTTAGTACAATATTAACAACAACGAATTCTTCAGCTTTTCTCTGAGCCTCCTCTATAGTTAATAAGGCTTTCCTAATTAAGGAAATATATGAGCTTAAAAGGAATATGAATAAGCTTAATGATGATGTAAATAAAATTATAGTTGAGTTACATGATTTCATGAAGGGATTAAGATAAAACTTTATTTCTATACTTAGATTATTAAAAAAGAAAGGTCTATTTGAAGGGAGATCTAAAAATAGAAAGTAATGAAATCCTAATCAATATTGTTTTGATAATGCCAAAGAATGAATGATTTATGACTTTAATCCCTTATTGACCTTGAACTCCTTGAACCTTTGACTAAGCCCCTTAAACCTTTGAAAATTCTTAATATTTATTTTTATGTTCTTAGATGATTGTATCTTAATGATAGTCTTTTACTTTGATACTTATGTTTTATGTTTGCTTAAATATTTATATATTGCTTTAATACATATGTTTACTTTAATATTTACCCCCGTTCAATTAACCAATGATATTTTGCTTTGATTGTTTCATTATTTATTTATTGATTGATTAATACCTTACTACTTTAACATTTGTTAAATTTATAGGTTAATCAATTGCATTGATCAGGGAAAGCATACACTTAGGGGAAGTTATTGCATTTTTTATTCATCTTATTATCCATCAATTGATTATGGTTGTAATCATAAAAAAAAAAAACAAATTGTTGAAATTAATAGGGAGATTATTAAGTTTAATAAGACCATGTATTATATTTCATTCCTTTATATTTTTTATGTATTTTTCATACTTGATTGATGTGATTACTTGGTAAATAAACATTATCTTTATTTAAATAATTTTTATTTAATTTATGATTGTTATAAAAAGAATTTTAGACTTTAAATTTAAATTATGTTAACAATTTTGTAAAAATATTGTTTTCTATCAAATATTTATTTATAAAAAGGTATTAAGTGATATTGTTAGTGATCTTGGAGAAAGATAAAAAGAATTGTGAAAATTCAAAATTGATAAAAAATTTGGATTAGTTAACTTATGTATCATTAAACAATTAAAAAAAATAGAGAAGCAATAAAGAAATAAAGAATTTGGGTTGACTAACTTAATATATCAATTAGTAAGCCAATAAAAAAGAAACAAAAAATTTGACTTGATTAACTTAACTAGAGTTTGCAATTGACTAGACACCAAAAAAGTTATGAAGAGAAAAGTTATAAAGAGTTTAAATTAGTCAACTTGACTAATAACTATAGTCAATTGTAAATAGCTCTAGCATTAAAAGTTTAACATCTCAAAAGTTATAAAAAATTCAAGTTAGTCAACTTGATTAAGATTTGTACTTAACCAATGGGATTAAACAATTAAATGTAAGAACTTGAAAATATTATAAAGATTTTGAGCTGATTAATTAGTTTAATATTATGGTAGACCAATGTTTCAAAAATAAAGTTTCTTATCTTAGAAATTGATTTTCTCTGTAAAAAGAAATCAATTTCTAACGACTAGTTTCTTATTTTTGTCTATCAAAGGGTTGTAAAACTCTTTTTGTAGAATACATAAAAAAAAAAAGGTCATGAAAAATTGTATTGAGATTAATGAAAAATCTAAAACAATAAGTGATTAAAAGTAAGAAATCAAGAATAAGAGCCCTAAGAATGAAAAGTTGAGATTAAAAAAGTATAAGGAAATTTAGTGAAAATTTATAAATTATAAAGAACCTTTAGTTCTTGTGAAAATTTCACTAAAATTATATTATGGTTAACTCAATGTGACTTAATATAAAAGGTTATTTTCACCTTACAAGAGAAAAAAGAATTAATGAAATTGGACTTTCAAAAGATGAATATTGAGAAGTGGATGGAGATTTTTAGTTTGAGTTGAATTATTACAAATTGTTATATATATTCTCTCTCATTTCAACTCTTTACTTTTAATTATTTATATTATTCATTTTATTATTTGTTATTAATTATCTTGTTATTATTCTTTGAAATTAGAATTGAATATAAATTGAGGCCATTTGTTCATAACACTCTATTCACATGACAAGACCTTATGACTATATAACCTACCCAAATGCAGCATACCATGTGTTACCAACGGCAACATCAAAATACACACGCAACAAGGGCAATTTGACCTTGTGACTATGCCTATTGGCCTTATTACCATACCTCTTTATAGTCCTTTATTAACACGTAAGAACTCATATGCTTAGGTACAATTATCCAAATATGTAAGTAACATTAAATATTAAAATTATCAAAATAATTTAAATAATCTTTTTTATACATGATCTTTTAATATAATTCAATTATTTTATTATACTAATATTACAATTAGATATAAAATATATAATTAATATTTAATTTATAATGTCTAATTATTGTAATTTTCAAATTCATATAATCTTTGATTTTATAAATGATATGATAACACTTTATAAATCATTATCCTATATTACACAAAAAAAATTTAAATTAATATTCATTATAAATAAAATTAACTATTCAATTATTTCTATATAATTCATTGAATGTCTAAAGTTCACTCTAAGATACGATTCTTGAATAAAATAATCTAAAAGTGAAATCAAAATATATTAATTGTTATATAAAATATCTTAACAATTTTAAAATGTAAATTATTAATGTAATTACTACATAAAAAATTTTTAAACACACAAATAATATTTTCTTTAAAAAGTCCTATAATGAGTAAATTTATTAAATTTGTTCAATCAACACCACCTTTTTATTTAAATGCCTCCCTATCTCAATTTATGAGATCAACTTTTTTCATAAAAAAATAATATTTGACAATCTTCTAATTTCATCAAAATCTCTTTCTACTAAGACATTGACCAAAAATATTTAATAATAATACATTAATGCAATATATATCTCATAATTATAATTTTATTATAATTACATTTATAAAATATATTTATTTTAAAAATTTTATATCTATAATTTATTAATGATAATATTCTTATATAAAAATATTAAAAAAATAAAAAATATCTTTAATTAATTAATAATGTACATAACAAATATAAATTAAAAAGAGTAACCAACCATTAAAACATACACTAACACAACCACGCACACCTCTTTCCAGCGCCAAGAAAATACTATTTAGAGGCTTCCAAAATTTTGCCATATAACCAGGCATTACACGGATGTAAGATACTTGGCATCAAAATTGTCAAAATACGAATGCCGCTGGTTCAGCACAACAACATAACCTCAGAAGGACCCCATGAAAGCAGCTGTGTTAATACCAATACCAATACCTTTCGCATTTTCTCGGGATGGAAAGGCTGCCAAGATGAGATTGCAAAAAAGCGAAAAGATCGAGCATTGCTTTGCCCTTGCCCAGCCTACTAAAAACAGGAGGGCTTACCCCACGTAAACTAATCAAAATGCTTTGAAGTGCCGGTTCAGGGCCAGAAAAGAAAAGCTATAAAGGCAATTTGAGAAGTTAATCCTTATGCAATGCATCTTCCAGATCTAATTCTACCCCTACCCGATTTTTGATAGAGGCACTTGCATCTGGGACTGTCTTGCATTTCTTGTGCAACTCTCTGAGTCTATCGACGTCAAAATTCAGCTTCTTGAGCAATTTCCTTTGCCTCGAAAGAAACAATCTCTTCAGCACGTCTTGGTATGTTGGATCCCTTGAAGTCAACAAGAAGTATGCATAGCCTACAATTAGGCCAGTTGTGGTGGTGAAAAATGCAATTGGTTCCATTACATCCCATGAAAACTCCCAGAATGTTAGTCGGAAGAATAGTCCAACCTGTACCACAGCCATGGCCAGCCCACCCCAGAGAATGCGCCGAACCTGCTTATGTGCCATTACGTCAATTTCTTCTTTCTTCTCCTGCAGCCTCCTTAGCTCATCTCTCATAGGGTCATCTTCAGGGGTCAAAGCAAGGGGCACTGCTCTTCTAACCAATTCAACTACCTAAGAATGTTAGAATAAGAAAACCATTTTATAATCAGGAGCACCAATAAACCCACAACTGCAGCCCAGGTTTGTTAAGACAGACATACTCCAGAACCAGGGACAAAAAATGTTGCGTGTGATTGACAGAAGTTGGACCCTAGATACGCTAAAGCAATATGCAACAACACTAAAATTGCTTATGGCATTGGCTTTACAGCTTGTAAAATTCCAGCAGATTATGTCAGTCAAAGGCTTTAAAAAAAAAAAGAAAGAAAGAAAGAAAAGAGAAAAACAGTGGCCCACAACAAAGCCCAAAGTTATAATCCCTTCAGGAAGGGTTAAAGATTAAGAATGATAGCATGCCAAGGCATGACAAAAATTATGCCATGCATGGAGGAGCTGGAATATTATCAACAGATAAGCAAAGGAATGATGGTCTGATGCAGGCAAAAGTATTTTGTACGTCTGAAAAAATCAAAGACATTGATACAGAAAATAAGCACGCGTTTCTGAGTACATTAAAATGTTATTTGAAGCTGCACACTTCTGAGTAGCATCGTGCAGACAGGGATGCAACAACAACGAGTTGCTCATTACTGGTCAAGTAAAACCATAGCAACCCATATTAATATTTTGTGCTGTTCATCAATCTAAACAGACAAGCATGCAGCCATATGAGTGCAGAAAGCATGCCAAAACACCACTGCCTATATTGGCCAATGTTGAACACCAATTGACAGAAAGTGAACATTGATGTCCGACAAGCAACCTGCACATCACAAAAGGAGACAAACTAGACAGAACAGGAGAAATTTCTAACACAGAAAAAAGAGTTCATCTGCATGAATGATCATCTAAACTGAAGCTGCCTATTCCAGTCTCTTCTTTCCAAGAATCTTATGCAGGTTTTCACAAGAGATTCATTTATTTTTTATGAACAACTGTTAACCTCCCATGCTACATGAGATTTCATGTGAGGTGTAAACAACTAGTTTCCTCAGTTCTATATTTAAAACTGCACTTATTTCATCTTGCCTCCAGGATGCTGCACATTCTCAACTGAAACATTTGAGCACATCCATCCAGATGAGGGATATCAAAAGTCATTGTACCTTGCCCATTCACATCACTGTCCCAACTAACAGTTAAATAAGCAGGGAGCAAAGGACTTTACAGTTAATGCAGTAGTGGATGTGTATTTGCCAATAGGAGCTGGATATTTAGTTTACTAAATGCTTGGTCACATACACTTTAAAGGAGGAGAATGTGGTGTGCCTCCATTGGCAATGCCACTATAAGTAATTACATATTTTGAGACAGCGTCAGTGATCTACGTACAGGTTGAAAGACAAAAAGTCAAGAAGTACTGAAACCCATGTGGTTGCCTGGGAACAAGGAAGTAACACAACAGGGTACAAGTGTCAAAGCAAAATTTAAATGCACCTCAGTTCCATGCTTGAAACTTGTCCAGTGAAAGAAATTTGCAGGGGTAGGGAGAAGCTAGATGCTCAGACAGTAAAGCTTCATGCCAAAGCTGCAACTATGATTGTCTATAATGACACGTCAGTAACAACAAATGCAAAAGTTCAGCTCCAGAGAGATCCATGTCTTACTAGCAGAATTTGTAAACACAAGAAATCCACACCGTCATTACTCTATAAGCCGAGAAGGCCCACTTAACCAAGATTAGAAGGACACCAAAGATGCTATATTGTTTTCAATTGTAGCATGGCAAAACTAGATAATTTAAGAAGGGAGACTAGATTTTATAATTACACGGTATAGCATGAGTTTTTTGCACCTGGCTCTAACAAGCAAAGAAGGAAGAACTATAGCCTATAATAGGATTCTGAGAAGCACGTTCCTGAAATATGTAAAACCAAGAAAAACATGGAACACATATCATAAGAAAAGAAGTATCTTAGTTATAGTCATTGAATAGAATAAATCTAAAGAAAAGCCATAAATGAAATGACCATACCAGAAACAGATGCAGTCAACAATGGAAGATGTATTAAGACTAAAAGGTTAGAATTTGGAGCCATATTGCTCCAACGGGATAGAAAAAAGAGTCAACTTCAACAGGAAGTGAATCACAGACACATATCTATCAGAAATTTAGATAAACAGAAATTGAAGTTTGCTCTCGTGATAGGAATTGAATAAGCTTATTGCTTGATGCAAGGGGTAGATTGACATAACGCAGGGGAGAAAATGAAAATCAAGAGAGCTGGGATATCTAATGCTAGATTTCATTCATCTATGGTTTAGTATTTGTAACGGCTATTGCAAAAACTGGGACAGGATTTAGCAGTAAGGGCAGACAAAAAAAAAAAAAAAAGAGCTGGGACAGGGCATTCCTTTAAGCCACGAAAGAACAAAAGGCTTCTGTGGTCTCCATCCAGAAAAAGGAATTTCCAAATCATTCTATTGGATTAGGAGGCAAAGAATATACACCACAGTAATCAATGGAAACAACAACAACAACAACAACAACAATCAAACAAACAACAATTGATGTTAACCAAGTGGTAGAAAAAAGTGATAATTCGTTCATTTGTGAAGTAAATTAAAAAAAGAAATTGGGGGGGGGGGGGGTTGGTAAGGGGAGAATGGCAAGAAGAGAAGGAAAAGAAGAACCTTTTCGGGATGAAGATAAACCTTGTCTCGGAAGAGAAGGATGACACCAGCATCGTCAAGGACTCGAACAAAGGAGACGGCCTCATCGAGAGATCTGGCAACTCCCATGGAGCGACATGCCTCGAGTAGGTCAGAATAAGGGATGGCCTCCTTCCCTTCCATTCCCAGCTTCATCTTCAGCGATTCCACGTTCACTAATCTCATCAGCCGCTTCGCCTCCTCGCAAGTCAGCGTTAGATCCACATTCCCATTCCCCTCCGCTCCTGCTTCCCTTTCTTCACCTTTCCCGTTATTATCGCTAATTTTCTTCTTCTTCTTCTTCATCATCATCATCATCTTATCGTTGTCGTTGTTGTCGTCGGCATCGTCACCAGAGGAAGCCGCAACAGACGGGGTTGAATTGTTCTTGTTGCTGTTAATGTTGTTGTCGTTGTTGCTATTATTATTATTAATACTATTGTTATGGTCGCCATGATTGTTATTGTTGTTAAATGAAGAAGAAGAAGAAGAAGAAGTAGAAAAAGACGAAATTAAGAACGGCACCGGCTTGCTCTTACTCGGCAATAATGAAGCTGCTGCCGCGGCTGCTGCTGAAAAGCAAAAGTAAGGAGGAGAAGAAGAAGACGACAACGACTCCTTTCCCAACGACAGCAGCCTTGAGGCTGCCCTCCTCCCCACCTCCACCTCCGCCGCCGCTCTCCGCTTCCAAACCATCCCGCACCACCACAATCCGCTCCTCCACATTCTTTCCACCTACTCCTCCTTTTCTTCCTTTTACCCTCCTTCACGCTATAGACATATGATGTGCATTGGGAAGCCTGTCTGCCTGTTTGTTTTCCTATTTTTCAGAATTTAAAAAGGTTAAAAATAATATACTCTTTATTATTAATCAATTCAAGAGAAAAAACAGAAATTAATAATAATAATAATAATAATAATAATTTGTGTACGAAATAGAAAAAAAAATAGATTCGTTAGCTCTTAAAACCGGCCAAATGAACCAAATTGAAATTAAAAATGATAAAATATAAATTGTTAAAAAAATAATAAATAAATTGTAGGAAAATTATTATTAAATAATAATAATAATAATAATAATTGACGTGTTGTTATTGGGGGTATTGGAATGGAATGGAAGGCGAGAAAAAGCAGGCAACCGCACCGGGTCAAGCGTAGGACCATTTGACAAAACGGCGTCCAGACGCTTCAGCAGCTCCGCTTTGCCTCTCTCGGGTTCCGCCGTGTCTAACGCCACTCCTGTCGGGAGCAGCAGTCCAAGTCAGCTAACTACTATATTTATGTTTTTCTTTTTTTTTGCCCTTTTTTCAGAGAAAATTGATTCATTTTCCACTGTCTTACTCCTATTTTCAAAAAAAAAAAAAATAATAATAAAAAAATATTGCTTCCAATAACTTTTCTTTTTTTTTTCTCTCTCTTTTTCTGTTTTATTTTTTCTGATTCGCCAATCTATATATATATATATATATTTTTTTTTTATTTTTTATTTTTTATTTCCTTTTTATGAGGTAATGAAATGAGATTTCGGGTGCCCATATTGGATCAAAGTTGAGATTTTGTACTTTGATTAAGCCCCGCATCAAACCCCAATGTTAACTAGTAAAATTTGGTAACACAAAATTAAAATAAACGGATTTGTAATAAATAATGTTAAAGTTGAATAATTTTAATTTTTTAGTTTACGAATAAAATTTCGGAGACCTTTGCCGGTAGTAACAGTGGTTCCTCCTTATCGGTTGTGTCAAAAGTTTCGAGCAAATAAGTCCAGAAAAGATGCACACCTTTTGATGTAAAGAGGCCACGTTGCAGTTAAGCATGACGCAGACATTCTAGAGGTGTGGCGGAAACAGCCAAATTGCAGCGATTAATTGTCGTGTGCATTTGTTAAGGAAGAATTAGTGTGCCATTTGACTCCAGAGAGAAGATGCCACATAGCTTGACGGCAGGATGCGTTGAGGGCTTGCTCCACTTGACAAAACAGAAAGCACCATTGTTTAGCACGAGAAAGCACGAGGATGAGGATTAGGCACCATTGCATTTCCAACCCAGCAGAAAAAACTAGAGCATGTTTGCACGTCCTAATTGCAGTGGTCAAGTGCCAGCACTGGGATTGGTTCGCAGACAAATGTTGCATCTTGGCAAAAATGTTCTGGACTTATCGAGGGTTTCTGTTCACCGCACAAGCAACATTCTCTACCGCCGTCGTGAGAACTGTTAGCACCCAAATAATTGAATTGAACTAAGCAAAGTAGGAATCAAGGTACCTTCTTGTTCTAAAGGATTCCCACCAATTTATCTGTATCAGAAGTGCAGTGGCGACGTATGAAGGAGAGGAGAAGGTGTGAAAATTGACTCCGATTCATCAGTTCACACCATATATTCGTTAATCTATGGTTTACACTCTCGTCTAAAGACTTTGCAGGTCATTTGTCTCCTCCTCTTGTAGTATAAATACCTGTAAGTTATGTAACAAAAAAAAAAAAGAGAAGAGTAAGGTGGTGTAGTGTAATTCGGTATAAGAAAATTTGTAGAGGTTAAAATCTTCGAATAGAAAGATCCGTTCCTCCCGTGGATGTAGGCAAAACTGTCGAACCACGTTAAATCTTTGGGTTCCCGTGTCTGTATGTTCATTAGATCCTAACAAATTGGTATTAGAGCCAGGTTGAAAAAAAAATCGATCGAAGAACACGAGACGAGCAGTCGAACCCGTCCCTACGGCCGGAGCACACCACCACCGACAACCCAGCCTCTCTCCTCCTCCTCGGCCACCTAGCAGTCTCTCTTCCTCCTCCTTGGCCACCACCGTCTCTCTTCTCCTCCTCGGCTGCCACCAACGAGTCTCCTGAATTCCTCATCTCCATCACACAACTCCGTCGCACAACTTCGTTGTCAGATCCGAGAAGCAGAGGGAGGAAGAGAGAGATCCGAACCAGGCCTTCGCCCTCGACCTCACCGGCAAGCCCGTCGCACAGCCCAGCGACCGGGTTCTACCGTATCCACCAGATTTGATGATAGAGGGAGGAAGAGAGAGACTCGTCGAACAGCCCAGCGGCCGACGCACCAGATCCGGAGCCCGCATATCACACCGGCAAGCCTCATCGAACAGCCCAGCAGCTGGCGCACCAGATCTAGAGCCCGCACTCGTCGAACAGCCCAGCGACCGGGTTCTACCGTATCCACTAGATTCAACGATAGAGGGAGGAAGAGAGAGACTCGTCGAACAGCCCAGCGACCGGCGCACCAGATCCAAAGTTGATCGGATTCCGTTTGAATTTCAGCGTACAGATCTCGTTGTCGTGGCTCGTCATTTCCGGCTATTTTGGTGGTTTGGCGCTGAAGCGGAGCAGATCCAACGGAAGAGGGAACAGCTCCAACAGGTTGGCAGCACTGTAGCATCGACAGCGGTACTGTAGCGGCAGATTATAATTTGGAGTCAGGTTAGAAACATACGTACCAAATCTGTCCATTTCAGGGTCGTCGTGTGCTGCTGCGCTAGTCCATTCCGGCCGACCATCGTGCACCATATCATCACCGATCAGCCACAAGTTCTCGCTACTGCAAACCAGGTCACTGCCCCAAGCTCACACGAAGCGGCTCAGACACCGCCAGCCTTCTGCGCAGCAGCCTTGACTCGCCTGGACCTTTCCCACGCCATTAGACCATTGTACTCCCAGCAGTTATTGCAGTCGCCAGACTCCACACGCCGTTGTCAAGGGTTTTTTCAGCTGTTCCGGACGCAACCATGCTATCTGTTTTTGCAAATTCTGTTCCGAAAATATTTATTTATTTTCGTGGAGCTCTGAAGCACGATGGCTGATCCAAAAGGAGCTGACATGCAACCTTTGACGTCTACCACCAGTTCATGGCAAAGAAGCTCAATGTCAAATGCAAAATTTGATATTGAGAAATTTGATAGTACAAACAACTTCGGCATGTGGCAATGCGTAGTCCTGGATCTGTTGTTCCGCGAAGGATCAGATATTGCATTGAGACCCAAACCGGTGAATATTTCTGATGAAGATTGGAGCTATGTGAACCGTCAAGCCTGTGACACTATCCGGTTGTGTCTTGCTAAAGATTAGAAGTATTTTTTCATGAAAGAAACGATGGCCTCAAGCCTCTAGAAGAAGCTAGAAGATAAATACACGACGAAGAGTGTAGAGAATTGGCTCTACGTGAAGAAAAAACTCTTTCAATTCCAGTATAAGAGAGGTATGCCTATGATTGAGCATCTCAATAATTTCAACAAAATTTTGGCTAATCTGCAAAATTTAGATGTTGATATTATTGATGAAGATAAGACATTGTTATTATTAAATTCTCTTCCTAAAAGTTATAATCATTTAACCAGTACCCTGCTGTATGGAAAGGATAAGGTTAAATTCATAGATGTTTCTAATGCTTTGGTAAATAATGAGTACCGGAAGAAGGATCAGAAGGACTCCAGAGAGTTGACACCAGAAACATTGACTGTGACCCGAGGAAGAGAAGACAAAAGGAGATATGGTAGATCTAGTGGGCGAAATAAATCTCGTTCAAAATCCAAAGGAGAATCAAGAAGAAGACTGACAAAAGATGAATGTGCCTACTGTCACCAGAAAGGGCACTGGAAGAAAGACTATCCAAACAAGGATAAATCTGCTGCAAATATTGCAAAGGAAGCTGATGATAAAGAAGATTCAGCTTTCTCAGTTTCGCCAACAGATATCCAGGTAGATAAATGGATTCTTGATTCTGGCTGTTCTTATCATATGTGTCCAAACAGGAACTGATTCACAAGCTTTCAAGAGCTTGATGGAGGAGTCATGATGATGGGTAACAATAACACATGCCAGACAAAAGAAGTAAGCACTATCTGCCTAAAGATGCATGACGGTACAACCAAACGACTGACAGATGTCAGATATGTTCCAAATTTGAAGAAGAACCTCATTTCACTGGGGGTCTTAGACAACAGTGGATACAAGATGACTATAGAAGGTGGAGTCTTGAAAGTTGTACGAGGTGCATTCTTGGCAATGAAAGGTACTCGACAGGGAAACCTATATTTCCTAGATGGACATACAGTTACAGGAAGAGCAGTTGTTGCCAAAGCTTCTGACAACGAAGCACCTGATTCTTCCCAACTCTGGCACATGCGCTTGGGACATGTCGGAGAGAAGGCCTTGCAGAATTTGGTGAAACAAGGCCTACTGAAGGGAGCCAAAAGTGGAAAACTTGAATTCTGTGAGCACTGTGTCTTGGGAAAACAGACATGAGTCAAGTTCGGTACCGTCATTCATTCTAATAAAGGAATATTGGATTATGTTCACACTGATGTATGAGGACCGTCAAAGAATTCATCTTTGGGAGTTAAAAATTATTTTGTTACCTTTATTGATAATTTCTTACGTTATGTTTGGGTGTATATGATAAAACATAAGGATAAAGTTCTAGACATATTTCTTCGGTGGAAGAAGATGATTGAAACCCAGACCGATAGGAAGATCAAGAGACTTCGCTTAGATAATGGTGGAGAATACAAATCAGATCCCTTTAAGCAAATCTGTCATGAAGAAGGGATAATCAAACATTTTACAGTTCCTAGAACCC
The DNA here is from genome assembly GCA_021533255.1 of Ceriops tagal. NCBI lineage: Eukaryota > Viridiplantae > Streptophyta > Magnoliopsida > Malpighiales > Rhizophoraceae > Ceriops > Ceriops tagal. The sequence continues at coordinate 7,881,439 of CM038606.1, read as the reverse complement.
CACAACAAAATAGTGTAGCAGAAAGGATGAATCGTACTCTGGTGGAGAAAGTGCATGTATGCTTTCTCAATCTGGCCTAAACAAAGCATTCTGGGCAGAGGCTTTGATGTATGCCTCTCACATTGTCAATCGGTTACCTACTTCTGCACTTGATGGGAAATGTCCCAAAGAGGTATGGTCTGGACAACCTGTTTCAGATTATGATCGGATACATATATTTAGATGTCCTGCGTATTTCCATGTTACAGAATCCAAACTGGATCCTAGAGCCAAGAAAGCTATCTTCTTAGGCTTTAGTAAAGAAGTTAAGGGATTCAGACTTTGGAATCCTAAGTCAAAGAAGATCGTCCTAAGCCGAGACGTAACCTTTGATGAATTGGCAATGCTGCAAAGGACTACCACAAAGGAGAAAGAGAATCAAAACTCTTTCCAACAGGTGGAGTTTGAGACTCCAAAGGAGCCAGAGAAGTATCTTGATGACCAGGAGGATACCTCAATTGAGGTGGAGGTTCCATCACCAGCACTAGACCAACAATCAGAGTCCATTGCCACTCACAGACAAAGGAGGGAGATCCGGAAACCTGCTAAATATACTGACATGGTGGCATATGCGTTGCTAGTGACAGAGGATGATATTCCCAACACCTTCAAAGAAGCTGTTTAGAGTATGGAGAGTGATAAATGGAAGCTGGCTATGGATGATAAGATGCAGTCATTTCACCAGAATCAGACGTGAAAATTAGTACCACTTCCACATGGAAAGAAAGCTATTGGATGCAAGTGGGTCTATGCTAAGAAGGAGTGTGCCTCTGAAAAAGGAAGCACCAGATATAAAGTCAGACTAGTAGCAAAAGGCTATGCTCAGAAGGAAGGAATAGACTATAATGAAGTGTTTTCGCCAGTGGTCAAACATTCGTCTATTCGGATCCTATTGGCTCTAGTAGCTCAATTTGACTTGGAGTTAGCTCAACTTGATGTGAAGACAGCATTCTTACATGGCAACTTAGAAGAAGAAATCTATATGTCCCAGCCTGAAGGTTTCAAAGTCACAGGGAAGGAGAATTGGACTTGCAAGCTAAGCAAGTCATTGTATGGCTTGAAGCAGTCATCTAGACAGTGGTACAAACGATTTGATAGCTTTATCCAGAAGCAGAAGTACACACGCAGTCAATTTGATCATTGTGTTTATCTGAAGAAACTCCAAGATGGTACGTTTGTATATTTGCTTCTATATGTTGATAATATGTTAATTGTATCTAGGAGCAAGGTGGAGATCGACAGGCTAAAGGCTCAATTGAGTTCAGAGTTCGAGATGAAGGATCTTGGAGAAGCCAAGAAGATTCTTGGTATGGAGATCAAGCGTGACAAAGAAAGGGGCACAATCTGGTTAACTCAGACTCAGTATCTGAAGAAAGTACTCCAGCGGTTTGGTGTAAATGGCAAGACTAAACCTGTTAGTACTCCATTGGCCTCACATTTCAAACTAAGTGCATTAATGTCTCCAAATACAGATGATGATCGAAGACAGATGGATAATATTCCATATGCTAATGCTGTTGGAGTCCTGATGTATGCAATGGTGTGTACATGACCTGATATTTTACAAGCTGTCAGCATGGTAAGTCGGTATATGCACAATCCCGGTAAAGGACACTGGCAAACAGGTAAGTGGATTCTACGGTATATTCAAGGTACTATGGATATTGGCCTGAAGTTCTAGAAATATAAGACTATGACAAATCGTCTAGTCGGGTACGTCGATTCTGATTATGCCGGTGATCTCGACAAGCGTCGATCAACTACAAGTTATATGTTTACTATGTCAGGAGGACCAGTAAGCTGGATATCAACGCTTCAGTCAATTGTTGCTTTGTCTATTACAGAGGCAGAGTATATGGCGATCACGGAGGCTTTCAAAGAAGCAATTTGGCTTCACGGGTTGATTGAAGACTTGGGACTTATTCAGGAGCACGTTGAAGTCCACTATGACAGTCAGAGTGCCATTTGCTTAGCAAAGAACCAAGTTTATCACTCCCGCACAAAGCATATCGATGTCCGGTTTCATTTTATTCGAGAAATTATAAATGAAGGAGATATTCTGCTACAGAAGATTGGTACAGAAGATAATCCTACAGATATGCTCACAAAGATTGTTTCAGGAATCAAGTTTCAACACTGCTTGGACTTGGTCAACATTTCTCGGAGTTGTGCACCTTCGGGTGCTTGACGCCTTCGGGCGTATTGGAAGAACGGTGATCATGTTTGGATGAAGAATCATCGTCAAGGTGGAGATTTGTGAAAATTGACTCCGATTCATCAGTTTACACCATAGATTCGTCAATCTATGGTTCACACTGCCATCCAAAGACTTTGCAGGCCATTTGTCTCCTCCTCTTGTAGTATAAATACCTGCAAGTTATGTAACAAAAAAAAAGAGAGAAGGTAAGGTGGTGTAGTGTAATCCGGTGTAAAAAAATTTGTAGAGGTTAAAACTTCCGAATAGAAAGATCCGTTCCTCCCGTGGATGTAGGTAAAATTGGCGAATCACGTTAAAATTTTGTGTTAATGTGTAGGTTCATTAGATCCTCCTAATAGAAGGCTGAGTTGACGATGGCTGGGGTATCTAGTGTTGACAGCACTACGGAAAATGGGCCCCAAAAAAAACAAAAAAAAGACATCAGATTGGCCACCGGTGCGTGTACCGGACTGAAAGCAGCAGGGCTTGCGGCTGCGCTGGGGGGCCACCGGTGCGTGTACCGGACTGAAAGCAGCAGGGCTTGCGGCTGCGCTGGGGGGCCACCGGTGCGTGTACCGGACTGAAAGCAGCAGGGCTTGCGGCTGCGCTGGGGGGGGATGTCGAAAACTTGCAGATGTGGAACATTTTAGGCTTTGGTGGGGGCTTGTGATGACCTTTAACAGTGAGACTTTCAGTAGCTACTGCAAGACTTCATTGAAGCTCCCGCGACAGAAGAGACTCTGGTGGGATTTTGTCATTTTGACTTGAAATCAACAAGGGTGTTGATGAAGTGGAAAGAATTAGATTTTTATTTATTTTTTTAATTTTTTCTTTAATATTCAGAGCTTACAACAAAAATACACATTTGTCACAGGCTCCAAAAATATTCAAGCGGGCAAAGATAGGCTCATCGAGCGTAGTAGTTAAACTCGAGTCAAAATTTATTCTGCTCAGATCCAACTCGATAAAAATTTACTCAAAGTTTGAATTTGATTGTAATTTTAATTTGAAAACTTAAATTTGACTTGATAAAATTTTATTAAGTTGCCTGAACTTGATTTTTTTCTTGTAAAATTTTTTTATTATCTTAAAATAAAATTCAATTTAAATCTAATATTAGCATCAATATGGCACTAATTTTTACTTGATATCAATTTTAATTTTATTATGTTTAAACAGTATTTCACATATAAAACAATAACTGATACATAATACTTGCCCAATATAAATAATGTATTTAATGATACATTAAATAAGTTCTAAAAAAAATTTAAACAAATCTCTAATAAACAAGTTTTACAAAATATATTCATTAAACTTCTAAATAAATTAGTTATGAATTTAAATGAGTTAAATTTTTATTGATTAATTGTTTAATAAATGTAATTGGATGTCAAAGTTAAATATTAATTAATTAATTAAGCAAGTTTGAATGAACTCTTATTGAATTTTTAATGAATATATCCCAACGAAAATATTTGGTCATTTGGGCAAAATTTTTGCACGTAATAAAATTTCCATTCCACTTTATCCCAACAAAAATGCTGCACTAGAAAAAAATAAAAAATTTAATTGCATGTTAAAATCAATTTTAACTATAAAGTTTTAGGTCATTTACTATTCAAATTATTTTTAAATTAATTAATAAGATCAGATCAAATTCTAACACCTCTAGTTCTTGTCATATAAAAAAAAATAAAAATTCCTTTTTCTTTTTTTGGTAACTCTCTCAACTATAATTAACAATTAGAAGAAGAAAAGAAAAGAAAAAAAAAGGGGGCTCCGTCTCCTTCCTCTGCCGAAAAAGTTGGGGCGAGGCCCAACCCAACTAACTAGCTCTGGGAAATCTGGATCAAGACCGGGCCCATTGGATGGAGCGCGCAAACGTCGCCGAGGCCATTACATTAGCAGATGGGGAGATTGGAGGTTGGGAAAACTCGTCAGGAACCTCTCCGTTGACTGGGGTTTGAGTGGCGGAGGGACAGAGCCCGCAAGAAAAGAGGAGGATGGGACTACGATTGCCATTGGAATTCAGGTTAGGAATAGTAGCGTTGACAATTGCACTGCTCTCTACGTCTGTGCTTTCCGATCTGCTCCTCTCCAAGGTCGACCGACGTGTATGTTCCTCTCTCTGCCTCTCTCTCATTGCTACCGTAGTTCGATTGAAGTTCATTGACCGGATCTTCTTAATCATTCTGTGTTGAATATTTATGTTTTATTCAGCCGCTGTTCTCAATGGTTCTTGTTTTTTTTTTTTTTCAACACTCTTCTGACATTACATGACTATGTCGATTAACAAGTTTACTTCGAGATATTTGAGGTTTGTTTTGTTTTGTTTTGTTTTTGGACAAATGAAGGCAATGGAAGGTCCATCAAAGTTTAGAGATCATGGTATTTCTTACGAACAAAATATTATGTATCATAACAACGTTTGAAATGAAATAGATATTTATTATTATAAACACACATCCTAATAATGTTTAAGATCCTGTTTCTTAATAATAGTAGTTCATTTAGCTTGTTCAATATAATTACAATTTAACCTCCAAGACAAGATTATTGCCCCCCAAAAAATAAATAAAATAAAATTCTGCAGTCTTATTCTCTTAATCTTCTACCTTCTTGGCGGTTTAGGTGTCCGAGCTCTAATGGTAATCCACACAAACAATTGTAAAAATAACTATCGGCAATGCGAAACCCTTTTGGGAAGCAAGAGGAAGAAGAGAGGTCAAAACCTTATGTGCTCACATAATATACGGCTGCCCGGCAGGGTAATCCATTAGTGTGGTCACCTCAGGAAGAACAGAATAAGAAATGTTGACATTCCTAGTAAAGTAGTTGTAGTGCCAATTGGCAATAAATAACGTGCTATGGAATGTCAAATATGTAAACAAGTTAGTACCTAATCCATTGGCTACTTGGGCATACATTGTTAAATATCAACTTCATTTCCTGAACCCACTGCAGCATATGGCAAAATGTGCTATGCTCAATATATGTCTCTATGGATATCTTCTCGCTGCTGAACCTTTATCTTAAATCTTCTGTTGCAGGTTGATTTGACATCTCAAGTTGTGCGTGTCACTTCGACGTTAAAGGTGCTTCTTTTACTCATGTTATATCACTTCTCCTACCTTGTACAGAAGTGGTCTGTTATTTTCTGAATGTATAAAATATGCTTCTTTAGATGCTTCTTTCACTATATTTGTTTTAACTTTTCAGGTGAGTGATGTCTATTTAAAACTTGCATTTGTTAATTGTGCAGCTTCCAAAATCTGAACCTTTTTATTCCTTTACATACTTTTCAGGTGGAGAATGCTGGTTTTGATCCAGTTTCAGATGTCTTGGTGGCGTTTCCTGAGCTCGAAGCAAGAAACTTGGCATATTTGACTGTGACACTTGGTGAAGGCAAAGGGAAAGTTAAAAATGCTGGTCTCAGTCTCCCTATTGAAGTTGCCAATCCAAAAGGAATGCCCCCAGCCTTAAAACTTTATTCTGTATCATTACCAGTAGCACTGGGTCAAGGAAATAGTGTGATATTGGATGTTCTGGCTGTATTCACCCATAAGTTGCAACCGTTTCCTGAAAAAATTACTCAGTCTGATATTCAGCTGGTATTGTTCCAGGATAGTGCGCACTATCTCTCACCTTACACAGCAAAGGTCCAATCACTTAGTGTCAAACTACCTGGTGATAGAATAGAGTCCTATGCAAAATTGGAGAACACAAAGTTTCATGGCTCAGAAATCAAATATGGGCCTTATGAAAATGTCCCTCCTTTCTCATACTTGCCCGTAGCTGTTCATTTTGAAATCAATCAACCATTTGCTGTTGCTCAGGATGTAGTTAGAGAGATAGAGATTTCTCACTGGGGCAGTGTGCAGATAGCTGAGAATTATAAAATAATACATGGAGGTGCCAAAAGCAAGGGTGAATTTTCAAGGTTAGTTGTTACGTTTTTAATGGTTTTATATTGCGTTGGCAGTTGATATACTGGACAGAAGTTTGAATTTGATTTGTATCTGGATAGAAGCTTAAATTTGATTGGTATCATTCCTGCAGGCTTGATTACCAGGCCCGACCCCATATTCGAGGTGCATCAGCATTTAGACATCTCGTTGCAAAATTGCCACCAAGTGCTCATTCCATTTATTATAGGGATGAAATTGGAAATATATCAACATCTAATCTTTGGGGTGATACTAAAAAGGTTGATTTTTTGAATCATAAATTATAAATTAATAGAATTGCTGCTGCTGATTTTGACTCAATCCTGCATTTTTGCAGAAAGAACTGTTAATTGAACCCAGATATCCACTATTTGGTGGTTGGCAAACTGCTTTTACCATTGGATATGGCTTGCCACTCCAGGACTTCCTGTTTGAATCAGAGGGGAAACGTTTCCTGAACATATCTTTTGGCCCCCCAATAAATGAATTGGTTGTTAATAATCTTATTGTGAAGGTTGGTGATATGATACTCCCTCAATCATTTATTTAATAATTGTCTGTATGCTGGGGATTTGCAGTGGTAGGGTTTTGTGATTGGGATGGGATAATATCGGAGCATCCTTTCCAGTGCTTTAATGGGGGAATCATTCAGGTACCCTGGGCTAGTACAGTCCTTTATGGTTGGGTGATTCTTTTCCCTTTGATTCTGATTCCAGTGGCATACCTGCCATGTAATAGCTGCAATAATTTTGGCCAAAAGCATGCCTCCTTCAGCCTCACATGTTAAAAATAGAGGCGAAGGTGCCTATAGAAAGCCCCAGGTTACTTTTTGTTGTTTCTGTTGCAGACCACGACCCTTTTCATGGAGTGAGAATTGAAGTTGAAATAATTCTATTTTTGGGACTTAATCCTTGAAGAATTCATTAATTTGTGATGAAATTGCTGGCTACTGTCTACTGGATTAGATATGATTAGGTGTTTTCATTGTACTTTCCTAGCCAAGGTCTGACTCTCTCTAGCTAGGTAGATTATGACTACGTGCTGGGAATTGTTTAAGGCTATTAGACATTTCCTTGATGCTATGAATCAACTAGCAATCTGACTGAACTATGAAGGCAAATTGGATGTATTGTAGATGCATCTTTGATAACTTCTCATTAAGAAATTAATCTGAATGATATATATGTGTTTGCCCCAAATTCAGGCTGTAAAACAATTGAGATTATTTTTTACATTTTTTTTTCATGTCAATTGGCACTTATGGTTTTAATTTATTAAAAATCTGCAGTTTTTTAGGAACTACCAAAAGTTATGGATTCCGATTTATATAGACAACAAATGCCAATATTGGAGTTGGTGAAAATTTATTGGTGCAAACATGAACTGAGGACTATTTAGAACTCTGGCTGAGTTTCAGATATCACAACTCATTCATTTTTGGAGGAAATAACTGCAGCAGCTAAAATTCAAACATAAAGAGATCAGGAAAAGTTGATTCATGGCCATTTTTTTAGCTACTACTATATTAGTCGACAAATGCTACTTATGAAGTGTTTCATCTCAAATACATTGTTGGGGATCTTGCCCTTTGTTGAGATGAGCATACGTCCATCAATTGAGTATTCTGGGGTATAATAATGTGCTCTTCTTAGCAGTCTTGAGTTGTATTTTGGATGCAGGTTGTTTTGCCAGAAGGATCTGGAGACATATCCATTTCTACTCCATTTCCTGTCAAGCAAGGGCAAGAGGTATTAGAAGCCTAGGATTTTATAGTGTAATCCTTTCCTTACTTTTAGCTCCTGAAATTCACTTTCAGTTTGTTTACTTTCAATCTTAGGCATGCTTTCTTTTGTGCAATGAGTTCCAGAGATAATTAACTCACTCAAATTTGGCAATTGCATAATGCAGACTAAGATTTCCCACTTAGATGTTGTTGGTAGGCCAGTGGTTGTCTTGGAGAAGGACAATGTTGTGCCAGAGCATAACCAGTATTTCCAGGTATTCAAATGATCTCTTACACAAACTGCCCAAAAACTTAGCTTTGTGTAACTTATCAATTATGAATACTGCATATTAGGATGTTGAGTTGGAGGGCATAAATTGTTACACTCTAGTGAGATGTATGAAAATAATACTACTGGTTGAAGACAGAAAATAGTGGGAGGAGTTTCTTCTTTTCAACATAAATGTCCCAAGGTTAGCTAATCAACTAAGGTAATAATTGGCCAAAGATTGATTAATGCAATGGAAAGTGGGAAAAAATAATGCCTAAAAGACCCTACCAAGGAACTCAAGTTGACAAAAGAGTGATTTATTTTCCAGATGGTATGTGATGAACATCTCCTTTAGATGGAAAGTAAGAGTTGTTTTCGCTGCAGGTCTATTACAGGTTTAACAAACTCTCCATGCTCAGGGAGCCCTTTATGTTAATCTCTGGATTTTTCCTCCTGTTTATTGCGTGCACTGTATATATGCATGTGGACTTGTCAATCTCCAAGTCATCTGCTTCTTATCTGGCAAAACTGCAGTGGGATGAGGTAAATTAGAGGTTGTCATATGAAATACACTTTTAGTTTACCTACTATTCTGATTTTTGTAAGTGTTCAAGGCTACACATTTGCAATCTAAATTTTGCACTCTATATATATTTTATAGTTTATGATAAAATGATGGTGACTTGAGGGAAAAGCTGTGAATTCTTTATAAAACTTAATCTATTTTATGTAAATCCTTAAATACCCTTTATAGATTTCTCCTTTTTGGTATAATTATATTTTAAGCTAGAATAGTAGAACTTTCCTTTTGAAGTCATATAAATTTTAACTCAACTATACCTTTTATAGTTTAATAAGAGATTATTAATTTTACCATAGATTATTTTGGCAGAAAGCGCAAAAGAAAAAGATTTCTTTATTCATGGTCACTCTAACATATAAAATATATTTTGTGTAGAATTTAAAATATTTTAATATTTGATTTTTTATTTCATTGAATCTACTAGAGTATAATGAGAAGACATAGTATTTTTTTTTTATAAAATAAAATTAAAAGAGTATATTAACGAACTTTCTTATATGGTTATGTTTTTATTTTTTATTTTTTATTATACATCCATGATATTAATATGATAGTACTTCTTCTTAGAAAAAGAAAAATGATAGTACATCAAAATTAATTGTTATATTTGTTATGTAGTCTACATTAGTTCTATACTCAAATATATATTTATTTAATCTTATGATAAGGTAATTGATAATTAATTTTCTGTGGAAAGCTAAGAAACACATGCCAGTATTTGTAAAATATGCACTTGCATATTTCAGGTGCGAGCAACCATTCAGCAGGTTGAAAGCATATTCAATCAATTGTTGGAAGCACATGAGAAGCTAGAAGCATCGCTACTTGATCTTTCTAGGACTGGGGATATACAGGCTTGTAAAATGGCTCGCAAGGCAGCTGACATTTTCTTAAAAGAACAATCAAAGGAGCTGAAGGCATTGCTCGCGTTCTTGCAATCTTCACCTTCTGCCGCTCATATAGTGTCCAAGGTTCATTGCTGTTGACTTACTGTTACAGATTTCATGTACTAGCGCTACAACATGTATGGGCTGGAAACATTTGCCAAGTCTATTACAATTATTCACCTGATTACATTGTCTGGTGCATCTTTTTTGCCAGGTGGAGGATCTGGTGGCAAAGGAAAGAGAATTGCAAGAGAGGCTGATAGCCAAGCACGCTACAGTCGTGGACTGCTATGAGAGAAAGTTCGCTAGCCGGGAAATCGAGGCTCGGGTCGCACCATTACAGCAGAAACTTATTGTCTTGAGGAAGGAAGTCGAAGATCTTCTTGAGTACATTGATGAGATATAAAATGGGTTTGAGTCCCCGATCCTAAAAGTCAGAATTTTGTTATTCTCTAGTTTGTATTTGACAAGCCGAGTGCAATTCCCAACGGTTGTAATTTGCTAGTTTTATTCACTGAGATGGTCATGAACTGGGAGTTTGGCTCACGTTGAGTTATCCTGAAGACACTTTCGGGAACCATAAATTCTTCAAGAAGATTGGGGGCAAAAATTTAAAGCTATAGCCAATAGGAACATTGAACACAGAAACGGAAACTAAGTGGACGTCCTATGTGAACATCGTTTATCGAAGTGGGTCATCATTGTTGCTTGAAGAAGGAAGAGTCCCTTTCCTCTATGGTATTCATAGGAATCATCGAGAGGAAAGCAAAAGGTCTTGAATTTCCACTAAAGGTGAATTGAAGAGCCCCGTCTGTTGGAGGCAGAGGCCGTCATGGCAGATTTGGGATTAATTGATCATAGCTTATGAGCTTGGCGGGGCTGTGGTAATTTGCTTGCAAGTTTGTGTGTATGAGAGAGGGTGAGAGGGGGAACAAGCTAAAAATTGCTACTATATTTCTCTGAGCCTCAACAAAATCATTAAAATCGTGCACTGGACGCTGAAGTGGGCAACAGCAAGTGCAACTAGCAGTATCGGAGAAGCAAGGCCTACAGCGAAGCTTTTCTTCTTTAAATAAAAAACGCTTGTCCCGTACTGCCTTTACCAATTCAGAGACAAAATTTCACTTGCAACGGTTCCCTTTGTAGCCAAAATTGAGCTCACTTTCCTTCATTTTGAGTAACTTGCAAAAGCTCAATGTTCAGCTCAAATGTACCCCCTGGCTGCATCACATAGCAAATATGAAATATTGACTTAAGTGAGCTTAGCATTTCCCTCTGAAAAATCACATTTGATTACTCAAAGGAATCTCAACAAATATTAGAATTAGTTTTACCGGAATCTCATTCATTCCCTTTTGGCCATAGCCAGCCGCTGGAGGAACAATTACAGTTCGCTGTAGAGAGAAGAGAAACAGCAGAAAAGTCACCAGGATGAAGTGAAAAAAAGATAACGAGAAAGTAAAAGAGTCATATAGAGGCCAACGTAAAATTAAGTAGCCGAAAAGATGATGCTATTACCTTCCCTCCTACTCTCATCCCTTCTGTTATGGAGTACATAGCAGGTGGTGGTTTCGGAGCAGCTTGTGCAGAAAATAAACCATTGGGATTATCCACGAATTCACGCTTCCGCTCTTTGCCAGGAGGTGCTCCAACCTTGAACTCATATGGCTTAAAGTAGGCGTTAGCAGAGACTCATCAGCAAAATGTTCCAGTCAAATATATCTAAGACAATTATTGTTCAAATGAATATTGCCACTAAGTTCATCAATTATCAACTTTTGAAATCAGTTTGGAACAGCCTCTCAACCCTCCTTTCCAGCAAGACAAGGAACACAGATGCTAGGTAGAAGATTTCTTTTCGGGATCTTATTATCCAAAAGGGCATTCCAGATTCTCAAATTGAGGATACAAGGGAGTATGAACTGATTCCTGATGACTATGAACATTCTAATGATGAGGATGCCTCCTACCCTTTGATTAAGCTCTCAAATGGAGGAAAAGAGGCACTTGAGAAGACCTTGGAGACATTTTTTGATCATTAAATTGTTGGGAAGAGGATAGGTTATAGTTTGACATTAAAAGACCTACAAAAGCTACGGTTAGTTTGTTCCTCATTCACGTTGGTGGACTCAGACAATGACTCCTATTTAATTGACTCCTCTAACACAGAATATTATGAATTAGCTTTATCTGGAGGACCATTGTTGTCACTGACCATTATCTGTCGGTGTGAACTTGGAAGTCCAACTTTATACTAATGAGGTCACCGTTTACAACATCGTGGCCTGGTTGAAATTACCAGGACTATCAATGGAGTATCTCAATCCTTCCATTGCTTAAAGAGGTGGATCATACAACTGACAAAACTTTGAAAGCCAAAAGGCCCACACTAGACAGGAGTAGAGGTAAGTTTGCTAAAATCTACGTAGAGGTTGATTTAACCAAATCACTGGGGTCTAAGCTTAAGCTCCTTAAAATGTTCGTTGGATTAAAAGCATACTCCAAAGTGTTGCAAGTAAGGACATGGATTGGAGGATTGTCTTCCAGACACAGAGAACAGACATAACACTGGATTAACAACCAATCAGGTGAAGGACACTGGTGTTCATCGATAGATGTTCGACTCTTTTGGACCTTGCATGTCTGCAAAGAAGATGGAGAGAATGGGAGGTATTTCTAATGGCTTCAAAGCAGGGTAAGATTCCAATCAAGGCACTGCACTAAGATTCAATCAACAGCCCTGCAGTTAAAAGGATAATATCCAAAGAATTTTAGATCCCCAAAGCACACAAAGATCCAATGGCAACAGGATCACAGATTGAGTTCTGGGGGAATGATGAGGAACTTGGGAGCAAAGATTTGATAGCGGGAAACACTATGGGTCAACAAGTGGAGGGAAAGATATTAAAAGTATCACCGCACGGGGAAATGAGGCTGGAATTGGGGAGCAATCTTCATAAGAAATTGTTACACAAGATCTAAAATATTAATCTACATGGGGCAAGGAAAGGAAATGGTAAAAGGAAGGAAGGGAAGGATCCAAAAGTCAATAACAAAAAGCTGATAGTTTTTTATGCCAAGGCCAAACTAATTTGAGGACAGCTTAGAGTGCTTTTAGCCATCTTTGAAAGAATCAACAATAATGAGGTGGTGAGAGACATCATGGCCATGAAGCCTAGTAAAGATACGAGCCTGAACACGATAAGCAACCTTTTATATTGGCTCACTCCTAAAGCCAGAATGTAAAGGATTGAACTTCCTAGAGGCTAGAACTCCATGATACATGGGTAGGTGATGGTCAATTGTCAGATGCTAGTGAGGCAAAGGAGGAAGAGAAGGAGGGTGCCATGGGGAGGATGGATTCTCTCTATAAAGCAATGAGCAGTGCTACCCAGCCTCTAAATTGTGATGGCTCTTCTTTTACTGTGCTCATGCATTTGTGCTGTGATATCCTAAATAGAGCTTGTCATCTCATATGTGTATCAAGAGGTAAACCATTGATCCATTGGTCCATGGTGTTAATAGCTAGTAGAGCTTTAGTCTTTTCAGGCTTTAGGTCATCCAAGGTACCAAATGAAAACAAAAATCTATTTGCAGCATTTGGATCATTAATAATATAGCTTGGCCTGAGGTCAATGAATCCAGCCTAGATCCTTGCTCAGAATCAAAACAGGGCAGAGGACAAACAAAAAACGCAGAAATAAAAGTTGCCAGCAGAAAAGTGGGGGAAAACAACGTCCGTGTCAAACACGCTTCTTTTCGGCCATGATCATACATCAACACGTACGGAAAGACAAACAAAAATTCGAACCAGAAAGGATATAACCTGTGCAATTATACGATTCCCAGCTAAAAGCTTGGATTCTCGACTAGACACAGCGGTTATACCCTTATATATGCAATCAAAATGAACCTGTGAAGGAAAAGGCAGAAGAAAGTGAAAATCTGATTGTCTGGATGTACATTAATCTAGCACAAATTGCAAGTCTCTCGTGCTAAAATTATCAGCATATAAAATTGCCCAAATTCTTCTAGAGTACCCCATGTGAGTGTCAATCATACAGCAACTTTATCAATATTCAATTGAACTAAAACTTAATTTAAATGGCAAGGGAGGCTAAATTGGATTCAAATTGGAAAGAAACAAACCTGGACCGTTGACCCCTTTTCAGCTTTGCTACCCTTGCCCTCAACAACATCATAGTATTTCAGTCCATCAGCTGCCAATTCAATAACAACAATAATAATAATAAAAAAAAGAAAAAGAAGACAAACTTCCTTAATTACTTGCTTGGAAAGGAAAGGACCCCATAATAACAAACAAAGGAAAGAAATGACAGTGAAAGGGCAGAGTGTTTTCAGAGGGATGGATGACTAACGGCCAGTGACATAGTCTTCAAGAGGGATAGTCTTCCTGTTGCGTCTCTCTCTGGCCTCTGATGAATGGGGCAGCGAAACGAGGCCCAAAGGCAACAACAAACTGGTTAAAATGCAACATCTCCTACAAATGGGTATGGAGAGAGAGACACGTTTTGGAAGCTCTGGCATTTGTGTGGGTTTATTTTGAAGATGATTAAGGGCCTTCCAACATTCTAGGATCCTTATGGAAGCCATGGCAATGGCCTGCAACTAAATTCTGCAGTACTAAAAACTCCAAGGTGAGACAATGTCCCTTATCCTTAGGCCACGTGAGCTTTCCAGTTTGAAAGAATTATAAAGCATAAAATATGGAACACTTTTATTACATCGAACTCGGAACTCACGCTGTTACAAGTAAATTTACATTATATTATTATAATTTTTCAGATATATATTTATAATTTGATATTAAAAATTAAAAACATACAACTAATAGGTGGCAAAATTTTCTCAAGTAGGAATCAAAATTTTATTAGGCAGAAACAATAATTGATTTTATGATAATTGAAAAATATTATAATTATGAGTTATTATTTTTTTTTTTGTCAAAAGAAAAAAAAACTGTATGAACTCACTCCATCAACATTATTGATGATGATCATAAAAAGTAAAGTCTAAATTCAACACCTGCAAAACAAAATAAAACTTAACGATTTTTTTTTTTATGTGAGTCAGATGTTATTACTTTAATGGTTAATTCAATAAAAAAAATTAAATAAAGAGTATAGAAATAATGTATAAAATAATCTTGATATTTATAGAATTAAAAAAATAGATATCTAACTTTGTAGTTTCTATTATTGATGCAGCCATTGAATATTAACGATATGGTGTATCAAGTTATGAATAAGAATTTCTCTTATGTGAAAAATAAAATAAAAAAATACAATATATATATATATATGAAATTAAAGATTCATAACTCAAAATTTTAAAGTGTTGGTAGCTGTGTTGGCGCGTCCACTTTGCATAAACTCACCCCTGTGGGAGAGCGACAACTTTGGTCATATAATAAAAAATTCATATGTACCAGAAGAAGATATAGCACCCAATGCAGATTTGTCATACTTTTACCATATGACTGTAGTACTTCTAACTAGTCCCGCAATTGGTGCAAACCTGACAATTCGGTCGTAGAATACACTGCACAGAAGAGGGTTGCTGCATATATCTGACAGAATATCATACAAAGGGAGCCATGTTTAATTGCCAAAGTAATACAAAGCTCGTGGCATACAAGTCAAGACTTTCGTTCAGGGAAGGAAGGGTGTTTGGTAGCCACTTAAGGTTGAGATTTTTTGGTCAATTAAGATTGCAGAGCCACCCTGGTCTGTTCCATTGGGTTAACTACCTATCTTTGGATTCACTAGTCAATAAGAAGACAATGACAGTGCTACAACTGTATGGGGGGGGGGAAACTCGGTTGGAACCATAACAACCAGCATTGTCTCAGAACTTTTCCAGGACGCAAGCCAGTCACATTTATCATAAACCAGATCAGCTTAGTAGGTCACCTTGACCACCGAAGGGGAAGCCTCGGTCATTAGGGTGTTGCTGCCGTTGACTTCCACTAAGATCCACCGTGGCCATGATGTTTGCATTCTGCTGAGGGTGGTTTGATTGGTGTGCTTCAACATCAGCCAATCCATGACCTTTATTGATGAAATTGTGAGGACGAGGACGTGTTTCTCTAGGAGATTGTACTGGAGAGCCACCAGGGCTTCCACCTAAGGTCCTTGTAGGTTGGTTTTCACCCCTCCCCTCATTCTTTTTCTTTGCAGCCTTCTTTTGCCAGCTCTTCAAGGCCTTCGAAGTTTGTTCATCAAAGACTGACCGCTTCATGGTCGATCCCATCTGAAAATTCCCATTTTACAAAAAAAAAAAAACAAAAATCTAATTGCCAAAAGAATGGAAAAGGAAGGCTACAGTGATAGCAACTCTTTCTCAGCTCTGACCTATAATACCACCAAACATGTAACATACAAGACCGGGACCGGGGGATGCTGTTCTAGGATTGATAAAGGTACTTAATGACTTGACCTTCTTGGCTAGATGGTGATTTGGCCAAGTTGCTTTCTTTCCAGGATTTTTGTGGAAAGAAGGATGCTAAAAATAATGCTAAGAGCATTGACAACGATGAAAAGTTACAGGAAGCTATAATGTTTTGATCAAATACTCTGCTAATCAACAGAAAATGGACTTGTTCCTTCCTGGAACTCAAGGAATCATCAGATGCTTCTGCAACCGCCAGTTTTTCACCCATAGATAAGAACATGCAATCAAGTGAATTAAGACCATACCTGGGTTACAAGGGCGTAGAGTGGAAGTGTTATGTAGCTGCAAAGAAATTGGGCTCCTACCCTGTGAAATTAACAGTTCCCATTTTGTCACAGTCAATAAATATAGGCTGCATGTCCAAAATGCTTGTAAAATTGTTCTCTGAGCGATAATATTCTCCATGCAAGAATGCTTAGCATTGTGTTAAAAAATTTTCATAGGATTATTTGCAAGAAATGACAGGTTTGAACGATTTTGCTAGCAAGGGCTGTAGCAGTGAAAACAAAAGTTTTCATGATGGAAAAATATTCATTGGGAAAGGACATCTGGTTTAACTGCAGGCTAATTATTCCTTTCACATGCAACTTTCATCCGCAATGAGGCTACACGCTATAAGAGAAGCTTCACACCCAATTCAAAAACGACTTACCCGAGAGTAACCCTTATAATCACAATATCATAACTCTCATGAAAACAAGATTTTAATCCGAACTCATACTGCAATTGGAAGAAAAATCATAAGAGTTCATTGGTGACTGTATAAATAACTAACTATAGGAAGAGAAAGCCAAGGAATTACCCATATCCAAAAGAAGTATGTCAGCTCAAATGCATTCTGGTTATAAAAGATTTAGAAACAGTAATGTCAGAAATCACAAAATACTGTAGGAAGAAAAGCATGTTTTTAGTTATTCTGGTAAGCAGATGGGAAACAGAAGAAGGCAAAGATCAAGAATTGTTTCCATTATCAAGATTGAACCGTCAACCAAATACCCTTGAACTACTCTTTACAAATATCAAAAAGAGCTCTATACCTGAAAAAGGACATAATGGATAAGATAAAGGACCAGTTGAG
Organism: Ceriops tagal; assembly: GCA_021533255.1. Lineage (NCBI taxonomy): Eukaryota > Viridiplantae > Streptophyta > Magnoliopsida > Malpighiales > Rhizophoraceae > Ceriops > Ceriops tagal. The sequence goes on along the minus strand of CM038606.1, from coordinate 7,864,237 downwards.
GCCAACTAAACCAAAAGTGTTTGTCAGAGACATTTACAAGTGGTATCCCTTGGACTACTGATTGCCTCTCTTGAATTTCAAGCGCCATTTGTGTTATTATTGCTTGGAGCTTTGTTCCAACTGCTAAGATAACCTTCAACGAAACCAACCGTTAACATGTTGAATAGTTAAATATAAGCAACGTAATCAAGTAGGTATGCAATGTCAATCGCATGTTTCCTTACTATTAGAGGAAGTATGGAAACCCAGAATGAAGCATGCCATCCTGAAAAGGAGAAAATGCAATAACCAAGTAAGTACACAACCTGGCCAAAATGTTTTGCAGACTAAATGATAACAGAAGTAAGAATAAATGGACTAACCATGAACGTTAAAAAGTAGAAAGATCACCACAGAGGCCCATAGTAGTGGGCTGTCAGCAAGACAAATGCATTGTGAGTTGAGGCACGGAGAGAGGTAAGTGGACACATGAAAGCATAATTATTTCAATGCAATGAGGAAATTTTGATAAGAGTTTACCTGATTCCAACAACTACCTTAAAGTCATCTTCCAACGATCTTTTGATATATTTCTGAAAGTCAAACTTACTACCAGGTGCTAAATGAACCTGTAACAGTAAATTAGTTAAATCATAGCTGACCAAAATTATGAAAGTTATTTAATGCATCTGGCCAAACTCACAGAGATGAATCCATGTCGCATTGTCAAGTAGTCAGCCCTCCGAACAGACCTGATAAACTGTCGAAAGAAGCAAACCTGCAAGATACAATATACAAACTTATCAGTAAGAAATTAAAGAAGTTGGAGAAAAACTAACAGAAAAAGTTCCTTTCCTCTTTATGCTAGCTCTCCGTTATAGTATAAAACAGAGAATTATACACGAAAAACAAACACAACAGCAGAAGTGATTTCATCAAATGGTCACTTCCAATATTTAGATGCAAAGCGCACAAATTTAAATCTTACTCTCAGAATTTGCATAGGTTGCTTAACAAGATTTTGGAAAGTAAAACATGGAATCTAGACCAGTGCGGAATTTATAATCGGGTGTAGACTTCGTTAACAATGACAAATTGTGTTCTAGTTGAGCATTTAATTATACAGATTCCCAGTTGCTGTTACAGACGCCATGATGAGTTATTGGGGAAAAAAAAAAAAAGAGTTCTTGCTGACATATTTCTAAAGGCATTTATTGAATTTGAAACATTGCATCAAAATAAGTTTCATTATAGAAGGAACTGAAAACGGTGAGTCAGTAACATCTTCTTACGATGTAAAAGAGGATTGGTGTTCTAGTCCAGAAACTTGAGTGATCTCTTACAAAAGAAGTCTCATGAGTAAGCCGAAATCTTTTGGGATCTGAACAGTGAAAACATAACCCATTTCAGCTTTAAGTTACATGTAGCACTTTAATAGTGCTAGATTATGGAGAATACCACATTCAGCCTCAATAAAGAGATGCGAAATAAGTCACAAAATACCATTCATGGCCTCATGATCCTTCAAACACTCGCGCTCCCAGTCCTTCCACCCACGAATCTACATGAAAGAGAATCATAATTAAGCTGGTAACCATAGGTTTGCATGGGAATCGATAGAAAATGCTCATAATAGGCCAGATTATATTATCAGGTTGAACCAGTGGAGCAATATAACAAGTGGTTTAGAGAAAATGGGTATTCTCAGATTCTGTTCTTTTCCAATCTCAATACTAAATTTTTTGATTGAGCCGTAGACACATAATAGGGAAACATTGTGCCACAGTGCAACAAGATGTCCATATGTACCTTTAATCTTCCCAGCATCATCGTTGCGCAGCCATAGATTACGTGGAAAACTGCTAAGAAAAATATGAAGATGTGCAACTGATGCAATCCATTCAAAGAAATAAGTGGAACATAACCCTGAAATTTAAATAGAAGGCCAGTATAAAGTCACTTCATATGGTATGAAAAGCACTATTTATAACAGCTGTAATTCTTTCAAGCACTCCTCCTTTGTAAACAATGCGCATGTATAATAGTCAATCAGTTTGCACTTTGTTGAATAGAAATGAAAAGATTAAAGGTTGTCAGACGAAGCTGAACGACGAAGCCAAAATCCAGTCTATCTTTGATAGAAGATCTATTTACCTCCTTGCACCCCTGACTGCCAGTGTCACCAGCCAAAAATCTGCGATCGTACCATAGCAGTCTACGATGATGTTCTGCCTCACCCTTGCTTTGATCGACACGCATAAGCTTTGGTGGGCATGGTAACATTGTGTTTGCATATTTTACGGGAATACACATTTTGGAAACATAGTTTTGACTGAATGTCAGGAGTAAAGAAATGAATCCTAAGACCATAAGCTCTGCAAAAAGTTAATAAAGGAAGGTGTTATTGGTTACTTGGCATGCACACAGAAATTCATTCCAACATGAGTAAATCAAACTCCCTAAGTAGAAGTACGATATGTGCATTTACCGCCTTTAACTTTCTCAAGAGCTTCAAATAGAGCTTTCTTGTTGCCCTCTTGGAATAACTGAATGAAAACAGCAGATGGAGGCATGCATTAAAGAAGCAATATTGGAAAATGAACAAGCGAAAATGGGGGCTATGAGGCCAATTCAGGAAGAGATAATGAAGTTTGAGACAAACTACCTTTTACAGGATGTGTACTAAAAAAAAAAATTAATGCACAAATTTACTCCTGGTTGCTTTAATTAATTGTTTAGAAAAGACAAAAAGAATTAGGATAGCAAGAATTAGACCTCAAAATCTTAGGTCTCTGATTGATCTTCCACAACCAACTGAGCATTGACAATGACGTTATTTCATCATGAATACAATAGAATCTAACTCTGTCCCATGTTCTTTTCGTTTTCTTATGAAAACTTATGTGAGAATATAAGAATATAAACACACACGCACAACCCCATGTATGTATATGTATATAATAATTATAGAATAGAACGCATTGTCAAGATGGAAAAACAAGCAATTAAAGCAAAGCTGGAAGCTTCATACACCGGTGAAGAGGAAAAAAAAACACAAAAGAGACAGAAACCAAGAACAAAAGGGAAAGATATAGAAAACCTGGCCAGTGCGATGAAGGACTTTTTCCAAGATAATGGAGACGACGATGATAGAAGCACAAACTGCCGCAACAGCCCACGTTGGTGTCTCATCCAACTGCCTCGCCGTTGCAGATCCTCCACCTCCCGCCATCAACCACGGCTTCCAGATATAGAGGTACGTATGATATGTATGATTGTATATTAATTAAAGAAACGAGCAAATAAGTACAGGGCATCCTAATTAAGGATGCCACAGTGTTGTTGAATAATGTGCCATGAAAAAACAAAAAAAAAAAACGAAACACTCAAAAATTCGAGTTTCTGAAAGAATAAGGAAGGATTGAAGGGTTCGTTGGCATTGAGGAAATGAAGAGGCTTTCTCTTTTGCTTTTCTGTTTCTCTCGTGCATGAGGATGAGGGGGAGATATGCACGTTTCTATTCTATTTGAAGGTGCAGCTGGGGTTGGGGGAATGGTAGTCCCAAAAAAAGAAAGATAGAGAGGAATAAGGCCACGCTACTTCTACATTTAGCTTTGTGGTAGCCTCAACGTGGCAGTGGCAACTTACCTGTGAGTTTATTTTCTTCTCCCTCCCTACATTTAGGCCTATATTTAAGTGTGAATTCACCACTTGTTTGAGAAAGTGGGGAAACTTAACACCCAGTTTGTATTGGATTTCCATTCTTTCTGTAGGGGTGGGGGGGGGGTGGGCTTAACGTATAATATAATAATATAAGCAAAACCATTTTCTCGTGTTTCTAGTTCTTTTTCTGCTTTGTTTCTGTTTTCAATTGTCGTGGAAGGTGACTAGGGGCTGTTCATTTTGGAGTTCTTGTTTTTTAGGAGGGAGTTCATTTTTAATGTTTGGTTTAACTAGATTGTGTTCCCAAGAAAATTCCGAGCACCTATTTTTGGTCTGCCTATCTCTACATTGCTTGGATATCAAACATACTATAATGCTTACAAAAATAATCACGAAAAGCTTTTCCTAGATTTGCAAAGAATCAACTAATGCCCTTGAAAAGATCAATTCAAGATTGCTCAACATATTCACCGACGCTCAAGCCATGCAAAATATATGGCCTTGAAGCCGTGCTTTTCCCAACCGGATCCCCTCCCCTAAAGGAGCGTTTTGGCGCCCTTGGGGTGTGCATTCGGCTACGCCCGCTGGTTTTTGAAGCTACCCCTTTTAAACCTGATGTAAAGGAATTTGTTATGTGATGGCGAATGACACATTACGGTACCTTCAAGGAGACTGTGTCCCAAGATGGCAGTAGACTAGTGTAGATCACATCTGAATGGGCTTTAACATTTAGCAAGGAAGTCATTAACAAGATATAATGCCATACTGTATCAATCAAACCAAGACCAGGCTTCTGCATACTAGAAATCAACCACTCATAACCTAATAACGTAGCATCAGGCAATGGACCCCAGAACTCACACCTAGTCAAAGTTATAGGTGGAGGTGCTCCAGCAATCGAATTTGTATCAAGTTTTGAGCAATGTTTCAATGAACCCGGTTACCTCAACAAATTCCAATTAAGTGACTAATATCAGCACAGTTTTCTTGACAAAACCCCAAGCATTACAAATTACAAAACATAGCTGCGGTTCATGGGTTAGAAAAAATCTCCGAGTGTAACCACCCATCAAAGAGAAACAGGCAAAAATGAAAAACTAATCCCGTCAATGAGTTCATTCCCAATCGCTTAAAATATCAATTTAGCAAAAAAAAAAAAAAAAAAAAAAAGGTGGCAATTACCTTAGACAATCGTTAATGGTTTATCCTTCATGCTTAACCTGTAAAATCGTTTAAGAACTATATACAAACAATAACACCTGGGGACATCTACAATTGATTACAAGAAACGTATACCAAACGGCAATATAAATTGTTGAAAAAGCATTTACTATGATTATATTCCTTAGCATGATCCTGATACAAAAGTTAAATCTTTAAAACCAAACTCATTTCCCACTATCACCTTGACTTAGCCCATCGTCAGTGTCATGCAAACTCATCCTCGCTGAGGCTTGTTTTGCCCACCCCACGATCTTCTGTGCTTCCCTACAAATCTTCTCTTCCTCCTCTACCGTCGCCTTCCTTAGCAACATTTGCTCCTCTTTCATTGAAAATGTATCAAAATCTGATAAGAGCCCATCAGTCTTATCGCCCCAACCTGATGGGAGAGGGACAGCAAAATACAAACTACCCAAATAAGGTACCAAAACCTGCCATTTTGTTGTCCCACCAGAGAGATGAAAGGAGCAGGACGAGGGAAGGCATTGTAAAAGTAAAAGGCCTAATTGCGTGGGCACCTTCCTGGCTCAAGGGCTAACCCACCATGGTTTTGGCATTTTGTACCTGATTTCAATTGCCGTGGGTCCCATTCGTACGCCAGCGACACAACGATGTTTCTGTTCTGGGAGCACATTTGTCTTCCATCCATCAGGCACCAGACCAATCTGTGATGCTCGACGACCGAGAATATATCAGTTCGATTTTTAAGAAAACATAAAATTTTATTTTTAATCTGTGTAAATTGAGAATTGTTTGTGTGAATTAATACATCCAATAGTTTAACTGACGACGACGATGATGATGATTAGTATTATTGTTGTTGTTAATTGCTCTTGTTAGTTGTTAATTAATGTTATAAATGAAATTATATTGTTTGATTAAATTGATATTATTTATTATTGTTTATTAAAATGAATATTTAAATTTTTATTTATTTATTTATTTTTTTGGTTCTATTTTCAACCATTCCTTTGACGAAAGGAATGACACCCCAAGTTCGCAAGTGTATATGGCCCACCAAAAGCGACCCCAAATGCTTCCTCATTTTCATTTGATTCTTTCTTCTTTTGAAATGGACACATTCAAATGCAGATCAATCTCCAGCAACAACAAGAAGAGCGAGGTAGCAAGAACATTTCAGAAAGTGATGAACATCAAGACTACGACAAGAATTGCTTCAAAAAAGGGCACGGGGATTTGTGTCCTCACTCCGCAGAACAAATTTGAAGACGACAATGATCTAAGCATATTCCACAAGCCTGAAAAAAAGGGGAATGCTAGAGACAAGCGCCAAGCAGTGCTGGAGGCATTGGTTGCAAAGCTCTTTGCGGGGATTACTAACATTAAAGCAGCTTATGCAGAGCTGCAAACGGCACAGCGTGCTTACAATAGTGGTGCCGTACAGGCCACGAATCAGGCGGTTGTGGAGGAGCTCAAGCAGCTGTCAGAGCTCAAGCGGAACTATTTCGAGAAGGATCTTGATTATCACCTCTCGCCCAAAGTTACCATAATGCTGGCAGAGATTCAAGAACAGCAGAGCTTGATGAAAATTTATGAGATCACAATCAAGAAGCTGAAATCAGAGTTTGATGCTAAAGATTCTGCCTTGGCATCCCTCAAAAAAGGGCTTGACGAGTCCATTGCAGTTAACAAGTCACTGGAGAAGAGCCTAAAAGCAAGTGGGTCTTTGCCAATGTTGGATAATATCCAATTCTGTGTCTTGAATCCAAGCCATTTTGTTCAGTTCCTGCAGTATACTGTGAGATCTATAAGGAGTTTTGTGAAACTGATGGTTCGTGAAATGGAGGTAGCCGACTGGGACACTGATGCAGCTATACAGGCGATTGAACCCGAAGCCGTTCTTGCGAAGCCAAGCCATAAATGCTTTGTTTTTGAATCTTTTGTGTCCAAGAAAATTCTTGAAGATTTCAGCAACCCAAATTTTACTAACCATGTTGAGCCCCACCATCCCGAAACTATTTCTCCAAGTTCAAAAAGTTCAAAGGTTTGAATTTGAAACAGTTCTTGACCCAGAATCCAAGCACGCCCTTTGCGAGATTCACTAGGAAAAGATATCTGCAACTTGTTCATGCAAAAATGGAGTGCTCTCTGTTTGGGAACTTAAACCAGAGGAAGCTAGTGACCGCCGGGGGCTTCCCAGATTCTGCTTTTTTTAATGCATTTGCCGAGATGGCCAGACGCGTCTGGACTTTGAACCTCTTAGCGTTCTCGTTTGGTGAGGAAGTTGGGGTTTTTCAGTTGGCCGGGAATTGCAGACTCTCTGAGGTGCACATGGGGAGTGTAACCGAGGAAAGTGGGGGCAGCGGCGACACCGATTTCCGGGTGGGTTTCACGGTGGTTCCTGGGTTCAAGATGGGTAAAACTGTGATACAGAGTCAAGTGTACTTATCGCCGATAATATCTCCGGGGAGTTCTTAATGAATATTTTAGGCTCGGCTACTGCTATATATATCAGTTCGATGACAATGTAACTGTACTAAAAACCGCCGTTTACATAGCTTATTATTGTAATTGTCAATAATTTATTTATATTTTTTAAAATATAATTATAATCAACGAATATGGATTATAAATATATACATATCTGACGATATAAATAATAATGATAATGAAATATTAATTTTTCGTAAATTTACAGCATCTCAGCACAGCTGAGTAAAATTTTTAAATTTTTGTTTTGTTTTTCTTTTTTAACATAGAACCTTCAATCATTTCCAGGTAATAACTATTTTAGTTCATTTTTAAAAAAATATTTGGTTAGTCAGATGCCTCTAAGTTTTATTTTATTATTATTATTATTCTCTCTGTTTTTTTTCTTTTAGGATTCAATTGTAAGATCTTACAAAATCGCTATTCCTCCGCCACCTTTGGAACAGATCTATCATTGATGGAAAGCCGCGCTCTCCCCCTCCTGTCTCTCTCTCTCGATCGACATTTGCAAGCAATAATTTTGTCGGGGGGGGCGGTTGTCGAGAAGAAAACAACCACCCCACATGGCCAAGATATAAATGAGTCTGGCTTCAAACACCTGCCTTTTGAATCGATTATTGTCAGAAGGCAGAGACCAACCTAAAGGCTCAATGTGAAGAAATAAATTCACGGCCATGGTAAATAAATATAACTTTGTTCAAGTAGCCATCTTATAAAGAAAGTAAATGAACCGTACCAAATTTATATAATACGGACGTCCATGAGCAACAAGATACGAACATCACTATCAGAACCCAATAACTTTTGAAAGGCTGAAGAACAAATTCATTCATGGTAGCCATGTCAAAACTCATGGTCAAAACTCTACCAAGTTCATTGATAAAAATCTACAAAACCCTCCAGTATCATGGTCAAAACTCGATCAAGTTCTTGTAGCCATAACGTCGAACTCTTTAAACTCTGCTGCTTACTTCCCCTGAATTTTAACTCCACGCTTCCGCTGAAGCTTTCTCTTTGGCAGTGGGACAGGCTTGGGCAAGCGTAATGGCACCTCAAACTCGCCAAAAACTGCTAGAGGCCCTCGCAGATGTTAGATACTTAAAGTTCAAGACAAAGGTTGGAAGCGAAGACAACAATCAGACGTTAGCATCAGCTGTAGTTTTGGTTGGTAAAAAAATTATCAGTAAGAAATTTAAAATAGAAAGATTATATATGTTAATTATGTTAAAGATTTTACTAGTTAATAAAAAAATTTATAAATTAAATTATATTTCGTATTAAATTAAAATATTTTCTCTATAATTAAAATATAAAAATATTATATTTAGAAAAATTAATAAAATATTAATATTTTATCATAATATTAGAGCATACATCCCAAAAATTTAAGAAATCAACAACAATGAAAGAAATTTCCTCCACTCTACAGGAGATTTCATTCTTTATAAACTTATTTACTGAAATATCTCAAAATCTAACTTTGTTGGGACATGATCTTAGAAGGACCATAATTAGTGTCAAGTTAAACAATATCAATTATAACCTTTAGTCCCAAGTTGTCAAGATGTATATTTCAAATAAAAACTTTTTAGGATATATAAATAAAAATCTTCCCTCACCCTTGAAGGCAAACCCAACTTTAAGGAAATGAAGGATAAAAAATGTAATTGTAAAGGGTTAATTAATCAACTATATGGATCATAGATTAATTGAAATTTATGTAAAATTTTTAATAGTAAAAAGTATATAAGATATTGATGCTATAGTGTTTTTAAATGGTGCAAACACAACTCAAGAATATAACCTTAAAATAAAGGTTATGAAAACAAAGTAAAAAGGAAGAATTATAAAATTGTGCTATAATACTCTCTAAAATCTTTAAAGAGAAATTGATTTTTATAAATTAAACTTATAGGTTGCAAAACAAATGTTTACAAGTATAATGTTAGATACAAGATCAATTTCTAGAGCTTGAGAGAAGAGGAGGTAGAGTAGGGAAAGGATTTAAGAGTAGAAGAGAGAGAAAAGGGGTTAAGAAGAGAAAAATTCAAGAGAGAATTAAAATCAAAATTTCATTAATGCACTAAGTTTATACCCAATTCTTTTTATACATATAATCATATTATGTTCCTAAGAAGTAATGCACGACCAAAACACACAATTTATTTAAGTTTAACGATACTTTAACGATCTCATAATGGTTTGTACTGGATCTTGTAACTAATTAACATCCTTTGACCCATATCTCTTTAATTTTAACATTGGCTCTAACTATTACTTTGCTACAATAACTAACCTTTAAAACATACAAATTGAACATTAAAGTCTCCAAATTAAACTTATGTTTCTTGTTTATTTGCTTCCTTTTTCTTAGCTTATTGACAAGTGCCCTGGCTAACCTAGCCTTGTCCTTAAAGCAAGAAATCTAGAATTTGTGAAGTTATAAAAGACCAATCCTCCTAAGTTGTATCCTTATCATGTTTTGTCTCTTTTGTAGCCAAGTCTTTCCTAAAGCTAACCTCGGTTACTCACTTAATAATTCTAATAATTGAGAGAGAGGGAGCCTATAAAGAGCTTGGAAGGAAGACATGGCAATAATTAAATGATTACTACTATTGCACCATCATTCAATCAAGTATAACCATTTAGTCCACTAATTAGCCCTTTAAAATGTTATGCAATACAGATAGGTCTTTACACACTTGTTGAGCCTTTCTATTTAACCATTGTACTAAAAATGATATACAACACTTAAATGTAATTGAAGACTAGGGAGTTTACAAAGCTCTTGCGAAAACAAACTGAGAAATATCTTATTCTTGTATAAGACAATAGAATGAGGCATTCCATGTAACTTGAAAACATTTTGTATGAAAATTTTAACTACTGAAAAGGCTATAAAAGGGTAAGCTAGAGCCATGAAGTGCATATATTTACTAAACTTATTTACCATTATTAGAATCACATCTTTACCATCTGATTTAGGTAGTCTTTTTATAAAATCCATGCTAATATCCCTTTGGGCATGTGTGGGTATAAGTCAAGGTTATAATAAACTAAGAATCTTAACTCTCTCTCTTTTACACCTCTGACAAATGTCACATTGTTAAACAAAAATACAAATATGTTTCTTTAACCTAGGCCATTAAAATTGTTATTGTAACCTAACAAATGTAACCTTGATGCCTGAATGCCCTCTAATAGGGGAAGCATGGAATTGATTGATTAATTAAGTTTTGAGGTGGTTATAAGTCCCTATATACATTTCCCCTTTGTGTTTAAAAATCCCTTTGTGTGAAGAGAAAAAAGACATGGATCCTAGGGACAACATTAGCCTAGAGATGAGTTTAAAAACTATAGCATCTTCCTTATAACTATTAATGACCTCATTAAGTCACTAAGGTACCTATGTTGTGATAGTATAACCATCTACATACTTCTTCTATGAGTTTACTTCAATTCCCTTACTTCTTTGGGAGAAAGCATTAACTACCTTGTTTCCTTATCCTTTCTTATACCAAATACTATAATCTAAACCTAATAGCTTATTCACTCCCTTGAGTTGAATATATGTATACAATTATTCCTATAAAAAGAACTTCAAACTTTCATAACTAGTGGCTAGTCTTTATGATGAAAGGGTGCCTGATGTAGCCTGATGTAGGCTACTCAAATGTTAGGATCGGGAGATTGACTTGCACACACGGAACAGGATGAACAGTAATTATAGTCCTACGTAAGCTCGGGAAAATGAGTGTAACATCATCGATACAGATCGGAATGACCTGATTCGAAAGCCAAATGAACAAAGACTTCTGAATTAACAATTTCTCTGTTTTGCATTTTCTCAAATAAGCACTGTAGGTAGGACGAAATCGGGGTGGAAATGGACAGATGTAAATGGACAGAACAGAAGAAAAGATAAAACTTTGTTGGTTGCTCTTCTAGACCTCCAAGGAAGTGAATAGGGCACCGATTCTTCTAGATCGATGACTGCAACTCTTCAAGGATGCAGATTTGAAAACCTCCGACTCTTCAAGGACGGAGTAAAAACTCTTCAAGATTTTCAGGGGTGTGAACTCTTCAAGGTTCAAGATAATTGCTTAATGCAAAATTTTCATTAATCAAAATTCATGCCTCAAATACATAAAGTAGATGGCCTTTTATAGCCAAAGAAAAACAAATGAAAAGACTCAAGCAAATGAAGAGGCTAAAGAGCATTAAAGATCCTAGAAGACATAAAACATTAAAGAACTTAGAAACTAGAAACTAGGTAAATGCCCGACGTCTTCTCGATCATCCCAAAGTATCTTTTAGGCTTCTAATGTATAGGGAAAGACAAGGACTTTATTGTGGCATGGACTTGCGAATAAGACTCTTGGTCTTCGGATTGTGTCCCTTCGATATCTCCTCGACTAGTCAAGCGACTTGTCGAGCTCGGATGCGGGCTGATCTCCTTGGTCGAGTAAGCTCATCTTCAATGCGGGTGGCATTATCAATTTGGCCTGCATCATCCTCCCCTTCTTTAAAAGAATTCGTCCCCGAATTCATGTTATCATCAGAGGAATCACCAGCATAGGGTGTTAAATGCCGAACGTTGAAAACATCATGTGTTTTTATATGAGAAGGAAGCCTTAAGCGATATGCATTGGGATTGATACGCTCAAGGACTTCAAGAGGACCAAGCTTACGATCACTAAGCTTGTTATAGCTTCCAACAGGATGGCGTTCTAGTGGTAAGTAAGTCCAAACAAAATCTCCTGGTTCGAAGATAACTTCACGCCGTTGCTTATCGACATCCTTTTTATAGGACTCTGTCTTGCTTTTTAACCTTTGGCGCACATCTTCATGAATTGCTTTCATCTGAGAAACAATATCTTCAACATTGCCATTAGACTTTTCAGTAAAAGGAATGGGTGCAAGATCAAGAGCAGTGTTCGGTTGTTATCCATACACGATTATGAAAGGACTATACCCAGTCGTACGGTTTACAACACAATTATATGCAAATTCTGCTTGTGATAAGCGCATCTCCCAAGAACAAGGATTTTCATCAATCAGTGTCCTCAATAGATTTCCTAAGGTTCGATTGATGACTTCAGTTTGCCCATCAGTTTGGGGATGAAATACAGCACTATATTGCAGTTTAGTACCAACATTCTTCCACAATTGTCGCCAAAAATGACTGAGAAACTTTGTGTCCCGATCAGAAGTAATAGTCTTCGGAATGCCATGCAATTTATAGACTTCTTTCAAGAATAATTTAGCAATACGCGAAGCATCCATAGTTTTGCGGCAAGGAATAAAATGCGTCATCTTTGAGAATCAATCTACAACAACAAAGATGGAATCTATACCTTTAAGAGTGCGAAGTAGTCCAAGAACAAAGTCCATAGAGATATCTTCCCAAGGTGCTTGAGAGATTGGTAAGGGCAAAAAAAGGCCAGCATTAGTAGTATGTCCTTTTCCAGTTTGGCAGCGTCGACACCTCATCACATATCGATGTATGTCTCGTTTCAATTGAGGCCAAAAGTACTTGGCTGAAACAAGTTGCACGGTCTTGTCACGCCCAAAATGTCCGTTGCGATGAACTTCATTGATCACCCTTTGTCGAAGTGAACAATCAGGTACACATAAACGGTTCCCTTTGAAAATAAACCCATCACACTCAGTGAAATCAGCAAGTTTCTTTTCGTTTGCTTCAGGTAAGATTTTGGAGAAGTAAGGATCTTCATGATACAACTCTTAGAATGATTCAAATCCAAGAACTGTTGATCGTATTATGTGGAGTAAGTTCTTCTTTCTACTAAGAGCATCAGCAACCTGATTTTGAATTCCAGCTTTATGTTTAATGATGAAAGTGAACTCCTGAACATATTTAGCCCATTTTGCACGCCTGGAGTTAAGCTTTTGTTGCCCTGAAATATACTTGAGAGCTTTATGATCAGTGTACAAAACAAACTCTCGATGAATAAGGTAGTGCCTCCAATGTTTGAGTATGCGAAATAGTGCATAGAACTCCAAATCATAAGTGCTATAACGAAGTTTAGCACTATTCAATTTTTCACTAAAAAAGGCAATGGGTCGACCTCCTTGACTCAGAACTCCTCCAATACTAGTACCTGACGCATCGCAATGTACTTAAAAAACAAGGTCAAAATTAGGTAATGCGAGTACTGGGGCCATGCTCAATTTTTCTTTGAGCTGCTCAAAACTTTTCTGAGCCGTACACATCCACTCAAAGACTCTTTTCTTCATGCAAGAAGTAAGTGGGGCCGCAATAGTGCTGAAATGTGCAATAAATCGTCGATAGAAAGAAGCGAGGCCATGAAAACTACGTACCTCATGCACATGTGATGGAGTTGGCCATTCTCGAATCACCTTAATCTTGACATCATCCACTGAAATCCCCTTTGCTGAAATATGAAATCCTAAGAAAAGGATTTGCGGTACCATGAAATAGCACTTCTCAAGGGCTGCGTACAAGTGCTTCTGTCTCAACACGTGTAGTATTTCTTGAAGATGCTGCAAGTGTTCGTCAGTAGACTTGCAAAAAATAAGAATATCATCGAAATAGACCACAACAAATTTTTCCAAAAAGGGTTTCAAAATTTGGGTCATAAACCTCATGAATGTCGATGGTGCGTTCGACAAACCGAATGGCATGACTAGCCACTCGTACAGCCCATCTTTCATTTTGAATGCCGTCTTCCATTCATCTCCAGGCTTGATTCTGATTTGGTGATATCCACTTTTCAAATCCAGTTTCGAAAAGATGATTGCACCAGAGATTTGATCCAAGAGGTCATCAAGGCGAGGAATAGGGAATCGATATTTGACAATGATCTTGTTGATCGCTCTACTATCGACACACATCCTCCAAGTACCATTTTTCTTAGGTACCAAGAGAGCTGGAACGGTACATGGACTAAGGCTTTCTCGGATAAAACCCTTAGTTAAGAGTTCGACAACCTGTCGATGCAATTCTTCATGCTCTATTGGACTCATCCGATAATAAGCCAAATTTGGTAGGCAAGCACCGGGCATCAAATCGATTTGGTGCTGAATGTCTCTCATAGGAGGGAGACCTGTAAGTAAGTCCGCCGGGAACACAACCTTGAATTTTTCCAAAAGTGGTCGAACTTCAAGAGGTATGGAAGAAGCAACTTCACCTGCTTTATGAAGTAAAATATATATAATACGAATCCCTTTTAGAGCACCTTTCATATCCTTCATCGAAAGTAATGTAGGAGATGAAGACTTTTCGATAACAGGAGTTTTTAAAGGCTCTTTACTAAGTGCTAATATAATTTTCTTCCCTCCAAATTCAAAAGAATACGTATTTCAATAACTATCATGAGTAGTCCGCCTATCAAATTGTCATGGTCGCCTAAGAATAACATGACTAACATCCATCGATAGAACATCGCACCATATTTTGTCGAAATAAACAGAACTAATGGATAGATTAACAAGACAACGTTTGGAAACGGTTATCTCGGTACCTTTCGATAGCCATGACATCTTGTAAGGTGTGGGGTCCGCCTTTAACTCCAACTGTAGTTTGTTCGCTGCCATTTCAGAAATTATATTCTCACAGCAACTAGAGTCAATAATCAATTGACATACCTTCCCTTTAATTGTGCAAGCGGAATGAAAAATGTTGGTGCGCAGCCACCTATCTCCAGTCTCATTACGAGGAACTAGAAAGATTTTTCTCACCATTAAAAATTCACCAGAATCAGCATGCACTATTTGCTCGTTACCTGCGAACTCTTCGACATCATTTACCTCTTTTTCGAGCGGATCCTCCCCATGCTCATTAGAATCGTTATCCATTAAGAAAGCTTTACCGGCTTGTCGATTTTTGTTCTTTTGACAATTGCTAGCACGATGACCCAACTCACCACAAGCATAGCAATGAATATCAGACGTAGTTGGTTGCTTCAAAATGTTGGGCTGATTAGGAAACTTACTAGCGGTTTGCATCGTAATCTCAACAACTTTGGTGATGCCGGGGGTACTTCTAGCGGGTCGATTGGTCATGATAGAGGATGGTTGCCTCCTCGAGCGAGAACGCTTTACCTTGAGTGCTCGTTGGTGTGCATCTCCTAAGTCCCAAATGTCAAGAACTTCCAGGGCATCTTGAATATGAAGTTGAAGGTCATTCAAATACTTGCTCACAAGCATTTTCTCCGGATCTTAAATGTTGTTGTGAATCACCAACTCATTGAATTCGTTGGTGTATTGGTCCACCATTTGCGTACCTTGTCTCAAATTTTGGTACTGTTGATAAAGCTCTCTCTTGTATCCCTTAGGTAGGAAATACTTTCGGATCTTGTCTTCCATCTTCCTCCATGAGGTAATTGGCGCTTTGCCAACAGATTGGCGAGTTTGCTTCTCACGCCTCCACCAAGCGATGACTTTACCTCTAAATCGCATAGTGATGATCCCGACTCGACGATCCTCAGGAACATTTCGATACTCAAACACTTCATTAACAAGTGTTAGCCAGTCAACAATTTCTTCAAGAGATTCATTACCTGAGAATTCCAGGATATCCTTTTTAACTTCTTTTTCCCACTCCGGTTCACGAATGTTTTGCTCGTGACGTCGAACATTCCTCCGATTGCGAAATGGTCGAACATTCTCTGAAGATGAAGAGTCACCATTGTAATCTCCGGTCCTGGAACGAGGTGGTGAATTGTTTCTTTCCACCCTCAGACGCTCAACTTCCCGCGTCAACTCATCAATTTGTTGTTGCATATATTGCTGCAAATTGTCAGCGAGCGTATGCACTTCATTCAGTGGGATGGTTCTGCCTCCACGAAGTCTAGCTTATCTTGGTGGCATGGTTCTCTCCTCCAAAGCTCTGATACCAAATGATGCAGCCTGATGTAGGCTACTCGAATGTTAGGATCGGGAGATTGACTTGCACACACGGAACAGGATAAACAGTAATTACAGTCCTGCGCAAGTTCAGGAAAATGGGTGTAACTTCGTCGATACAAATTGGAATGACCTGATTCAAAAGCCAAATGAACAAAGACTTCTGAATTAACAATTTCTCTGTTTTGCGTTTTCTCAAATAAGCACTGTAGGCAGGACGAAATCGGGGCAGAAATGGACAAATGTAAATGGACAGAACAGAAGAAAAGTTAGAACTTTGTTGGTTGCTCTTCTAGGCCTCTAAGGAAGTGGATAGGGCACTGATTCTTCTAGATCGATGACTGCAACTCTTCAAGGATGCAGATTTGAAAACCTCCAACTCTTCAAGGACGGAGTGAAAACTCTTCAAGGTTTTCAGGGGTATGAACTCTTCCAGATTCAAGATAATTGCTTAATGCAAAATTTTCATTAATCAAAATTCATGCCTCAAATACATAAAGTAGATGGCCTTTTATAGCCAAAAAAAAAAAAAACAAATGAAAAGATTCAAGCAAATGAAGAGGCTAAAGAGCATTAAAGATCCTAGAAGGCATAAAACATTAAAGAACTTAGAAACTAGAAACTAGGTAAATACCCGACGTCTTCTCGATCATCCCAAAGTATCTTTTAGGCTTCTAATATATAGGGAAAGATAAGGACTTTATTGTTCCCAAAGTATCTTTTAGGCTTCCAATGTATAGGGAAAGACAAGGACTTTATTGTGGCATGGACTTGCGAATGAGACTCTTGGTCTTTGGATTGTGTCCCTTCGATATCTCCTCGACTAGTCAAGCGACTTGTCGAGCTCGGATGCAGGCTGATCTCCTTGGTCGAGTAAGCTCGTCTTCGATGCGGGCAGCATTATCAATCTGGCCTGCATCAGTGCCCTTCTAAATAATGTCTTTACTTTAAGATTATTATTAAGATAACTATCAAACTCTTTTTCATATATGAATAGGTTTTAATGTGATGCATTTAGTCTCTTATTGAGGTGAGTAATAGGTTTATCACTTTGCATCAATATAACACCTAGACCACTTCCACTATCATTTATTTCCAATACAAATGGTTTGGTAAAATATAGCATTGCTAACATTATGGTAGTTGCCACAGTATGTTTGAGTTTCTAGAATACTTTATTGGCTACTTTGTGTCACACAAAGCTATTCCTTTTTAACAACTTGTGCAAAGGCTTATTGAGTTATCCATACTCCTTTATAAACTTCCTGTAGTACCTTATAAACCCTAGAAATCCCCTTAAGTCCTTAATTATAATAGAGGTTGGCTAGTTTACCATTCTACTACTTTGTTAGAATTAATTACCACCCTATTGCTAAATATAATATGACTTAGGTACTTTATATAAAACTACTTAAAGGAATATTTTGATTTATTTGCATAAAATCTATGTTTTCTTAAAACTTATAAGGTCTCAGTTAAGTGAAAAACATGCTTTATTAAGTTAAATACACTAACATATCATAAAAAAAGACCAAAACAAATTTCCTCAAGTAAAGTTCATATATGTGGTTCATAAGTGTTTAAAAAATTGTTACAGAATTTGTTAACCTAGAAAGCATTACCTTAAATTCATAATGCCTTTGATGAGACCTAAAGGCTATTTTAGGGGTACCTTCTTCTTTTATCTTTATTTGGTGGTACCCAGTTCTAAGATTAATTTTAAAAAAAAAAAAAACATTAGCCCCATACAAATCATCTATGATAGGAATGAGAAACTTGTCTTTAATAGTGAGAAAGTTGAGTTGTTTATAATTTGCATAACATCTTGAATTGCTATCTTTTTATTTTTTTAACCAACAAAACTAAGGATACTAATGGGTTATCACTGAGCTAAATTATAGAAGACTTCTGCATTTTAACCATTAACTTTTTAATTTCAACCTATAAGGCTTCAAATTTATTTGTTGAGATCTATTTTCAAAAGGATTATATAATCATAAGGTCTAGAATGTGACATACCTATTAGCTCTTCAAATACATCCTTATATTGCTTTAATGTAGGTAGCAATTTTGTTGGAGCCTCATTAGTAACATATGGTGGAATTAAGACATAGAAATGGCTTTGCATTACCCTTCCTTTATTTCTAATCATATTCTCCAATTGCAGACTTGTCATCATGCTAAGTACAACCTCTTGTCTATGGAAAGTTCCTAATAATTTTACCATTTTTGCTTCTTAGGTGAAAGATAGCTCATAATGCTTGAAATCTAATAACACAGGGTTATATTGTCTTAGCTAATCCACCTCAAGTATCATATCTAATATGCCTAAGTTCATAATCCTTAGATTAATTTTAAAGGTTTGACCTTACATTCTCTATTCAAAATTCTCAATCTTCTCCCAATTAGTCACCTTAAATCTATCACTTATAATAATTAACAAAAGGAAAAAGGGTACCATAAGACATGCCAATTCCCTAACTAGGTTTGTATTTAGGAAACAATGGGTGATTCTTGAATTAATGAGTATAATTAAAGTTTTGTTGTCCACTTAACCTCTTAATTGGATAATATTTAATCCAAAAGAACTAGTTTCCACTAACTCTTCTAACTCCATCTTAACTTACAAATCTTCTTCTTTATTCAGCATTTCTCATTTCAAAACATATAAGTTGGTTTTTTTTTTTTGGTGTATTGGTGATTAGGATAATATCTATCTCCATATTTTCAACAGTGTCCAAGTTTTTTAATTTTATCAAATTGTTTCTTAAGTTCCATGGAAGGGGTGGAATTGGTGGGAATTCAATTACTTATGCTATAACTTTTCAATGTTTCTCTAACTTCATTCCTTCTATTCATGTTCAAGAACCTTTGTTCCATCTCTTAATTACTACTAGTCCCACTAATATTGGATGGTTGATTCCAACTTCCATTTCCTACTCATTCCTTTGATTTAAAGTCTAACAACCTTGCTTTAATCCATCACTACCTCTTCTTGCAATTTAAAAAGCTCATATAGATGAATCAATGACTTTGGCTCTCATATCTTTATGACTACCTTAATAGAGTCATTAAGTCCACTAATGTAGTTAAATATAAAATATGTCTTTGTTAATAAGGGATTAGCATACTTAAATGAGAACTTTGAGCCCTTTGAATTTCATTGGATAGTCCCTTATAGACCTTATCTAACATAACTTATTAAATTTCTAAGTCATATATGAAAACTTATTACCTCCAAACTACACATATAGGTCATCAAAAAACTTCTTCCAAGTAACCTTACTCTAATTTGCTAACCATCTCTCAAACCACAATTCTACTTGTTTTATTAGGTACATAGCTGTTAACTCTACTTTAGACTTATTAATTACATTATAGATTCCAAGATATATTACATTTCAATATCCATTTCTTAGGGTTTGTTTATTTAAAATAAGAAAGGGTAACCCTATGATTATAAGTTGTGCTTCCTTCATTCCTCCCCAAAAAAAACTACCTTTCTCTTAAAATTCTTTTAATAAGGGTAGTATGCCTACCTAATCCTTGGTTATGGTCATTTCATTTATTGACCCATTATGAATTACCAATAAAAAAGTATTGTGGTAAGCAATTACTGTACATAACACACACTCCAACATGAGTGAAGTCAAATCAACTGAGTGCGTCATGGATTGAATTGCCCAAAACATGCCTTAAGAAATGTTGTGGGGCATTGCTTTCCTCAAAATTGAGGCGGAAATGCTACGTTCCACTCCAAATTAGCCAAAGGTTGACTCTGGAAACCACTCTTGTGAGAACTGCCTACTGAACTCCACGGACTTTGTTGGCCGCTGAATGTATTTACAGTGATAAAATAGGAAGCAAGCATTTCATAGAATGATCAATAAAAAAAGAAAAAAGAAAAAAAAAGATACAATGAACCCATGGTTTCTTCGTTTGGTGGGTTTGTCAAAATGGACGTTACTTAGGATTTGGTGTACGTGCCATGTGAAAAAAGGGGGGGGGGACCAGAAAATAGCTGAAAATGCAATCCTTTGCATAAATCTGTCAAATGAGAACAGGAAGTTGGAAGCTAGCGTTTCATTGCATGGCTTTGGCTAGGGATAGACAAAAGCAAGTACTTGTATTTATGAAGAATAAATTGGGAAATATACAGGATTTAATCTAGATAACAACATCATTTGGGTTGTTCTAAGCTATCTGTGTTGGACTAAGATACAAGAACCCTCCAGTAAGAAATAGGAAAATACTAGATCGACACACCATCTAATTGATATAATAATATAATTTAATACATAGATAACATTTAATAGCACATAATATAGTTATATATCAATATAATAAACTCTTAGGTAAATTTTATATAATATTAAATATTATCTATGTGGTATAAATATTATTGTATCTACTGAATAGTGTGTCCACGTAATAAAATCCTAACAAGGCAAAACGACGAAAAAGTAAGGCATGAGCCATGGGGTGACATAGATTCTGCAACAAGGAGAATAAAGGAAATGACGTATAATTGTGTCAGCTTCGGCCTCATCCCATTTTGTATTAGGACTCATGTCCATTCGAGAGGAAAATGAACAAAATTGCAGCAATTAGGCAAACTACTATAGATATATTATCAGATTCATACATTCAGAGGATTCGTTCATAAAAAGCTTTTCTGTTATGAATATGTAGAAGCAAATGAATGGGCATGCAACCTCGAGTATCACACAAAAGTAGACTACTTATTAACTAGAAACTTGTAGCTTATGTTTCATTTTGTGCTTCAGCCATAACTTTTTTTTTAAGAAAAAAAAAGAAGAAGAGGCATGATATCTATTCTGTCAAATAAGAAGCTTGATTTGATTGTCCATAAGTCTTACCCTTTTTTTTTTCCTATTTTGTTATACTTCCCACAAAACAAGTAATACTTGGAATCCTCTTTGTCAAGAAATGGAGGAGGCGTGAGAAACGCACTCAAAAACTTTGAACTGGCTTAAGTGCTTGTCCACCCACCACCCACAAACATCCTCCCGCACTTTCCTTCAACTTTTCAGCATACACAACTCAATTTAGAATTCAAACCAGCATAGAAAGCACTCCAAAGCAAACTCAAATTCCCTATCTTCAGCAATCCCAAAAAGCATGGCATTCGTCAACAACAACAACAAACCAAAGAAATCCCATCTCTCATCCCAATACAGCCTTTGTATCACCCTGTTCTTCGTCGTTCTCTTCACCCTCCCTGCCCTCTTTCTTCTCCACACATCCACCTGTACCGCCATTTGCTCCACCCTTGCAACCCATTCCAATCCATGGTCCGGGGATCTACGCAACGCTCAATTTGCATGGAACCGCCTTCCCTTCATTGACCAAGACCCACCTCCAATCAAGCTTAAAATTGCCGTCTTTTCACGCAAATGGCCTATTGGCACCAACCCCGGTGGCATGGAACGTCATGCCTTCACGCTACACACTGCTCTAGCTCGGCGCGGCCATCAAGTGCACGTATTCACCTCTCCACTTGGCGAACTTAGTCCTCAATCCATGTCGGATGGTCACGGTAGAATGATAGCATCCTTTCCACGAATTCATTGCCACGAAGGGGAAACCGGTAGATGGCAGTATAACAAGGCGTGGGAACAATTTGAGGAGGAGAACCGGCAGCAGCCTTTCGATGTGGTTCACTCGGAAAGCGTGGCACTTCCCCACCGGATAGCTCGCAATGTTTCAAATCTTGCGGTTTCTTGGCATGGTATAGCCCTCGAGAGCTTACAATCAGATATCTACAAAGACTTGACTCGCAAACCAAATGAGCCCATGTCTCCGGCTTTCAATAAGAGCATGCAAGGAGATGTGCCTAAAGTGCTTAATGAGATAAGGTTCTTCAAGAATTATGCCCACCATGTTGCCATAAGCGATAGTTGTGGGGAGATGCTGAGGGACGTCTACCAAATCCCAAGTAGAAGAGTCCATGTAATTCTCAATGGCGTAGATGAGGATGATTTCAGGCAGGATGTGAGGTTAGGCAATGAGTTTAGATCCAAAGTTGGTGTCCCCACAAATGCCAGTCTGGTGCTTGGAGTTGCTGGAAGATTGGTGAAAGATAAAGGCCATCCCCTGCTTTTTGAGGCCTTTTCCAAGCTCACCACAAAAAGCCCTCGTGTCTACTTGATCGTGGCCGGGTCGGGACCCTGGCAGCAACGGTACAAGGAATTGGGTCATCAAGTCCTGGTTCTGGGGTCTATGAATCCATCTGAATTGAGGGCATTTTATAACTCGATCGATGTCTTTGTGAATCCAACGCTTAGGCCACAAGGGCTTGATCTAACTCTCATGGAGGCAATGTTGAGTGGGAAGCCGATTATGGCGTCAAGGTTCCCCAGCATTAGAGGGAGTATTGTTGTTGATGATGATTTTGGGTTCACGTTTGCTCCGAATGTGGAGTCCTTGTTGGAGACATTGGAAGAGGTGGTGATGGAAGGGCCGGAGAGATTGGCACAAAGAGGGAAGGCATGTCGCAAATATGCAGCATCCATGTTTACTTCCCGTAAGATGGCTTTGGCCTATGAAAGGCTCTTCCTCTGCATCAAGCACCAAACATTTTGTACCTATCCTTAACCTACCAACCTTCATCTTTCTTACTTTATTCAACTCTTCTTGGAAGTTAATGTAACCATTTCTCAACATTATGAAACCAATATTAGCTTCTTTTTTTTTTTTTTTTTTGCATCATGCCTGAAAATTTATTTATTAAGTCAGATTTTCTGCCTTTATATTGTATTTGGACGTCACACCAGTCTCATACAATTCATTATTACCAAAATTTTCTTCTTTTTGTTCAGCAAATATAAATAAAACATGATTATTGTGTTTATAAATTAAAATTAAAAATTATTAATATTGCATTTATCTAACAATTTTTATAAAAAAAAATAAATTCACTTCAATATTATTGAATCATCTGAATAATTTTTTTTACTTAATTTTAATATTAATAAATTTAAAATTTAACAATATACCTTAATATTTACTCACTTAAATTAAGAATAATGCATCAAGTCACTGTCAATTTTACATGAGAAAGAACGTTTGAGTTCGCATCGTTGTAAATTTGAGAAAAATTGTTCGTGCACTACAGTTAGTTGTCCACCCCCAAAATTGCTTCTGCTTTTAACAGTTAATACGATAGTGTAGCAGAAACGCGTTTCCGCTCAAATTGGTCATAGGCATGTCTGGTCCTCACGAACAACAGCAGACTAGAAGCCAACCCCACCGCACAAAAGTTAGGAGATAGCACCATCTCCCCATGCACTCCACCAATTCACTAGCCATGTTCAAGCCAGGGCGGAAGGTTGCATTGGAATCATACACAATAGCTGCCAGAACACCGTAAACTAGTGACCCGATTGGAATGTTGGTGATGAGAATGTTGTGATTGAACCCAATGCTATTAGGCCCGAACAGCTCTGACGTTACGGAAACAGCTGCTGCAAATATGAAGCCAGAGCTCAGTCCAACCAGTGCAGTGCCAATTCTCAATGAGACCCCACTCCCTGATGCGGCAAGCAGGAAGAAAGCAATTGGAGTGGGTAGAAGAGCAATGGCTAGCCAAGCAGTTTTTGCAATGTAGACTTTCCTGCACAATTAGATGCCATTTTCTGCTTAGTCTACAACATTGCTGCAATTTGATGATTGCATAAAATATAAACTTTAAATTATAGGTCATAATCATTAACTCTTAGTCACCAGTAGTCCCCTGAAACAAACAAATCCTTAGTTAAAGAAACTTGATGTGATTAATTGCTTACCTGCGAACGTAATCTGGGGCTGCTGCAAGCAAGCGACCTAAAAATGAGAAGGATGAATACAGAGTGAGGAGAGTGGTAGTGTTTGAACTCTGTCCGAGTGATTCAGCTATTTGGCCTAGATTGTTGCTGTATATAAGGCCAATGGTACCCCCACAAAAATACGTTATGTAGTATAGCCAAAAATCCAACCTACGGACGAGCACTCTTGCTGGGTGCTCTTCACCGAGCATCACCAATCGATCTTTGCCAACTATGGTCTTGCATGCACAACGCCCTTTTTTTTTTTCACTAGCACCCTTAATTACTGCAATTCCATCTTCATATCCACGTTCTCTCCATTCAAGTGTAAGTAGCTCTTTGTGAAGCTCAAGATCCTCAATATCAACAAGGTTGAAAGCAGAGTCTTCGAGGGGAAAACTAGAATGGATGTTACGGTGAAACCAGTCTCTAGCATAAACAACACCTGGGATGCACGATGGGAAAACCAGCAGACATAGCGCTTCAGCAAAGAGCGGACGAGCTCTTGTCACATCTTGATTTGAACCGAAGAGGAGGAGATAAATTCCTGTCAGAAGTGCTATCAAATTCAATATCATAAAGACGAGGGAATCACGACGAACCCCATCAGGGGAGAGAGGATCCAGAGAAGGTTGGCGAACAAATGGAAATAATGATAGAAGTGAAATGATGACGGGCACAAGAGCATTTAGAAGAAGATATACTGTTTTCGAAGATGGATCAATGGCGTTTCCAGCCAGGGCGTACAGGGCTGCACTCACACCGTTGAAGCCGACTGTGAGGGATAAAGCGAGGGCTCGATTAGATGGGAAATTTTGGATGCAAAGAACAAAGCATACGGTATTGAACCAACAGATGCTGCATCCAGCCAACAAGCACAGAAAGAAAACCTACGAACGTATTTCAAGAAAACGATGTCAATATGATATGAGAATTTGGTCTTCAACAAAGCAAAATATGACGATGTTAAGCCTTACGAGTTTAAGCTTAGTTTGAGTTTATTTCAAACAAAGAATGGTTAACTTGTGGTAGGGCAGCTAAGCTTTTAGTCTCAACAAGCATAACTCAAAACATCAACAAATAAAGAAGAATGGTTGGTGAAAACCATTTTACCTCATTTTGGCATGCTAGGAGGAAGCAAGATGATAAATAACATCGTAAAATAACGACAGAAAAAGGAAATGACAACCACCCAAAAAGGAAAACAAATATATATATATATATATATGTATCCCAACAGAATTATGGTATGATATTAAATGGGTCATGGTCATGGGCACCTTGGCGCCTACAACTCCAAGTTCGCAATCCAATTGCCACCCTCTCTCTTGCCCTGGAAATTAGAAAATGAAAAGAAAACGATAAACATTTTCGTTACATACTCTATGCTTTTGATTCTTCTTCTGATCCATCGTTCACATGAAATCAAATTGCAACAAAACAGATGTTCCTATGGACGGAACACTGGAGTTAAGATTGTGCTGTGTTAGGGCCATTTTGGATCCTAATAAACACTGGTGTTCCATGCATTCCAACTCCTAACACAGGTTGGCAATATGCTGCCACATTATTGGCGCCTTCTAGATGGTAATTTTATCATCGGGGGGGGGCTCAAGGTGCAAACCAATGTGAACCCAAAAGGATAATTAGTACAGGGACGGGACCTGTAGATGGATTCAAAAGGAGAGAGAGAGATTCGGCGTATGTCAAAATCAATAAAATAATTAACTGGGGATCCTTCTGGTTTCATATTTCAAATAAAATTACAATTGGATTTTCAAGATTTTTTTTTCCTTTTTTTTTTTCTTTTTTTTGGTGGGGGGGTGGGTGGGTTTGGGCGTATGAATAAAAAGGTCAAGATATAACAATTTCATTATTGTTAGCTTTCATCTGGTCATACATAAACATCATTGGCAAAATCATCAGCTTCGAAGGCATTTTCGGTCTGGGCAACATCGCGACAAAAATCATCGTTTAATTATACCAATAACGAAAGTCTTAACGCCTCATCCCATAAATTAAGAAACGAATCACATTAAGATAATAAAAATATAAATTATTTATAAAACACTTGAAGAATTTCTATTAGTTAGTAAAAAAAAAAACAGAGAGAGAGAGAGAGAGAGATTGAGATTTGTAAAACAAAAAAATGATAATAATAACTTTAAATTTTTATGAAATTTTATAATTACATTCTCAAATTTTTATTAAAATTTTATTTTCAATTGTTTTTTTTTGACAAAAATGATTAATCTGTTAATAATTTTTATTTAATCAATATACTATTTTTAATAATTTTAATTACTTTTTGTTCAAAAATTATTGACTTTAAAAAATTAAAATTAATTACTTTTTATTTAAATAACTATTTGAAAATAAATTACTTGCTCCTTAAGACATGTATTTATTTTTTAAAATTAATTATAATAAAATTTTAATATTAAAATTTAATATACTTACACGAGATTTTATGTTTTAATATTTGATTCATTAGAGTATGTATAAATTTAATGCATGTAGCCTTTGCTAATAAGAATGTTTGAATTTATATTTTACAATGGTTCATGGTTTTTGTGACTTTAATGTATATATCTATTTTTAGTTAATATATATAGATTGTAGTTTTTATTTTTAGACCATTAAGAATATATTGTGATAATTTAGTCGTAATATTCTTTTCTAAAAACCATAAAAGTAAAAGTTAAAATAAGAATATCGATATAAATTTTTTAATTATTAGAAATCATATTAAAGAACAAATAATTATAATATAGTATATCATTATTTAACTTATATTGCTAATCTCATAACTAAATGATTCCTAACTAACTTATATAAGAATTAAGCATACGAGACTTGTTAACTCTATTTAGTTTATTATGGCTCATGTTCTTTAATATTTTGACATTTTAGAATCTTTTGTTTATTTACTAATGAAAACTTTTTTTTGCACATAAAGATTATTTACATAATATATTTAGGACTTAAATAAATTGAGGTTCATAATTTTTTTATTCAATAAAATTTTATTTCAATAAAGTGCTTAATTAAGAATTTATTATTATTATGATACATAAAAGAAAATATTTCTAGCATAACTATTATGATCAATGTATAGCAATTTCTTTTTACGCAAATTGTAGTTTAAGAATAGTTTATATAGGTAGTTCAAGTCATGACCATGGGCAAATATATGGGCAGTTGAGATTATTATCTTTATTTGTGTATAATAATTAATATAATAAATTTTAATGAGGTTGAATAATGTTAGAATATTCTTGAATAATATTATCATTAAATATTTAATTATAATATAACTTAATCAGTAAAGAATAATTATGTATATTAATGTACTATTAAAAATTTTAAATTAATTTGGTCATTTATAAACATGTTTAGATGTCTTTAATTTAATTTAACATATGCAGTTATGTATATGTATATATAACTGGTCTTTTTTTTAATACAAAAAAATTTTATTGAAAAAGATGTGATTATAGTAAAATGTAAGAAAGATAAATTATTTATTGAATTAAGGTAAACTCTCAAGATATATCATAAATTTTAGTTTTTGTAAATTTAAATATATTATTTGTAATATATTTATATAAATATATTTAAATTTAATATCTAAAAAGTTAATATCTATTATGATAAATTTATTAAAAAATCTAACAAATAGTATTAAAATTTATGATTTAAAACTTCGGTATCATCAAGTGTGTCAAACAGGGGACTACAAAAGAGTAAGGAAGTACCCTTAATTAGTAAAAATTGGGACCTAAAACAGGCATTTTTATTTATCAGAGAAAATAAGAAGCAAACCCAACTTTAATTGAGAATACGCGAATTCTATACAAACAGTAGAATTACATCCATTCTTCGGTGTTTAAAACCAAGATATACATAAGATACTAAACTGTAACAAAGCATTTATTTATTCCTGTAATAACTAGCCTTTTTTTTTTTGTTTTTTCCTTCAGTTAAGCAGCAAATTGTTACATAGTTGTAAGAATTAAGTATCGTTGGGTTTTTGAGGAGGACACATAGGTGTAAGTAGCGCCTAGCAGGTGGGAGCATGAGGGATATTGCACTTGGCAGGCAGCTGCACAGCAAGCTTTGGGTCTATGCCAAGGGAAGGAAGCAAGCTGGAGCTCTTGTAGGAGCAGAGGCAGTGCAGGTCAGCGTGGGACAGTGTCGAGCAGCAGTCAGTGCTTGGGGGAGGCGGGCTGGGAGGTGTCACGGAAGGTTTGCATGCCATTAAGCCAGAATAGGGCACGTTGCATATGGTTTGCGCATTGCAAACCCCACGCAGCCCGCCGCTGGCTATAGCTACGAGTAGCACAACAGCAACAACGAAAGGCAGCTCATGGTTGTGGACTTTCTTCATCTTCTAGTCACATAAAACAAAACCAAGCTGCTACTTCTTCTGCCAGCTTTTGCTCCTTGCGCGTTAGCCTTTGTGGCGACGTTTGAGTTGGTAAGTAGTACATATATAGGCAGGGAAAGTGCATAGGCCCCAGATGGGTTGTCAATTGGCACTTTATTGCCCGTGAACAAAAATTGGCTGGAACTGGCTTCACGGGCTCTACACTTGTGGTGTAGATCACTCTTCCTTGCGATTAGGGGGAAAGCATCCTCTTTTTGAGTAAAAATGACTCAAGGTTTAAAACCGTAAGTTACACTCTAGGGAGTCACGGGCCAGGGAGCAATTCATGGTTGGTTAGGCATGATAATCACAATTTTGTCTACGTGGGTGTTGCTGGACAGCCTTGCAACTCGTTTAGAACGTGTTTGCTTCGTGCATATGGCGCGTAAGAGCACACAGCTGCAATTTTGATATTGAGAATCTTTAAGGCTGGGAATTGTTTCGCCAATGATGTGTGGGAGTCATAGTTTTTGTTCACTGAGGAGCTGTCATAGTCTTGTGACGGGTGTACTTATGCTTTGGGAATTTTCTACATGGGAATGCCATGAATAAAAGATTAACCACACTTCAATATATCTAGTATGGCTATTTGAACGAATCAAATAGTTTATACAAAAGCAACTCCGCAAAGGGAAAACTAGACTTCTCTTGAAAATGTTCCTCCTAAGAAATAGAGGGCAACGGATATGTTTGAAAAAGGAAAACAAAAGGGAAAAAGAACTGCAAATGTAGGCTACTTCCATAAACACTATTCCTTAAAGATTTCGAATTCAGCACCAATTGGTAGATGGTCACTTGGATGGCAGTAGTTTGGCAATCCACCAAGTACATCAGCCGAGTTTGGCTCAGGAAGTTCAAGGATACTTAATGGTTTTATTTGGTCATCAGGAGAAAAGAATATATAGTCAAGTGTATTTGTAAAATCAGGAGTGCAGTTTGTGAATGGCGGTTCACCTCTTGTGTGACCGTAGACACTGCACAAGGGGATAGGGAGCTCATCCGGGCACTCCACTAATGTTGTTGGTGAGGAGTTGCCTGAAATAAGGTATTGATAAACCTGAAACAATAATCCAAAGAAGGTTCTCTAAGAATTATGTACGAAAAAAAAAAATATGAACTTGTTCCCAAAAGCTATTTGTGAAATGCCCTTTCCCACTTTACTAACAAACAAAAGCAAAATATCATGCCAGAAGAGGAACATGCACACATAAGGATTGAGGACTAATTAAGGGGGAGCAAAAAACAAGAAAAAAGAAAGTAATGATGAATATAGACCGCATCCCCTGGGGTTGAATTGAAGTCTCCTGCCAGAATTACTGAAGGTGTACATTCAAATTTGTCAGACACCACTTCTTTAAACTGCTGAAGGCGTGACAGGAGATATTTAGCTTGGGCAAGCTTGACATCGGCCCATTCTGGATCCCTGATAAAAGATCACCAACATGCAACAGTTGAAGGATTCCAATTTCAACTTTCAATTGACACAGTTTGCACATCGTCACCATTTAACTTGACTAAAGTTCACAGAATTACAAAGTTCCAAGAAGCCAAGATAATTATACACAAAAACCGAATGCATCATCATTCAAACAGACTAATATGTCCCACTTACCAGTAGAGATGAGTGTTTGCAACAATAACAACTTTACGAAAACATCCCTTGAGTTCAAATGCAGCCATAATTCCCACGCAATCACGTTTTAACCTTACACGAGGATCATCAGGATTTCCATAATCCTCAGAAGTACTCTTCAATGATGAACCTGGAGACATATGTCGTAATTAGATATCCAGTAAAGCCCTTGATGGTAATGAATGTAATCAAAGACCATCTAGTGTCTCAAGTTACCAAAAGGTCATGCATGGAAACATGAGACCTCTAGATTCACCTGGTATTAATTTTGGGAGTTATGTCAGAGGAAGGTAAATTCAAACTGTGCAGAAGTACATGATCATGATTGATACTAGTCAAAAGTGCAAATGGCTCAACTACAATAAGTTGCATTGCTGGTTGCAATTTAGGGAAGAATAAATTCAGAAAAAAAGAAGTCAATAGCCTGAAAAACATTAAGATATACAAATGGAGAGCACCAATATCTGTCAAGAGGAAAACATGCTTCATTACCCTTGGCCTGTGTAAGTTCATGCTTTTCATCACGTGACTCTAAATCATCTTCTATTGCATTCACAAGATCATTGTACTCTATTCTTTCCTCTATGAGCAACTCTGCACTAACATCATTGTACGAGCAAATAAGATACATTAACAAAATAACAGATATCTGTTTAAACTCGTAAACATTCAAAACATTGCTATCACAATGGAGCTCCTTATAAAATGGCAGTAGCTACATTGATGTAATACTAAAGCAAAACTTTTCATAATTTTCAATGGCAATGGGCAACTTGTTAACAAATGTTTGTCATATTACTGGATTATATTCAATTTAAATTTGATTAATCATATTTTGTATGTGTATGAACTTTTATACTTTAAAAAAATGTGGTAAAAATTTATTAACCATAACGATATTTTTTATTTCAAGATCAGCAGTGAACGAATGACCTGCTAGTTAAACCGGTAACTCACTAACCCAACCTGCTGGCCAAGTCATCAAACTTGTTGGGTCTAATAACTACAGTTCTGCTTCTCATCCTTTTTTTTTTCCCCATACATTAATCCCAATCACAGCTATTGCCCAACAATTTGTTCAAAACACCTCCACATGACAAACAGTGGATGAATTTCAGCAGGTCATGCAATCTGCTTTTCTCGTGGTATCCCCACATCCAAAAGGTGTCAAGGACCTTTCTAATTGACAATAGGCCAAAGAGATCCAAATGCTGTATAATAACAGCAAAGCCAGAAAGAGAAGTGATTGCAATGATTTGTGCTGTGTGCAAAGAAGGGAAAGATAAAATTTTTTCCTTTTTATTTTGAAAGAAGGTAATGCAGCCAACCAAATTTCTCTGAGACATTCCTTTGAAACAAAAAAAAAAAAAAAAGCCAGGGGGAAGCACAGAATACCAGTTTTGTCTATAAAAAATTCCACAGCCATCACGCTTCTGCCCACTTCTTTGAATATAGATACCAAAATAACCAAGACTCTCCATATTTAACTTGTAAAAGGTATCAAACTCATCCACTTCCTGGAATTGCATCGTGAAATAGATTATGCATCAACTTTCAGAGGAAATTGACCCTGACTAGACATCTTATAAATTTCAAAAGAACTTCAAACTAAAAATGAGAAAAGCATCAAGGTAAGCTGTCATATGGATTGGTTACACCTTTTAGTCCATGGTGTAAAGCTTCAAAAAGGGAGAAAGTAAGTGTCACCTGTAAGCAGAGAAAGTCAGCTCCGACGTTCTTGAGAAGAGTAAAAATTGACTGCGAACGAGTCTTCCACCTACAAAGAGAACAAATTGCAAATACAAATAATGTTACTTGATAGGATGTCAAAAGAACATTAACTTTAGATTGCATGGTAAATAAGATGTGATAGTTATATTTGTAGAATATTTTACAGCTCTAACTGAAAAAATATGTTGTAAAAAGAAAAATATCTCAAGAAACAAGAATCCAAGATGCTTTGAGACAAATCATACACCTTATTCTGAGAATCCACATCTTGACTAAAAAGATACAAGCAAAACATTCAGGGTTTTAGTTCTTATTCAAGATAAGAACAATGTTCAGTACATGTAAAGTGTTAAATTTACTTGCCAACATTACAAAGAAGATTTCATACCTGAACTTGTGTGATGATGTTATAACAAGAGCAATCATAATAGTGGCAGTAATGATCAACAATGAAAATATAATTTGCATCATTAAAAAAAAAGAACAATAGCAACAAGAACAAGAGAAATACTAATAAATTGATACTGTTCTACTGAAATGTGCAAAGGCAAAAAGTACCCAGATAGGATAGCCACAGAAAGAAAACAAAGGCAAAATCACATTTCAATTTTCCATTTATAATCTCCAAAGTTTTATCCTCAATTTCAAAGTCCAAGAAGCATGAATAGTAAGTGCAAAACAGAAGTGTGAAAACTAATGAAAGACAAGAAATTTAAGTTAGAAGATTTACTTGAGGCAAGGAGATGGTGAGTGAGGAAATAGAGAACTCTTGACATAAACCTTCACAACAATGCAACTTTGGGATGTAAGAATCAAGGATGCAAAGGATGAGCAACTATGTGCCCAAAGATACAGCTCTTCCAATGACTTAGAATCAGAAGAAAAAACATTTTCTATCAATAGAAGAACAAAGAATTGTGCATAAAACACATGCGCAAGGGAAAAAAAAAAGGGCAAGAAAGCATGCATTTTGTGTGTCTTATTACATCTTTTTTTTAGAAGCATTATTGAAACAATTAAAATCATCAAATAATGACAAAATTTGTGAATTCTAGCTTTTTAACAAATGATACAGATCTAAACTTCACACCAAAATGAGTGAGGTTATAAAGCATGTCATTTCTCCCTACAATTTTCCCTAAATCACTAGAGAACAACTGAACAATGGGAAATATTCCTACAAGAAATGGTTCTACACAAATGAGGTCAATATCTACTACAGTATGGAATCAAGTCCACAATGATGATTTGTTATCCTTGGACAAGTACGGACAAAGAATCAACTCCTACACTTTTAAGGCTCCACTAAAATATCTGTCTACAAAAGGAAATCTTGAAATCAGAAGTTCCATTTCTAAACCTCGGCAGCCAAAACCAAAAAAATATGAAAAGAAGACTCCAACAGGATGACTCTCATGATCCTTGATTTTGATACACAATTAATGCTGCATATCACAAAATGACCTCAAAAGTTTGTTTAAATTAGTGCTGGCTCCACCTTTTTTATAATTGAACTTTGGCTGCCCCATTTGTTTTGTTCTTATGCATCCTAAACAACCTTTCATATCTATCCCCAGCCAAATAAAAAAAAAAAGACTGTTAATCTAGTTGTATGGAAATATCCCACTTTGTCAGTTGGCTTTTAAGAGAGTTCCTACAGTTAGCATTCTATGATAGTTCCAATATTACCAATGCCAACCTAATAGCCATGGTGAACTCAACAAAGATCTTGGATCATCAACATGTTTGGTATGTTTTCACTTGTCTTCACTGTTAAAAGATATTAGAAATCAACAATTAATGTGTTTGGTGTCATGCTAATCAAAGTTACTACAATGGTACGCTCTTTTCTGTAGTAATAGCTAGTAATGAGTTCAATACATTTTTACATGAAACAAAAAGTAGTCAGAGAATTACTCAGAAATACTGAAAGATTAAGCCAGTGTTTTTTCTCCTTCTAATAATAGATGTTTGCTATTGAGCTTTGTGCTATGGTGTAGACAAGTTAAATAAATTCTTACTGCCATGAATATGCAAGTTTACAATGTAATGTTTATAGATATTACAGACTGGACTAATTCGAAAAGTCTAACAAGCTTTTGGCTTTTGAAGGGCAAATTGGTGCATCATATCTACTAAATTTACACCTATAACCACAAGGTTCCCTACCAAGGACAACCCAACCAAAGACCATGGGCTCAAGTTTTGAGGACAGCTAACATTTGCAAATAGATCAACCATCTTCTGCTGTCTAAAGATAAGCCACATGTTTGACCAAGAAGAAGTGTTTTACCTTCATCTTCTACATTATGACTCAAATGAATGGGAGGTTACCTAAACAAGGACAAAAGATACATTATCTTGAGTTCTTTTCAGGTTCTGACTGGTCAGGATGGTCTGAGGAACGGGGAGGTGCATACTTTACATAAGTAAATCTACCAAATTATTCAAGACTGCAGATAAGAGAAACATTCAGAGACTCATGGCACATTTAGAATCCCTAGAAGTAGCACAATTTTTGTTAATTTCTACTTGCAACCAAAGATACAAGCATCTAAGATGATAAAGGGATAAAACTACATCAAAAAGAAGGGAATCATATTCAAAACTTTAGCACTTCAACAAAAAAGTTTAACAACCAAAAAAACTAAAATTTAGTTTATCATACCTGAGCCAAAATGTTATAAGAAACAAGACGGAGTCTAATGCCTGCAGTATCACATTTTAACCTATCACGATTTGCTATTAACAAAACAACAAGAGCACATTTGTGCATTGCCAAAACATTGTGCAACAACAAAAAGGCTGTCTCTGATTGCCATAACTAGCGTTATGTCATTTCAACACTTAGATATCTTGACAGATATTGTAGGCTTTCTAGATACTCATTTCGGCTCTGTGATAACCTAGGCTTCAGTAGATCTAAGTGGAAGACCCCATTGACAGCATTGACATTTGGATCAGTAAATGCAAAGCATAATAATTGAGCCAGATTTATATTGTATAAGCCAAAAGAATGATGTTGTTTAGCATCTGATGGACCATCAAGCACTTCTTTAAGGAACAAAGCCAGCACCATTAGTATAAGCAAGTACTACTCAGTACTTAACAAGATGTTTTATAATCAGGAATACAAAGAATAATCAAGAAAGACCATATAAAGGTTGGAAGATGTACTATTACTATTAGACAAGGGATTAGCAATTTAATCTAAATAGAGCCCGCATTACCAACAAGAACCAAATAATGAAGGGAGAAGCCATGGTCCTAGAACGAGTAATATCAACTGGGATGCTAGCATCTGGCACCATTGGCTTGAAGATACTAGCAACATATGACTCGTGAAATGCCCAGAGCACATTCAGAATGCCTATTAAAAAGTACTTTTCTTCTATTTTCATGTTATAGAAGGAAAAAATAAAAGTCGTGTTTAATTGTAAGATACAATATTTATTGTTATTTAAAAAAAAAAAAAAGATGTTGAGACAGTTTTCTACTTCACAAAAGCAGAATGAATGTTATTCTTGAAACCAGGAATTAACTGCAATCCCATCATCATAACAGTGTATTCAGGACAGCTACCTCTAGAGGGTTCCACTACTTATTCATTTTTCCAGTTTCATCAACAACCAATTCTGATTTTATCTAGGTAGAATGGAAGGGCATGGTGGACACATTCTCACTGGAAACTTCACATCCAATGCAACTATAATAGTTAGATTGAAAGCTTAAAAGTCCATACTTACCATTAAAACCATAATTATCATTGCATAAAAGTAAAAAAATAAAATAAAATTGCCAAAATATATTTGGCACAATCATGTGAGGGAAATGGCGTGATTATGGATTGGTAGAAAACAACAAATTCAAAGTCAAGCAGAAAAGAATATGACAACCAGCATAGAAGATAAGAGCAAGTGTGTAAGTGGAAGCACAATTTCAGGGACTTGTGTTGCCAGAAACTTTGAAAATTCATGGTAATAAAGGTTAAAAATGATGAATACCATCAGGCTTGCTTCTTGAATGGATGTCAGCCCCTCCGACAGGAACAAATTTCGGGCATATTCTTGATGTCATTGCGCTCATTTCTTTCACAGAAATTCTCCTGTAGATATAAAGAAGACATGGAACAAATTCCATAAGACATCCAACCGTTAATGTACAATCGTCTTCACTCAATCGAAAATTCAAGACAACTACTTCAAAATGATATCATAAAAGAGAATTTCCAGAAACAAGAGACATCTAGTAAATTAAAGGTTGCCCCAGCTCAAGAAATCCCGTTTGATTTCTTTCAGGACCAAGAGACCAGAGTGGAAAGAATAAGTTATCAAAATTTGGATGCTATTAAACTTCTTGATTGTATCCATCTTCAGCAAAAGAAGCATATATATATATATAACCCACTTGAAAAAAATAGAAAAAGAAAAAGGATTCCCATTTTTTCCCTTAAAATTCTCAGCTCCAACAAGAAAAAATAAACAAACAAATAAATAACAACACATAACTTGACGATGACAATAAACTGAAGGTTTAACCGTTCAAGCATCTAAGTTTAACCGCCATTGCCTACCGGAGGACAAGAGAGGGAGGAGGGATATGAGGGTAAGTAAGCAAAGACAACAACTTTAGCATGCTACAGTCGAAGATTTGACTGAAGACTCCGCTCCCTTGGTCTCTGTCTTCTGTCCCTGCTCAGTTTTGGTTTCGGCAACCAAACTGGGAGGGCTTTTGCCAGTGAGTTTTGTCTCTCATCCAAGAGCTACTCTACTCACACAATACATGAATGAACACAGAACCGGTTGTCTAAGGTTAAAAAGACACAACAATCATTCTAACGCCAACCCAGACATTGATCTCATTCTAAGGCCTCGAAAAATTTCGTAATTTTTTTTATTTATCGTAATTTTTAATTTTATATTATATAAGTTGATTAACGACACTTTCATTGAAACGTAATAATAAATTTCTAAAATTTATTGTTCCTTGAAAACTAATAATAATTTGTAAGATATAATATTTTGGTACAATGGAAATATAACATAATTTGATCATGTTTTAAATAAAAATACTCATTCTTCTATAAAATAATCATAATTTAATTATATAAAAATCTTCTCTTTTTTTTTTGTTGTGACTGCAATCTATTCTATTAGTTTTTTTTTTCATTTTTTTAAGTGCTTAAAATTATTATCAATAGTCAATTATGTCTATTAATAATATGTTTCAAAATCGTCAATTTATTAATTAAATATTAAATACACCCTAAAAATAAAATTTCACTTTGTACTGGGTGACCAGCACTAGTCCACGACTGCCAAAGTTTGTACTCAAATTTCCTAAGATTTTGTTTTTCTGCATCTCTGACCTTATGCATATTAGATTTGGGGTCTCAAGTTTAATTCGATATATGTTGTCATAGATTTCTCCTTTTTTGATATTTTATTTCTGTTGCCCTTTCAGTCTTTGAATTTTTTTTTTTTTTGGGGGGGGGGTGGGGGAGGGCTCTAAATTTACAAAAATTATATTGATGGAGTGGGGTTCAGTTATTAATGTCTATTTGATCGTAATGGACGTAAATTGATTGAAAATAAGAAAATGGTTCTTATGCTTTGATGGTCATTCTACTTGAGAAAATAGATTAAATTTTTATCCTGAATAAAAATTGGTAAATGGGAAGAAAATTTTTAAATATAATTTTTATTAATTAAATTTTTTATATTATTTTTCTTAAACTTGAGTTTTTATAAAAGCTAAATATATTTATGGAAGAATTAAAGTGTTGAAAAGACAAAGAGCATAAGGACCCAAGAATTTTTGTTCTCAGGCTTGTGCAAACTTTGAATCATATCTGTGGAGGGAGCTGACAGCATGCCCTCTTCAGGTAGAAGCAACTAGGTGAAGCTAAATTGAGTAGAACCAAAATTTTACAGTTTCAATAATTTTAAAAATTGAAATTGAATTGAAACATTCAGTTAATTAAAAATTTTGATTTGGTTTAACTTCTTAGCTTTTTATTTCTAATAAGAAGATTTCAAAATTATAATTTAAATGTACAAATATACAAGTTTAATGTTTTTAAAATGCCTTATAATTATAATTATACATGAGATAATTAAAAAATTATTTAAGATAAAATAAAATTTAGTTACATTCATTTTTATTTTTTTATTTGATTCAGCTAACTACAAATTTTTAAAATTAAAAATTATAACGGAACTAAAAAAATTATATAAGTCTAAATAGTTAATTATGAAATTAAGTTCAATTAACTAAAATTTCACTTGGTTTTAATTCAGTTGTATCAATTAACCAAAATTTTCATTTTTAATGAACATCCTTGCCCATATGATCATTACCTATTAATTACTTTTTTTCAGTTAAATCATACCTATTTATTTGATTTATATAGAAATATGGCTTTCAATTAATATTTGGGCCTAGAAAAGGTCCAAAATAAGCAAACATCTCAAGAGTGGTCCAAGTCTTTGGGCTTAGTCTAAGCTATGTAATTATTTTTTTTAAAAAAAAAAATCTAAGATCTTATAAATAAGTTTGAATCTCGATATTAAAACTAGTAGCAATTTTTTAACTTAATTTATTTTGATTTCAATATTTTAAAGGGTTGTACAGAGATAAAGGAAAATCAATGGATTTACAATAATAATAATACTAACAACAATACTAATACTTGCAAAAAAATTCAAAAAAGTAAGCTTGGTAGAATCAGAGCAAATATAAGAATAAATTGTTGTTGGTGGTTTAACTCATGCTTCTTGGAAAAGAAATAAAATTTAAAATATATTCCATCACATAAAAGGAAAAAAAAAAGAGAAAAAGAGAGAAAAAATCTCATAATTTTATAGTAAGAATTGCATCTTAAAATAATATTAATAAGTTCACAAGTCACATGAATGATAAATTCAAATTGCAAACTATTCAATCATTTCAAATCACAAAAAAAAAAAATAACACCTAAAAAAGTCTCCTATATGACTTGTAACTTGGTATTATAAATGAAGGCCAATTTGGTTTTTGCGATTTTTTTTCTACTAAGATTATAATTAAATTGTTAAATACACTTTACCTAAATTAAAACTCATATCTAATCCTTTCTCAATAAATTTTATAGTTCCAGGCTAATTTTACTTACATTGGATGATTTTGCTTACATCACAACCTTATTGTAAATGAAATTAACTATCATTTAATATATTACTTAGACATTTATCTCGAAAACTTGTGAATGATGAAAAAAAAAAGTAGGATTCTAACTAAGTTCATATATCTTTGTGTCGATATAACATGCAGTAGGTTAACTATCTTAAGGTGTACAATTATTTTTAGAAAGCTTAAAGAAATTGTTGATCCATCCAAAATAATTGCTATGGAGATTTTGATAGAGTCTTCTTAAGCTTTTATTTGGGAAGAGGGACAAGAGTGGAGTGAGAGAATTTTTTTTTGTTTTCTTTTTAAAAAAGAGTTTTGTTCTTATTTGTTTTAATTAATTAATTTTTTATTTAATTCATAAAATTATTAAGTTGCCCTATTAACTCTTTTCATTGACACTTATTAATTTTAGTATAATATATATTTATTTTTTTGTACTTTTTGCCTTTTTTTTCAATCAAAAAATATTTATTTTTTTTTCTTTATATTACTCCCTTTCAAAGCTCCTCCAACCTTCATTCCACTTATTTTTCATCCCTCTATTTTCTTTTTTCTCTTACTATTTTCTACAAAACGTGCTGACCCCATATACTCTTAAGCCATAAATAAATGAACGTATTAGAAAAGCTTTGAACCATCACAACAAAGTAAAGTTTTTAAACATCATATAGAAGGCAACATATTAATTCTAAAGCTTTTGTCATTCAAACCAAGAAAGAAATGTAACTTCTTAATTTCAAAAAAAATTGAATTTTCAAAAATAAATTCAAAATACTAAAGAATTCAAAAGGACCAAAAAAAAATATTATACAATTACATGAGAACAAAGAACAAAAAGTACTTAGCTTTTGGCTTGGAATTGAAATAATGAAAAAAAATGAAGAAATAAATATTTTATAAGCACGTAAGAAAAGCAAAAAATTGAAAAAATAAAAGGAAAAATATTGCCGCAAGTTAAATATAAGATTGATTCTCTTTTTTCACTACAATTAAATTATTATTTTTGTATAAATATTGAGCATATAAAAAAAATACTAAAATAAAGACAGATCTTCATTTAGTACTTAATATTTCCCTAATCGATATAATCATTCCATAGGAGGAAAGAATTGTCACATTTAAGAAAAGGGATTTGACAAGTCAAAATAATCCATAAAAACTAATGTTTAGATTTTGTTCCGACGTATTTCTCTAAAATCTGAGATGGCTGGACAAAAATGGCAATGTTCTTGATTCCGTTAGGTAAGAAGTAAGAAGACCCTTTTGGTTAATAGTTACTAATGAACCTTTGGACGTTACCCAATGTCCAATTGATGCAATGGTATTTTTCATTTCCCTATAAATTGTAAGTTCAACAGCCAAAAGCCCCGGTGTTCTGATCGAGACTGGCTGATGCTAAATCACTGTCCCCAGTGTGGAAGGTACAAATCCCTCATTTTAGTTTTTAGTTTTTTTTTTTTTTTTGGTCTAATCCCTTGTCTTAGTTTTGATGCACAATTGTGTTGTTTTCTGCAATATTCTTTCAGTAAAAAAAAAAAAAACATTGGTTTAGTCAATACAAGAAGGGAGAGAATAACAGAGAATGGAAGGGAAGAAGGCACGGAGGATTTTTAATTCTTAAAAATTCTATTTTTGTTTTCTTTAATAAGAAAGAAAGAAGAAAATATTTAAAATTACCCTCTAAATAGGAATATATTTCTTTTCTAAATCTAATTTTTCCCAATTACTTTTTTTTTTAAAATAGGAATCTAATTAAACCCCTTTTAATATATTTTTAATTCAAGCAATACAAATAAAAAGCTATTTATATTCTTGTTAACATAATTTTAATTCACTACATCAAATAGAACACGAAGAATCACAACGTTAAGTCTTATAAATTCAAAGAGTATTACGTTTTCTTTTTTAATCTACTCTTTTTCACGAATTTAATTGAAATCTTCATTATTGTTGTAGAATCTATTTTGCAATAAAATATAGAATAAATTGGCATTAAAAAGATAATACTTTGATTGCTAAGTATTGTAGTGATATTATTTCTAATACGATCAATTAGTTAGAGTTTTAAATTTTTTTAGAAATTATCTATGTACCAGCGTACTTAAATTTTGTATGTGAAATTTTAACAGTAATTTTTAACAAATCATCACAAGCTTGCGTGGGGTTCAAATATATTTTACATTCAGCTTTTACTGTTTTTATTATCTAAGAATTCATGTGCTGCGTTCTTGGTGTCGTGTTGTTGTTCATGCACTTAGTATCCATACACCATAGTTTGTGATCAACCGTTCAAATTCAATTGATTTGTGGAGCGCGGAAGCCGATAAGATTTGGTTGCTACTGGAAAGCTACCAGGCAGCCGCTATATGCTCGGGTGGCGTATCGGGTCGGCGGCCCGAGAAATAAAAGCTACATTCCGTATTTTGTTATTATTAGTACAGATAGACCAACCTTGCGTTTAACGTCAATTTAAGCGAATGTGCGTCGGCTCTTCGGTTTCTGTTCTGTGTTCTGTTCTATTGGGGGTGCTTCCACGTTATTGTTGCATCTGCAAAAAGCGTATTTACAACTGAGAAGTGCACGCATTAGTTTACGACTGAAAGAAAGAAAGAACGAAAGAAGGAAAGGAAGAAACTTATTGGCCCTATCATTGGCGTAATGACAAGACGATCGGAAATTGTTATTCATCCGTTTGCTTTTGTTCTAAGCAATTTCTCTTTCTTTTTTATTTTTCTGTTGTGTGTTTCTGTTCCTGTTACAATGGAAGTTTGTTAACGTCAACTGTGTCACAAGGGAACCATTGATTCTATTACATCGCCAGTTTGGATTGCAACTTCACTGAAAACAATATTGATTATCTT
The DNA here is from genome assembly GCA_021533255.1 of Ceriops tagal. Taxonomy (NCBI): domain Eukaryota; kingdom Viridiplantae; phylum Streptophyta; class Magnoliopsida; order Malpighiales; family Rhizophoraceae; genus Ceriops; species Ceriops tagal. The sequence continues at coordinate 7,822,384 of CM038606.1, read as the reverse complement.
GTTCCTTGTACTTCTTGTCTAATTGATGAATCTTTGTTGTCTGGACAACCTTATGTTTGCTTTTCCTACGTTTTCCTGTTGAAATAAACTTTGGCTGTCTGATTCTAGGCTGCGAGTACTAAAAAGATGGAACTGGCACTAGATACTTGGTGTGATTGTTGTTGAGTTCAATGCACTATTGCTTTGTTTTTAAAGTTGGCAATACATGATTATGTGATTTTTTTTTTTTTTTTGTGGGTAATTGCTGGTGCTTCTTACTGCCTGAGGTTTTCTTTATTCAAAGTACTTTCCTTACGAACGAGTCTTCTCTTTTTCCTTGTGACGTGCAGAATGGGAGAATTTGAATTAGGCCGATGGTTATGTCTTTTAATTAGTTTACTGTTATTTCTGGGAACAGAAGGCCTCTATGTCCCAATTACTAAAGTTAAGAGTGCAGTAGCTAAAGGAGCCGGTGAGAACTCTGAGTTACAGATTGTTCTGATAGAATTGAATTGAAATTAAAGTACACGGCTTCGTTTTTGTTGCAACTTTGTGATGTTCCAAGAATTTGATCTGTTTGCAGTTTGTTTGGATGGAAGCGCCCCAGCATACCACTTAGATAAGGGGTCTGGTACGGGCATCAATAGTTGGTTGGTTCAGTTTGAGGTTAGTACTCGTGATATGATGATCCATTCTAATAATTCCTCTCTATCAAAACAAGAAAACAGAGGCAGATAAACGGTGTGCTTTTTGATTACAAATCAAAAGGAGTAATATGTAGAATGATTAGATGAAAAAAAAAAAACAAAAAAGACTCAAGTTTACAATAATTGATGTTCTTTTGGTTCATCGTTTTCGTTATTACAGGATATCAAATATACTTGACATACTTTTTAATTATCTGATCATAATTTGTTTGCTGTATGCATTCTGCTTATTGTTACCAGGGAGGAGGATGGTGCAACGATAAAAGATCTTGCCTTGCCAGAAAGAAAACTCATTTAGGTTCATCTAACCACATGGCCAAGCTATTGGCTTTCTCTGGAATTATGAGCGATAAGAAGGAATTCAATCCAGGTTAGGTCCAAATACCTGACTGACCTTTAGCTCCCACGAAAAAATAAATAAATAAAAGGAGAATGAATACAGACGTTGTTATTAAACATCGACCCTTGCATTTCCCTTATACCATGTCTGAATTTATAGATTTCTATAACTGGAATAGAGTTAAGGTCAGATATTGTGATGGGTCATCGTTTACTGGAGACGTGGAGGCAGTCGATCCTGTAAGTTGTTTAGATTTAACAAGAACGAATTTGAAATATCAGTCTTTTATTTTTTTTAACCAGATGGTGTTTGACCACTAGGGTACTAACCTGCACTTCAGAGGAGCAAGGGTCTGGCGTGCTGTTTTTGAAGAATTAATGGCCAAAGGGATGAAAAATGCAGAAAATGTAACATGCACGTGAACATGTTTTCCCCCTTTTCCCTCCTCTCTGGTGACACTCTCACAAAAACTTTTCTGGATGTTTTCACTGTAGGCTCTTCTTTCCGGTTGTTCGGCTGGTGGATTGACTTCCATCTTACATTGTGATAGTTTCCGAGCTCTGTTACCCAAGGGTGCTAAAGTAAAATGTCTTTCGGATGCTGGTTATTTTCTCAACACGTGAGCTCATTGATAGGACACTGTAACTCATCTCGTCTCATTATAAATTTACTTTTGCAACAGCCTAACAACATGGTTTCTTTTTCTCGATTCTTTTGACAGGAATGATGTTTCTGGATCACCACACATACAATCCTACTATAATGAAATAGTTTCTTTACATGTATTCTCTCTTGCAGATCTCTTCCTTTCTCGGTATAGTATGTATATGTATGTTACGTGGGCTTAACAGCTCTGCATAATTTGCGACTCATGAGCTCACGAAATTAAAGTGAGGCGACAAGAAGGGATTCTCAGAAACATAAATTCAACTTGATCTACTGACAGGCCCCTGATATGAATTTTTGATGTTTCCCACAGGGATCTGCCAAGAATTTGCCTCGATCCTGTACTTCAAAAATGAAACCAGATTTAGTAAGTTTGGCTTTGCTGGTGTTGTGGTTTTTTATCATTTTTCTCCAGAGTTTTGCTGACATATCTCAACAACTTACAGTGTTTCTTCCCGCAATACGTGGCGCCACAAATCCGAACCCCACTGTTTGTGCTAAATGCAGCGTACGATTCATGGCAGGTTGGCACATTGCTAGTTCTAACTGTATATATGCTCGTTTTAGATCATAAGGAATATGTCTCATGCCTACTGGCTTTTGTGAGGTCTCAGAACATTCAGTGACCCTCACAGGTTTTGAAATTTGTTTCCTCCATACTCCATCAGTGCAGCGGCCTGATCTACCTTACAATTCCCATTTTCCTAGACCAAGGAGAAACATACCTCTCATAGTGTTTTGAAATCTAAATCAAACTGGCTTGACCTCCGATTCCCTTCACTCCTAAACGCATTAAAAAAAAAAAAAAGGTCAAAAACTGGTTAGATCTGCGTTGAACCAAAAGAATGGGATAAAAAACCGAAAAAATTGATATGCTTATTTGATTATTTATTTTTTTATTTAAATTGAATTTATCATTCATATTTAACATTGAGTTAATTTGATTTACATTTAAATTAAATTATATTTTTTTTTTTTGCAGTTTTAACTCGTTTTTGACTTTTAAATACCAAGAATTACAATTTGTTCACTAAATTTTTCTTAATTTATAATTTAGCCTTATATTTTATTTGAACTTTCAATTGACTTATTAATTTTATTTAAAATTAAAATTAGTAAATTATTAAGTCTTTTATAGATTTGTTTATCAAAAAACTTTAGTGAAAATAAAACACATCATATTAATATTGTTGGTTTTTTAATTATTTTTTAACTATTAATAAATATATATTTTTATTATTTTTTTCAATTTTAATTTTAAATCTCTTAAATATTTGATATTTTAACTTTTCCAGTTCAATGACCTGGTTAGATTTGACAATATTGGTTTCAGCTTGCCAAATGTTGGTCCAAGAAGACAATATTTACAGCTTGATGAAGAATTGCTTAATCAAATATGGATTTTTGCCTAAGGAGACAAGTATTATTGAAATCCCTTTCTTGCAACTGGATTGAAATATCTTGCCACTGTTGTTGGTTGAAAGTTTGGTTTCAACAAAGTTTAGTAACTTGGATTTTTACTTAAAAAAAGAAAACTCAGCTGATTTGCAGTGGATACTTATTCTGCTTTTATATGCTCTACTTATTCTGATATTGGCCCAAAAGCAATTTCTCTGAGGTACTTCTGCCAACACAATTTTCCTCGAATGGTTTACTTTGTCTAGATAAGGAACAGTTTGATACCTGATGATGCTGATCCCCAAGGCACATGGAATAGCTGCAAGTTTAACTTCAGCAAATGCACACCCGTTCAACTCCAGGCAATACAAGGTAAAGTAAGAGCAACGTAATTTACGCGCTTAAGCATCGAACAATGATGGAAGGCCAGAAATGAATTGGAGTACAATTGCGACAATTATACTTTCTACAGATTTGTTGACAAGAGTTATAATTTTCCTGCAGACTTTAGGCTGCACTTCTTGAGCGCATTACCTGGAGCAGCAAACTCTACCTCGACGGGATTGTTCATAGACTCTTGCTATGCCCACTGCCAGACTGAATTGCAGGAGACATGGTACATGGCCCACTCTCCAATGATTGCAAAGACGGTATGAGATTGTAATTGTTTGCCCATCTTATATAATCTGTTGTGATTTTCCCCATATCTCCTTTTCGTTTACGTTGCCAAAAACTGAATTTCCGCAAATGTGATTTTTGTTTTCAAACCTGTGCTATGCAGAAAATTGCGACGGCAGTTGGCGATTGGTTTTATGGCAGGACCCCATTCCATCGAATAGACTGTGCTTATCCTTGCAACCCGACCTGCCTTTCAACCCATCATCATGCAATGCTGTTTGAATCAGAAGTAGATATATAGGAAGCTTAAGATTCAAGTGAAGATGTCAATTTAATGGTTCATTTAAGATTTCTGAATAAATGAAGGTCACAATTGCAGTATTGCACTGCACTTGTTTGCTTGATCCTCTTCATCATTGTTATTCTATTCAACTCTTGCTAGCAAATGAAATCATCCATTGTACGGAACATTCTTTCAGCTAGCAGGAAAATTAATGTTTTGAGACAGTTGATTTCATTTAGTCCACCTCCAAATTTTTTTTTGGTTGAATTCTTTTGACTTTTCAGCTAGTTTACTGCTGACCATATCTTTCTCCCTGGGACAATAAAGAAACTCACATTAAATTGTGATTTTTTTTATTGATTTTTCTATTACCACTTTAGTGATTTCATCTGCAACTATTAAAGAAATAAGATGACCATGTATATTAATTCCATGATTATGAACTTTAAGAGATAATCAGGGATGACTCTTAAAAAGCCCTAAAAGTAAGCACTAGTGAGAAAGAGAATATGTTCACCATAAATGATGAGACAATCTCAGATATGTATATGAGGTTTATTAACATCATTAACCCACTTAACAACCTCGAGAAGAATATTAAGGCAAGTGATCTTATAGAGAAGATATTAAGATCACTTCCAAAGTTTTGGAATTCCAAGACAATCGTAATTATGAAATTTAAGGACCTAAACATTTTAAGTTTATATAAGTTGATAAAGCCTCTGTTAATCCATAAAATGACTTTCACTAAGAAGGTTGCTAAAAAGAAAAAAAAAAAAAGTTACTTTTAAAGCCTTATTGCCTAAAGTGATGATGATAATGATGATGGTAAAAGTGATCAATACATTTAAGAAAATGAAGAGAAACTTACTATTTTAAATAATTGGGTTATACAACTTTAAAAAAAAAGAAGCAAAATAACAAAAAATTCTTCAAGAGTAATTATAATAAAGATGAGATCATTTGTTTCAATTGTAATAAAACTAGTCATATTGCTCATACTTATAATATTAATAAGAAAAAAGGACAAAAAACCAATAAAAAAATTCGTCAAACTTGCTTGAGATGACTTAAGTAATTCAAAGGATGATTTCAATAATGTTAAAGTTGACTTGACATTTATAACGATAAAAGATAAGGTGAATTATGACTATGATATCTTTACTAATATGATGAGTCTTTGATTGAGAAATTGCATGATACTTCAAATTGCATGAGTAGAAAGGTCAACGACATAATTGTTAAGAACAAAAATCTTTATATGAAGAATGTTTCTTTGTAGTAAGAAAATGCTTTTCTAAAGATGAATTCAAGTCATTCACTAAGAAAAATAGTAAGTTGGATAGTGTCCATAATGAGAAAAGACAAATGAAGTTCTTGAACGAAAATATTAATCTTAAGAAAGAATTATTTAAACTTTAAAAGTCAATTTTTAAATTTGTTCTAAGCAAATGCAAATTAGACATTTTACTTGACTTTTAAATACCTCAAGGTAAAAAAAGTGCTTTAGGCTTTACATTTTATGTATATTAACTTAAAACTTTTTAGGGTAAGACAACTTATACTTAAACACATATATAAATATTTTGTAGTCGATTCTATAAAAATACTTGTACATTATATCATATTAGAAAAACATTATACAAGGATGCATATATATACATAAGATACACATAAAAGCTAGAGTATCTCATTGACATGTACATTCTTATAATAGATATGATTCTTATACATATAGCTATCATGATAGAAATTATGTTAAATATTATTTCTGTGATGACTAAAGTCATACGCAATATTTGTGCAATTTGAGATAAAACCTAAAGGATTATTTTTATATAAGTACTAGAGGCAATAAAGCTAATATTCAAGGACTTAAGAAAATTTGAGCATCTAAATCTAAATGAATTTTTTTGTATGTATGTCTTAATAGTAAAGTAAAATGAAGAAAGATAAAGGATATCTAGTCATCAGTTACTCTAGACATATGATAAGAAATCCTAAAAGTTTTATTTATATCAAGAAAATTAATGGTGAAATGGTTATGTTTGGAGACAATGCTAAAGATAAGATTATTGGTATTGACGAGATAGAAAGTCCTCAATGATTGACAATGTTTCACTTGTTAAGCAAAAGCAATGCATATTATTTGATATGTTTCCAATAGTCTTTATTTATCTAACATTTGCAAAAACTTATTAAAAGTTATGGAATAGGAGAATGTTTAGAATAAACTTTCTACAAGTCTTTGATTGTAAGGGTTATATTCTGAACGTAGAAAATAATCTAGGAAAGTTTGACTTTAAGGTAAATAAAGGTATTTTCTTAAGATACTTTACTAATAACAAGGTATATAAGGTGTTTAATAAGAAATCTTTTATTATAAAGAAGTTTATGTGTGTTTCATTTGATGGAGCTAACCTATTCTCTTTTAGAAAAAAAGAGTCATATGACTTTATATGTATAAGGATAAGCTTAGGAAAGGCAAGTGAGTAATCATGAAAACTACAACATTTTAGTGATGTTCAAATGGAGTAGCATTAACAAATTAAAGTGAATAAGATGAACCTTTCAAAAGATAAAAATCTTAGTAGTGTTGTTCAATGAGTTCCAAAAGAAAGGAAGCATGCTGGAAAGATATTCAAATTCAAATTATTAATAATCTTTCTAATGTTTTAAGAATTACATCTAAAAACATTAGTGTTGTAATAACTATTTCACAAATAGAACCATTATATGTAAATGATGCATTGGTTAATCAATCTTAGGTACATGCAATAGAGTTCAACCAATTTGAAAAAAGTAAGGTCTTAACTTTGGTATTAAAATGTAACGATCATCTTATTAAAGGAATCAATAGGATTTTTTGAAAAAATTTTGATGAAAGTGGCAAAATTGAGAGAAACAACACAAGGTTAATTGCCAAAAACTATAATTAAAAAGAAAAAATTGATTATGTTAAGACCTTTGCCCCAATTACTATGTCAAAGGCCATTAGAATGCTACTTGCATTTATAGCATATAAAAGTTTTAGGTTATACTAATTGGACATAAAGGGCGTATTCCTTAATGGCTACATGATAGAAGAAGTCTATATTGATTAACTTCCTAGCTTTGAAAGCAAATAGTTTCTAAATCGTGTTTATAAGTTTTTGAATGTTTTGTACAAATTAAAACAAATACCAAGAGCTTAGTATGAAAGATTAAGTTTTTTATTAGTTAATAAGAGCTACATTAAAGTTAAAGTTTACAATACTTTTTTAACCAAAATAAAAAGTAAGAATTTTTTAATTATTAAAATTTATATTAATAATATCATATTTAATACTACTAATAAGTCAATGTGTAAGAAATTTACTAGTGATATGAAAATAAAATTTAAAATGAACATAATTGTACTTGAACGTCTTTCTTGGACTTTAAATCAAGAATTAAGCCAAGTATGCAAATAAGCTATTAAAAAAGTTTAGCATGAATGATTCTAAACACTATGGCACTCTAATGATTACTTTCACAAAGCTCGACAATGATACAAATGATGAGTTATGAATAAAAAACAATATGGAACTATGATTGGTAATCTTTTCTATCTTATTGCTAGTAAACCAAACTTGATGTTTACTATTTGTTTGTGTACAAGATTTTAATATGATCTAAAGAAGTCATACTTAGTTGTCCTTAAAAAAGAGTTTAAGCATGTGAAAGGAACCACGAGTTTAAGACTTTACTATTTTAAGGGATTGACCCTTGATTTAGTAGGTTACTTAAACTTAGACTTAGATTTTATGGGAGATAAAATAGAGAAAAAGTACATATGTTCATGTTAGTGCCTTAGTTTTACAGTGAAGTAGAAAGCAAAGTTCAATTGCTTGTTTTACAACTAAAACATATTACATAATAATAGGTGTTTATTGTACTTAATCATTTTAGATGAAATAAATTTTAGAGGACTTTAGATTACATTACTCTTATTTATTGATCAAATATGATAACATTAGTACAATCAATATGAATAAGAACCTATGCACTATGCTTAAACCAAACATATTAACCAAAGGTATTATTTCATTAAGGATCATGTGTTTAAAGAAGACATACCTCTAAAGTTTGTGATCACTAAAGATCAACGAGGCAATATCTTTGCCAAATCCTTAAATTAGAATAAGTTTATGACCATTAAAGATAAATTAGATATGACTGAGTTGGATTAATCTTTTAATTATGTGATTGTTATGATTTGATTTGATATGTTTTTATATATTTTATGACATGATTATATGTGTTTATATGTGTGATTTATGTGTTGCATATAATTTAAAGGATATGTGCTTTAAATATGATAATAAGCTTTTTCTATCAATGTGGGATTAGTCAATTGGATCGAAAATATAAGTTGACCAATGTGAATAATCAACTCATGGCTCAATCTAATCAACTGATGTTGGTTTAAAAAATGCCTCTTTTAATTTTCCATTTCAAATATGAAATTTTCATTTTTTCAAAATATTCTTTCCTCTTTTTAAATCTAAGTCCTATAATTTTAAATATCCTTACATTCCTTGAAAATGAATTTCCAAAAGTATTAATCTCTCAAACCCATCAATTATGACATTGAAATTTGTATTAACCATAAAGAAAGATAAGTCTAATATGAAGAAGTCAAGTTCAATCTCCATAAGGACACAAAGTGCCACGATCATTCCTTCTTGCTCTTTTGCATTGCTAATGACTTTAACACTAAGGTCAAAAGTCATTATTGAATACAGGTCATCACTAATAGAATTGGAATCCTTATTATCGTTGATTCCTCCTCTTGTTGTCAAGTCCCTAAGGAGTGATCCAAACTAATCATTGGCTAAGAAGATTAAACTTATGTCAAAAAAGAAAATGGATAAAAAATCAAAAAGTGTAAGATCAATGCCATCCTTATTGGACTCTACCACCAAATCCATTGTAATAAACAACTACCAAACAAAATCAATTGTTCTTTTAACTATTTAATTTATTAAATTTCTATAGTTTTCATTTTAAAACTTTTCAAACTAAGAATGATTTTTATAAGTATAAGAAAAGGATTATGTATAATAATAAGCCATTGAACTTATATTGTATTATTGAATTTAACACAAATGGTTTTGTGAATGGATTTTCATTTTAAAAGTATGAAGTTCCCGACTTCTCCCTAGGATCTACTAGTTTGTGATACTGAAAAGGGGGTGAATCAGTATCACCACAATTCTCAATTTGCAGGAAAGTGAACAACTTCAACCTCTTTTTAAAAGCGAATTCTTTCTCAGACTTGACTAAGGTAGATCTATTATTACCTACTAATCACAATAGTCCCCAAAGTCACCTTTCAGACACCTTGCCTAATCGACAATATGGATGTTTTTGTTTAGGTCTTCGTTAGGTTATGGGTTGGCTGATACTTTAGCTGCGTTTACAACTCAATTCAAAGCACAGAACGTAAAGCAAATTAAGGACATACGAGATTTACATGGTTCCATCAATGTGACGTACATCCACGGTAGTAGGGACTCTCCCTCTACCGAAACTATCCACTATACTTGTGAATACAGGTTACAATGGATGTCTTTAATTCTCTGCTCCTTTCAATATTGCAATTATTAAGCAAGTACAATACAAAGAGTATCACTTATTGTGTCTACCCTTCTTCTAACTTGTCTTACCTCTGTTGAATTGAAAGGCTGCTCCACTGCCACTTAAACGTTCACCGCAACACTCTCTAACCTCTCTTGAAGAAGTCTAGAAATACGTTGAGTTCAATGCTTCGCCGAATTCCTTCTCTACGCTGTCTTACACAATTCCTGCTTTCACCGTCTTACGGTCTCACCTGTCTCTTTGCCCCACAATCTCACTATCTCACGGCTTACTTGTCTGTTTCTCTCTCTCTCACTCTCCAGCCAAATTTCTCTCTCTTACTGCCGGATTTCTCTCACCGTCCTACCGGATCTCTCTCTTACAGTCGAATTTCTCTCTCTTCGTCCACCCCTCTTTGGCCGTTCTAGATTTTCTCTGCTTTTCCCTTATTTGCCCGTGTTTTCTCTCTCCTTCCTATCGACTCCTCTAGTCTGGCCGTCTCTCTTGTGTTTTGGCCGACCACCCCTGTTCTTCTGACTACAGCTTTTCTCTCTTCTTTGGGTGTATTTTGAACGTATCGGTGGTGTCTGGTTTTCTCCTTTTTTCGGTCCTCTTTTCTCCTTCGCTCGACGACGACTCCGATTTAGCCGTATCTCGACCTCTGTTCGCTGTTCTTTGTTCAGCCCCTACTTTCAGCGTCTCCTTCTTTCTCTCTCTCTCGACAGTTGTTCTTCGTTCAGCTTTCCTTCGGTCGTCTCCTCTTTCTCTCTCTCAACGGTTCTGTTTTTGCCGATGGTTCTCTCTCTTCCGTATCGTTCTGCTGTCGCCCCCCCTTCACCAACCATTTCGATCGTCTCTCTTTTCTACCGATGGTGTAGGGTTATCGTGTGTCGTGTTGTCTCCTCATCGATCGTCTATTTTTGGCTATCGGGTTTCTCTCTCTTCCCGCCGGTCTGCTCCTCTTCTCCCTTTTTTGCTCTCTTCGTTCGTCGACTACTGTTCTCTTGACGGTTACTGTTCACAACGACTATTCTTTTCTTTTGCAGGTGGTGTTCTTCTATGTAGGGTTTGGTGTTTTGCCATGTATTCAATTGTGTTGGCCTTACCTTAATCTTGTTTTCCAAGGTCTTTATATATTCTCTTCATGAAACCCTTATAGGGCTTACGCGGCAAATTTACGTTCTTGCCCCTCTAGGACTTACGTGGCGAATTTATGTTCTTGTCCTTTTATTTGGATTTACCTTCTTGCCCTTCCATGTGATTTTACTTTCTTGCCCTTCCATGTGGCTTTACTTTCTTGTACACTTAAACCTAGTTGATAACAATTACAACCCATACAAGGTTGTGGGAACAATAATCTTCCCCTTTGTAATTGTTGGCAACATTCATAACAAAAGCCACTATACAGCAGTTTCAACTCCCCTTAAATATGCACTCCCCCTTTCTTAACAGCTCCCCCTGCACTGTTGCTTCTCTCCCCCTTTACTAATCAATTACAAATCTAAAAAACTTGCAAAGTGGAGATGGAGGATTCACCTGAACTTCAGGCTTGAGGAGACATTTGCACAGATAGACTCAATCTGTGCTTTTCAAACATCTCTATAGACAGAGATTTAGTTAGATCTTATGTAACCTCTTCAACAGATTTAGGTTCAACTTGTGAGAGTAAAGCAGTAGCTCCCACAATTCTTCTTCTTGTTGTAACTCCTGCTGATAGGTCACCTATGATCTGATTTTCTTGATGAGCACTAGTTTATGTTTTTTTTGGCTTTCTTTCTTGCACTGTCTTAATTGCAAGAGAATCTCTTTCTTTATCAATCACACACAAATTTCCAGCTGTTCTCTTCCCAGCTGCAACAGTATTGCCCTTTTTACTCTTTATCTGGTATCCTGTTTTTGTGAATATTACCTTATGGTCTTCATTGTATAGTTTGCTGACAGATGCTAGATTATATCTGAGTCCTTCAACGTGCAAAACATCTTTCAGCTTTCCTTCTCTAATATTCACTGACCCTTGACTACTGATGTTGAGTAAATCATCATTACCAAACTTGACTCTGCCTTCTCTTGATTTGTTTAGCTTTGATAATTTACTATTGTCTCCCGTCATGTGCGAAGTACATCCACTATTAAGGATCCACTACTTATCCTTGCAATCAGCCTTTAGTGCAATTTCAGCTATATTAGCTACCTCCCTTTTTGCTTTATATTCCTTCTTTTGAACTGGTTGGAAGATAGCTTTCTCCTTTTTCTCAGTTTTGACTGCACTGCTTGTTTTTATTGTGCCATTGAGTGCCTTCTCTTGCTCAGGGAGAAGTATCATGCATCTCTTGGCATTATGACCATCTTGTCCGCACCTTTCACACTGTTCCAAGTCTGCCAATACAGCAAACTTGTTCTTGGAAACCACTGGTTTGGGCTTCCACCAACACTCCTTATCAGTGTGTCCTTACTTTTTACAATATGTGCAAAACCTCACAATAGGTGTTCTCTTCTGAATTTTGTATTGTCTCCCCCTGTATGCAGCATCGTATCTTCTCAAATTGGAGACATATACTGGCCTTCTCCACCAGCAGTTACTCGCCTTATAACCCCAAACTCCACAATAAAGACAATGACCTTGAAACTACCTCTTCTTAGGTCTGATCACAGGTTGTCTTCTTTTGTTCATCACTTGCTGTGTAGGCAAAGTAGTTGGCTTCTTTACTTGTGTGACTTTCATTTCAGTCACCTTCTTCTCCTTTTACTATTCAGTCGTAGCCCTCTGTTGGTTGACCTTTTTTTCTTCCTTCTTGTTTGCCACCCTAGGTTGCTTCTTCAGATCTTCTTTATACTCAGCTATCTTCTTTTAAGTCACAACCTTCTCTTTCAACTTCTGTGGCACATTCTTATTTTCTTTAGCCAATGCAGCCTCAGATTGCTGCACTTTCTCTACATTCTTCTCTCCTTCTGCAGAACTTGTTTCTCCTATCATTTTAAGCTTCTGCAAGTTCTCTTCACTCTTTTTGAGTTATTGCTAAAGTCTTAGCAACTCTATCTCCATTTCTTCAATTGTTGAAGTCCTTGAGTCAAGTTCCATAGTAGGTTCTTCACATATTTTGGTTTGTTCTTCAAATCTTCTATTCAAGTCAATATGTTCAGCCCTTATTTCATCCTTTTGACTTTCAGCTTCCTCAGACTTTGCTTCAACTTGTTTTATGTGAACCTCCAACCTTTTTATGGTTCTACCCCTTCTGATTATCTCCTTTGAAGCTACTTCCAGCTCAGCTTCAAGATTTGGCTCTTCTTCATCAACCTCCTCTTCCTCTTCAGAGGTTGAACTACCACCTTGTGCTGATGCAATAAAGACATGCTCATCTGATGAGTCTTCATCTTCCTCCTCATCAACTTCTTTATTTGACTCACATAGCTCTTAAATAAGGCTCTTTTCTTCTTCTGTAGGTTGGCAGTCTTCTTGCTAGACTTCTTTGATTTGAATGATAATCTTCTCCATCTTGAATTCTACTCATCATCACCATCCTCATCTTCATCATCAAGTTTCACTTTACACTGAAAAGCAAAGTGTCCAGTCTGCCCACAATGATAACATCTCAAGGCCAATTGTCCTTTTCCCTTCTTAGACCCCTTTTTGAATTTTCTTATGAAATAAGCCAATACTTCACCTTCACTTTCTTCCTTATCCTCATCATCATCCTCTTTACTGGATGATTCTTTCTCTTTTTTTATCTTCAAGTACTTCATAGCTTTGAAAGCTGCCTCCTTTAATACCTTTGTTGTTGCAGAGCTTTCAGCTGACTTTATCCTCATCTCATATGCAATGAGATTGCACTGGAGATTATGCAAAGACATAAAATTGAGATCTCTACTCTCCTCTATGGCTGCTACCTTTGAGGCAAACCTCTCAGGCAAAATTCTCAAAATTTTCTTCACAATTGATAAGTCCTTCTTGTTCTTCCCATGACTTCTAAGGTCATTTACAGCATCAATAACTCTGGTGAAGAACTTTTGGACTATCTCATTTTTCTGCATTCTGAGAGATTCATATCTCTCCTTGAATACTTGAAGCTTAGCCTCCTTCATTCTGCCATCACCTTCATTTATTTTCTGCAATCTGTCCCATATCTCCTTGGCAGATTTGTAGTCCATAACTTTAGCATACTCAACATCTGTTAATGCTAAAATGATGACGTTTGAGGCCTTCCCATTTATCTCAAATTGCCTTAACTCCTCTAGGGTTGGGTCTTTACCTTTTTCTGGAGCCACAAAACCCTCCTGTACACATTTCACCACGTTCATTCCCATGGTTGCAAATACCACTTGCATTTTTGCTCTCCACATATAGTAGTTGGTTCCATTGAAGATTGGAACCTTCTTGCTGTAAGTGGTGCTAGTGCTGGTACCGGCTTCCATTTATCAGTATGCTAAACAAGTCAAACTTCTAGATCCCTTCAAACTAATACACCAAGCTGTTAAACTTCAAACTGGTGAACCTATGCTCTGATACCAATTGAAGTTCCTGACTTCTCCCTAGGATCTATTAGTTTGTGATACTGAGAGGGGGGTGAATCAGTATCACCACAATTCGTAATTTGCAGGAAAGTGAACAACTTCAATCTCTTCTTAAAAGTGAACTCTTTCTCAAACTCGACTAAGTTAAATCTATTGCTACCTACTAATCACAATAGTCTCCAAAGTCACCTTTCAGACACCTTGTCTAATCGACAATACGGATGTTCTTGTTTAGGTCTTTATTAGGTTATGGGTTGGCTGATACTTTAGTTGCGTTCACAACTCAATTCAAAGCACAGAACGTAAAGCAAATTAAGGACATACGAGATTTACGTGGTTCCGTCAACGTGACGTACATCCACAGTGGTAGGGACTCTCCCTCTACCGAGACTATCCACTATACTTGTGAATACAAGTTACAATGGATGTCTTTAATTCTCTACTCCTTTCAATATTGCAATTACTAAGCAAATACAATACAAAGAGTGTTACTTACTGTGTCTACCCTTCTTCTAGCTTGTCTTGCCTCTGTTGAATTGAAAGGCTGCTCCACTGCCACTTAAAAGTTCACCACAATGCTCTTTAACTTCTCTTGAAAAAGTCTGAAAATACGTTGAGTTCAATGCTTTACTGAATTCCTTCTCTACGTTGTCTCACACAATTCCTGCTTTCACTGTCTTACGGTCTCACCTGTCTCCTTGCCCCACAATCTCACTATCTCATGACTCGCCTGTCCATTTCTCTCTATCTTGTTGTCTAGTCGGATTTCTCTCTCTTACCACCTGATTTCTCTCTCTTATCGCCAGATTTCTCTCACCGTCCTGTTGGATCTCTCTCTAACTGCCAGATTTCTCTCTCTTCGTCCACCCCTCTTTGGTCGTTCTAGATTTTCTCTCATTTTCCCTTATTTGGCTGTGTTTTCTCTCTCCTTCTCGTCGACTCCTCTGGTCTGGTTGTCTCTCTTGTGTTTTGGCCAACCACCCCTATTCTTCTGACGACGACTTCTCTCTCTTCTTTGGGTGTATTTTGAACATATTGATGGTGTCCAATTTTCTCCCCTTTTTGGTCCTCTTTTCTCCTTCGCCCGACGATGGCTCTGATTTGGCCGTATCTCGACCTTTGTTCGTTGTTCTTCGTTCAGCCCCTACTTTCGGCGTCTCCTTCTTTCTCTCTCTCTCAACGGTTGTTCTTCATTCAGCTCTCCTTCAACCATCTCCTCTTTCTCTCTCTCGATGGTTCTGTTTTTGCCGACGGTTCTCTCTCTTCCGTATCGTTCTCCCGTCGCCCCCTTTCACCAGCCGTTTCAATCATCTCTCTTTTCTACTGATGGTGTAGGGTTGCTGTGTGCCGTGTTGTCTCCTCGCTAACCGTCTGTTTTTGGTCGTCAGGTTTCTCTCTCTTCCCGCTGGTCTGCTCCTCTTCTCCCTTTTTCGCTCTTTTCGTTCGTCGGCTACTGTTCACTCGACGGTTACTGTTCACGATGACTACTCGTTTCTTTTGCAAATGGTGTTCTTCTGTATAGGGTTTAGTGTTTTGTCGTGTATTCAATTATGTTGGCCTTCCCTCTTGTATTTTGCCGTGTATTCAATTATGTTGGCCTTACCCTAATTTTGTCTTCTAAGGTCTTTATATATTCTCTTTATGAAATCCTAATAGGGCTTACGCGGTAAATTTACGTTCTTGCCCTTCTAGGACTTACACGGTGGATTTACGTTCTTGCCCTTATCTGTGGATTTACCTTCTTGCCCTTTCATGTGGCTTTACTTTCTTGTCCTTCCATGTGGCTTTACTTTCTTGCACACTTAAACCTAGTTGACAACAATTATAACTCATACAAGGTTGTAGGAACAACAAAGTAGATTAAATTTATCACTTTTAGAAGTGATTTTTACATTGAAATTGTTAAAGTATTTTTTTGCTAATATAGAAAAGAACAAAATTTTCTTTTTAATTACTTTTTATATGTATGGAAAGGAAAGTAAAATCATTCTAAAGATAATTGTAGATTACTTGAATTTGTTGTTGAAAGATAGATGCGTTGACTAAATTGATTCATGAAACTTAGGTAAGTTTAGTGCTCAAAAGTAAGTGGAAACCATGTTTAAACGTTAGTTTGAGCTTTATAAAGAAAGTGGCAATATTAGGAAGCCTTGCAAAGCATCTTTCTTACCAATCATTTCAAGGACAATTCAAAGGATAATGTTTTGGAAAATAAATCCTCGAAGTGACCATTATGATTACTTGACTTTCCCTAATATATGCTTTTTTATGTACTTGTTAAAGAATAAAAATTCAACTTACTAAAACACATGATAAAAGTAGTTAAAAAAGCTCAAAAGTAACTAATCTAAAAGTCCCCCTATGGTGTATATCTAAGTTATTTACTTTAAACGCTTGGCGAAAGCTATAGTTGGAGAGGCCATTTCTCATGTTTATTTGGAATAATTCATCAGTATTACCACTATTAAGTATATACATTTAGTGAAAAATCAAGGAAGTGTTTATACCATCAAGGGAACCAAGATTAAGTATAAAGTCATCTAGTAAACCTTTAACACCGATAAGTTCTTTAACTCCTCCCTAAGCCTCTGCTAATATTGATATGACCTTCTTACCTAAGAAAATATATGAGCTTAAAGAGAATGTGAATAGGTTTAGAGATGATGTGGATAACATTTAAGTGAAATTTCAAATTTTCATGAAGGAGTTAAGAGAAAACTTTACCTCCACCCTTGATTGTTGAAGAAACAAAGGTTATTTTAAGGGTAGCTTCAAGAAAAGGAAGCTATAAAGTCTTAGTTATGCATTTTTTAATGATGCCAAAAGACGATTAATGATTTTGATAACTTTAATCTTCTTGAACTTTTAATTTATTTCTCTTAGATGATTATACCTTATTAATATTATATTGTTCTAATATTATGCTAAATGTTTTCATTGATATTTGCATTTGCTTAATTGATTAATGATATTTAGTTATGACTTGTTTATTGATTAATAAATGACTTATTGCTATGACTTTTGTTAAGTTCATAGGTTTATCAATGTGTTCAATTAATCACCTTGATTATTTTAGTAAGGGAACATATATTCAAGAGAAGCTATTACATTTTATCCATCTTATTACTTATTATTCAATTATTTTTGTCATTATTAAAAAAAAGAAAAATTATTGAGATTAAAAGTAGGATCGTTGAGTTTAATGAAATTATATATTATCTTTTATTTCTTTATTCTTTAATTTGTCTTTTATGCTTGATTAATATTATTATTGCTATATAGATATTATCTTAATTTGGATAGTCTTTATTTGATTCATACTTACTTTGGTAAGATATTTAAATTTGAAATTTGAATTATGCTAATAATTATACGAAAATCTTATTTTATATCTAATCTATATTTATAAAAAGATATTAAGTCAGATTTTGAGTGATTCAGAAAAAAGATGAAAAGAATCATGAAAATTCAAAATTAATAGAAATTTAAGATCGATTGACTTATGATATTGAGCGATTAGTTATAAGACAAAAAGAGAAGAAGAAAAACATCACAAAATTTGTATGAGTTGATTAGACTAGTATTGGCCGTTGACTAGGCACCAAAGAAGTTAGGAAGAGAAGAGTTAGGTTTCAAACTAGTTAGTAACTATGATTAATTAGAGATAATTTAAAAGTTAAAAGTTTCAATGTTGCAAAAGTTACAAAAAAAATTCAAATTGATTAACCTGACCCTATTATTATAGTTGATTAATAAGATTGAAAAAGTTAAAGTGTAGAAGAAAAAAAATTACAAAGATTTTAAGCTGAATAATTGGTCTAAGTGCTCTAGTCTATTGATACTTCAGAATTGAAATTTTTCATTTTGGAAATTGATTCTTTTTATATAAAAAAATCAATGTTTAATGACTAATTTTTTGTGTTTGTCCATAAAAGGGTTATAGAACTCTTTCATGGACAACATAAGAAACCTAGATACATTGTATTAAGTTAAGCAAAAGATTAAAGAGAAAAGGCAAGAGGTCTAAAAGAAAAAAGTTAAGATTGAAAAAAGAGTACGAGTATTTTAGTAAAGTGTAATAAAGTGTGAGTTTCTAAATATTAAAAAATTGTTGTGTTTTTATAAAAATTTCATAAAAATTTTATATTGATCGAGGTCAATGGAACCTAATATATAAAGTTGTCTTCATCTTGTAAAGGAAGAAAGAGTTAGTATAGTTAAATTTTCAAAACATAACCCTTAAGGAGTAGATATAGATTTCCAATTTAAATTGAATCATTATAAAATTCTGTGTATGTTTTTTCATCTCTTATCTTTTTACTTTTACTTGTTTATATTATTTGTTAGTAATTATCTTATTATATTTTTAGAGTTAAAATTGAATATAAATTAAGTGATCAAACAAAATAAACTCAATTTACCTTCTTTTTTATGTTACTCTAAGTACCAACAAATTGTACCATAATAGTCATTACTTCAAATTTTACAAAGTCATTATATGGTAATAAAAAATATAATTTTGTGATCATTAAAGCTAAATTATATTTTATGGTATGTTTGAGATTACAATAATTTTCTTTTCAATAAATTTGTTGATGATATATGCATTTCTATGTGTATGATCACAAGAATGTAAATATATTTTGATGAAGTGATAATACCTCTAAATGCTACTTTATTATTCTCAAAGTTAGATTTACCTTAGAACCAGTTGATTCTGCCCAATAGGGCTGATGTTGCCGAAACTATATATTTGTGATCTTACTGTATTTTTGTAATTTATGTTACAATTAACAAATAGAAGTTGGACATAATATGTGAAGTGATATTTATAAAAATAGGTAGCAATTCCTCCAAATTATCCATTATAGTTGACCTGACGAATATTTATCCCTGAAACTCCAAAGTTTTATTCTGAATAAACCCAGAAACGAAATAATAATAAGAAGAAGAAAATTGTCTAGGGCACACCATTCTGAACTGAGGGAATATTTAGTGGCATGTCATCATTTCATGACAAGGGGGGCTCAAAATATTTCCAAGCGATCATTTGGCAAATGCAAGCGAAACTGAGTGGGTGCAGGGCGAACTCCTTATCAAAATGGATAACAGCTTCCAAAATGTAAAAACCCCCCTTGCGATTAGCCCAAGAGTTTGTGAAATAAGAGATTTTTTTTTTTGTCGCCAATTGTATTTCATAATTGTGCAAAAATGAGTACTTAAGCTGGTTGCCCAGCAACAAATTTAGAACGTATAAAATTTAAAGAACAATTTTGTCTGAATTCTATTTCTCCAATCCTGTTAGTCATCGCACTGATACGTTAAAACAAACAAAAAAAAAAGATACAAATCGAAACATTAAGAAATTAATTAAGGGCTAATGGATTGAGAGACCAATCGACGTTAAAAGTAACGATAAAAAAACAATAAAATTTATTTCGTTCAAAAATTTAAATTAACAAGTAATATTCAAATTTTAGTTATATATTAAACTGTAACATACAGTTTCACGTGTAAGTTCATTAGTTAAGAACTTAAACAAAACATAGTTACACTTTTTTTTTAATTTATAAATTTAAAAAGGTCCGATATCCCATTAAAAATTTAATTATTAAGGCTGCCTAATTATATATTATGTATTAAACGCTTATAATATTAAATTGTAAGTCACAAAGAGGGAAATCCAAACCTCCAAAAAATAAATATCAAATTATATTTACAATGGTATATCTGCATACAATGCATTTTTCTGATTTGTTAGTAAGCATGGATGTTTAATCAAAAAGACTAACGCGTCACGAAAAGCTTGAAACCACGAAACTGGCAATGGATGGAATCAAGACGTCCCAGCATGGAGGAAAAGGGGAAGCCGGAATTTGACTGTGCAAAGCGTGTGACAGCATAGCCAGGACGTCACAACAAGCTGGACAAATCCACTGGTTGAGAAACAGACAGCATCAACGTATTGCGTGACAGCAAAGCCTTCACGGCTGCTTGTTCATAGTTTAAAATCAAAAAGGCTTAAACTAATGGATAAATATCCAAAATAAGAAGCACTTTCTTTTCGGGGCAAAGAAAAGAAAAGAAAAACATTCAAGATTGGACTGTTTTGAATACTATTCTCGCCAACCCGCATGTGAATTCGTGTTCTGTTTTTCGATTACGGTGCCATCAATTTTGACTAGGGGACGTGGGCATTGGTCAGGCCATTGGTGGAAAAGTAAACATCTTCGTAGGATAAGCTACTTGCATCGCCGACAAGCAACAATGAGACCCGTTTTATTAAAGTCATCGCTAACAGCAAGTTGTAAAGGTTGTCTCTGACTGTCCTTCAATTGCTTAACGAATGGCTAGGATGGGCTACTAAATTTGCCTAATCATAATTTGAACCACCGACGCCTATTGACCAAAGCGACCAAACTAAACGACGCATGTAAAGGACAAGAGATAGAAATAGACAATCTTGCGTTAATTTGATACATTAACACCCAGTTGGCCACAAAAAGGTTCAATCAATAATTTTGCATTAATTCTCGGCCAATCAACAGCCCATGTGCTTTTACTTTTCGTTGGTTCCTTTTTCTCTCTCTTTTTCCCCTTTTTTTTTTGGGGGGGGGTGATGAATGATTGCCAAAAAAGTCACCGTCATGCACCGAACCAAATGATGGGTATGTGTCCATCCAGGAAAGTCCCACTGATCAATGGCCTCCATGCAAGCCCATCTCCTTTTCTTCCATTAAATGGTAGGGACCCCCTGCTGAATCAGATGGCACTTTAAACCCCACTTCTCTGTCTGAAAGGAAAGTTGAGCGGATTCAAAACATTATTCTTTTCTGAAAGTGAAAAAAAACAAAGATTGTAAACTCTGCAAGGTATTTACTGTAATATATATATGTGTGTGTGTGTGTGTGTGTGTGAGATTATGCGCTTGGCTTTGTCTTGTTTTCTCTAGTCAAATCATATTCTCCACATTCTAAGCAATGGTGCTTGCTGTAAGCAGAATGGCTACTTCAAGATTGAACCAGTGGTTGTATCTTGTAGTTTGCACACTGGTGTTGCTCAGAGCAGAAGGTGGTAGCGTACCAATTACCTTGGTCGAGACTGCAAGAGCTAAAGGAGCTGGTTAGATGCTTGGTTTATTTTTGTAATTTATGTGATCTCTTATTCTATAACATATGACCCTCTTGTGTGCACAAACTGAATGTTTTGAATTTTGCAGTTTGTTTGGATGGGAGTGCCCCAGCCTACCACCTTGAAAGAGGATCTGGTTCTGGGATTAACAACTGGTTGGTTCATATGGAGGTTAGTCCTAAGCGTCAGCCATTCTTATTGAAATCCAGATGATACTTTGACTAAAGAGTGCTTGTAGCAGAAATTTAGTCCAATCATATCAATATAGATGCAACAATTAAGATGGTATTTGCATTGGTTTTGATAGGGAGGAGGATGGTGTGATGATATTGAGACTTGCCTTGCCCGTAAGGATACCTACAAGGGTTCTTCACAGAAAATGGACAAGACAATGGGCTTCTCTGGCATTTTAGGGGGCAAGCAAAGTTATAATCCGGGTATGACTCAATTTTTCATTATTCTACATCTTGTTATCAAGCAAAGTTTGTTCAGTTGTTGCCATTTTCCTGACTTTTATTGATTATGATAATGATGCTAGGATGGTGATTGAATTGTATTTTAATTGATATGCAGACTTTTACAACTGGAATAGAATCAAGGTTAGATATTGTGATGGGTCATCCTTTACTGGTGATGTGGAAGCAATCGACCCAGTAAGCAAACTTAAATATCCTTGGGACTTGAAGAATTTTTTTATATAGAAAACATTGGATTGACTCCAAACTTATATATTCATGTTTCTGGAACAGAAAACTAACCTCTACTTTAGAGGAGAAAGGGTTTGGCAGGCTGTCATTGATGACCTGCTAGCAAAAGGAATGAACAAAGCTCAAAATGTATGCGAATCTCTTCGATGACATGAAATTTCCTTTTTCTATTCCTTGATTACATTATTGGGTCTTTGATAAGTTAGTATGACTTTCAATGACAGGCTATTCTTTCTGGCTGTTCGGCTGGCGGGTTGGCTGCAATTCTGCACTGTGATAAATTCAGTTCACTTTTACCCGCATCTGCTAGAGTTAAATGTGTCTCTGATGCTGGATATTTTATTCATGGGTAAACTCACTACAAGGCGTCCTTTCATGCTTGAAGCGAGAGTTTTTAGTGACATTGTTATGCACTTTTGCAGGAAGGACATTTCTGGAGGGTCTTACATTGAAACTTTCTTTGGTCAAGTAGTTAAAACACATGTAATTTCTCATTCTTTGCTATTGTTACCAGTTTTTTTGTTGGGCTTCATTCAATGACACAGTCTGGCCAATAACGGTCTCTTGATCTTGTATCCCCTTCTGTTCTTTTGCTTCTGTGAACATTTGTTCAATCGACCAGACAATAGCATGCTTGTGTGCAGAGAATTTATTTGAATTTAATTGGAACGTAATCTTGTTCCATTGTCTACATGTAGGGCTCTGCAAAGAATTTGCCTGCATCATGCACATCAAGAATGAAACCAGAGTTGGTAAGTGTTGCATTTCTTAATTATGCCGATTTTCCTTTTACAAGTACACCATTTGTATCCTGGTTAACATATGTTAGTCATTGCAGTGTTTCTTCCCGCAATATGTGGCTCAGACAATGAAAACACCGCTATTTATCATCAATTCAGCTTATGATTCCTGGCAGGTTGTGAAGTTCTATATCACCTGAACAACTGTTAAGAATCTGCGTTTTTTTTCTCTGCTGCTGAACTTCTTCATAACAATTCAGATAAAGAATATTCTGGCACCAAGTGCTGTTGATTCGAAAGGAGCCTGGAAGAGCTGCAAGCTTGACTTAAAGAAATGCTCGGCTGGTCAACTCCAAACCGTGCAAGGTGACAACCAGAACCCTAATTTCATATTTCTTTGACCAATGCTAACAAACCAGACACTCCAAGTTAACAGAATTTCAGACTACCTTCTTGGTTTTTGTCAGCAATTGGGAGCTTACTGTGTCCTGCGAAGCGTGAGCTTCAGAACAAAATTTTTATTAACCGCTGTGGGGTTTATTTCAGATTACAGGATGCAATTCTTAAGTGCAATAAACACCGGACTTGGCAAGTCCACATCAAAAGGATTGTTCATAGACTCTTGTTATGCACATTGCCAATCTGGATCACGTGCTACGTGGCTAAGCGACAAGTCTACAGAAGTGGACAACACGGTAAAATACTGCTGTGCTTATGTTTTTCAAGGATGCATTTCTTTGTTCTAGCTTGTTTTTCTTGCTGGAAACACGTACTGATTTACTTTCTGCTTACAGAAAATGGGAAAGGCAGTTGGTGACTGGTTTTACGACCGAAGTGCCTTCGCGAAGATCGATTGCCCTTACCCTTGTAATCCCACTTGTGTTAGCGTTGACTCTGAATCATAAGAGCAACAAAGTGTCCAGATTTGTGTCCAACATTACATCCAAGTGAGTTTGATTATGAGTATTTATGGTTTTATTAGGTCCTCAAAATGAAATAAAGGGCATGCAGCACAGAATGAAATAAAGGGCATCCAGCACAGAATTTGTGCTCTGTCATTGTTGAATGCACAACAGTTTGTTTCTATAAAGGAATTCGAAGATATTACTTGATCGTGAGCATCTCCCTCTCACACATGCGTGCACACTCCAATAAGTTGACTTGAGAGAGTAACGAAGCTGTAACAAGTGATATTAGAACCGATCCAACGTAATATCCACCACCAAATACTCTAAATTGAATTTGATGGGGGAGAATAGGACAAAATTTCAGGTTGAATAATTTTGTAAACGATCCCAATTACCAGACAGCTGATGCATGTGAGGTCTACGTCTGCGATTCTTGCAAGTTGCATCTGTCATTCATATTTAAACAAAATATGCTTTAATTCACCACATCGTGACTAAGATACTCCCCATCCAACCACAATGCCATGTTCTAAAGCACCAGGTCATTTAAATCTCTCCCATTTGAAACGCTATTCAACCCACAAGTCGATGAGAACTCGCCCGGAGACATCATGTGCTCTTTAAATCCTGGTAATCCTCATGCGGGGTGAATCAAACTTGAATCCGCTCAAGATGGTCGCGCCCTTTGGGTTTGAAAGTCAAAAACAATCGGAAAGAAACTTTGAACAAAATCACCGATAGCAAATTTAATATTCATAAGTGGTCTGATAATGGATGAAATTATAAGATTAAGTTATCTTTATAAAAATAGCTAAGGAAGTAAATAAGAAACAATAAAATTAATACGGAATAGCCAAAAAAAAAAGTTAAATATGAAATAAAATAACATCTTTGCTAATTTGAAAAATATCCTCAATAGTATGATGTCTAACCTAATAAAATTTCTTAATAAAGTAAATATTATGGCAAATACAAGATATCAACAAATTTCTAATTTCTTATTCTTCATCATTTTTCCATTTTCAAACACATATTTTTAAGGAGCAAAAGAATGAAAAAAGACTTATTGTGACTGCGATAATTCTGGCACATCTTCAACAAAAGCATAAAGATCGTTGGTATTGATAGATTCATCTGCACATTGGATTGACTTAATGAATTGACCTACTTGGATTATATGGATTCTCTTCAACCTTATTTTCAACAACATGAACATCAATCCAGTCTTGGATATCAAACATATTTTGTTATATTGTAATTATATTACTACAATCATTCAAAGATAAACCTAAAGATTTTACAGCATATTCAGGCAAAATCATGATACTGACTTGGTTATCCCATGCGCCTCAGTGACAATGAGGGATTTTCGTGTTGAATCGAAGGACTCAAGGCTTAATTTAGAGCCTTAAAGATCGGATCCGAACTAGACCTGAGCTGTATAAGTCAAGGGGGGTGATGGTCTTCACTTTTTTTTTTTTTTTAATAATTTAATATTTCTGTTGACTTTTGACAATTTTCTGACCTTTTTGTTCTTTCTCATTTTTTACATTTAAAAGGTTTAAAAAACTTTATTATTATTATTATTATTATTATTTTACAGGAAAAGAAAAGAGAGGAAGATGAAGTGAGTGACTTGGTCTGTCATCTACAACAATTGGAGTCCATAGCCAAATGCTACATGAAATATCATCCTAATATTTATTTATCAGGCCAAACCAATCAGGGCTTTTTAGGTTAGGGCTTGAAATCCTGATCATGCCACTCGTTCTACAATTCAAGAAATGTAAGATGAAAAAAAATAAATAAATAAATAAGAAAGCAAACAGTTCTACTTCTAAAATGGATTGAAGTTTGCCTGAGAATCAAAGAATTTTGAAAGGAAGATACCACCACTTATTTCTTCCCTCTTTTCTCTACCCCCAACAAAAGAAATTCTAATTTTAGGTCTGCAAAATTAAGCCTTAAAAGAAAATCTAAAAAGGAATTTCATTTTCTTATTCCAAATTTTTATTATTAATCAATAGTAGTGGAACATTTAGATTCATTATTTTTGAGTAAATAAACCACTTGTTGAATACTTAAATATCTTTGTATAATTCATATTGGGAACATCCCTTGATTAAAATAAGCTCAATATAAGATAAAGGTATAATAATACTTATGTGAGATAAATAATAAATACCCTATTGATTTCAAGTTTAATAATTGTCTATACAATCATCATATCATATAAGAAGAAGAACTAATATTTTTATTTAGTTTTTCTCCTACCAAGTCAATGAAATTAGAAATTATTTTCATGATTATCTTTGTATATATCAATTTATAATAATGATTGTTTTTTTTTTTTACAAAAAAGAAAAAAGAAAAAAACATAAAATGCATTAATCTCACTACTTTATTAATAATTTATCATCTCAATGAATATCACTTATATTCAATAAATATTTTCTAATTATAGTTAATTATTTATCTTTAAAATTTATTGACATCTACGCTAATCATATACAAAATATGTACAAGGACGAACGGATCCAAAATTTTAGTTAGCGCAAATGAAGTTATTTATAATGTACAAAATAATATTGAAAAATAAAATTATATAAAAATTATTAAAATTATTTTTTAAATAAAATATTTTGGTTAAATAACTATAAAAACCTCAAATAAGTAATATATAATTAATTAAGCCAAAATTTATATATATATATATATATATATATTAGTTATCTAAAGTATGCAAAACTATTAATTTTGTAGGAATTCAGATATGATTCTTTATATTTTATTTTGAGAACTGTAACTTATTATCCTTTTAATCACAAAAAAATGTTTTTATTGGTGTGATAAATAGAATCACAAGAAAATTGTATAGAATCATTCAAGTAAACATAAATAAATTGACAAATTCAATAATAAAGATAAAAAAATATATAAAATTTATAAATTACTTAAATATTAATAAAAAATTCTCCCCAAAAACTTCAAATCTTAAAAATGAAAAGAAAAAAAAAATTGTCGTATTGCATAATAATTTGAAGTAATTCAAATAATTTTAGTATATAAACATATTAATTAAATAAAAATAAATGCAATTAATTAAATTGTATAAAAAAAATATATCTTTTTTAATAGATAAATTTTATAACATGTTATTTAATAATAGAAGAATAAATTGATTAAATGAAAATGCAATGATTTATTTACAATAATAAAGTAAAGTTAAATAATTAAAATAAAAACAAATTGGAAATTTAATGTAGAAATTATTCTGTACACATGTGTGTCTTGCGACCAGACCTTCCTGAATGGTAGCCATCTATGGTGGTGGGTTGGTCGGGGTTCCATTAATGATCTCTCCCCATCTTGCTCCTCTTCTGCATTAATGTATGGGTGGGCACTGTGGCTGCCATTCTTTTTTATGGCTGCTTTGTCGCATTGTTTTTAAATTTCTTTCTTCCAAAATGCTCTCACTTTACCCAGACAGCATCTCCACTCTTCAAATCTCAGTAGCCAATGGTTTTTTATTTTTTTTTATAATTTTCCATTAATAATCCAATCGGCATTGCATGGTGAAGATCGGACCTCTCAGATCTTGAAAAGTTAAAAAAAAAAAAAAAGGGTTTGGCCTTTCTTCCGTTCTTTGTTGGATATCAAATGATGTGAGATTTGGTTGGGACATATCTTTTAAAGGGCAAAGGCGGAGATGGGATCGGGTGGAAGTAAGGCCTATTGCGGCGGCGAGTCGTCGTCGTCGTCGTCGTCAGACGGCGGTGGATGGAAGGGCAGCAGCAGATCTAAAGGGAAGAGGAATGGCAGTAGCCGCGGGATTTTCCAGTCGTCTTGTCTTGGAGCGACGTGTGGATCTGGTGACGAGGGTTGCATGGATCGCCATGTCAGTTACTCTCTACTCTGTAACTGCTCTTTTTAAAATCGATACTCTCTCTCTCTCTCTCTCTCTCTCTTTTTTTTTTTTTTCTGTTCTTTGTGAGTTGTTTCGATTTCGTTTCGTGGGTGGTGTCTGATTTTTGAAATAAATGGATAAAAATAAAAAAAGAAAAGAAAGCATTGTACTAGCTTTTTCAAATTGGTAGCAATGCAATCATCAGTCACATTGTAAACGTAAGAAATTTTTATTACACTTGAATGCTACAGAAACAAGATCCTTTTTTTGTAATGCCCCTCTTTCTCTTATTTTGCTGATGAAAGTCTATGGTGGGAAGAATTGACAATTCTGCTGTGGATCGTCAATGGCAAGTAAGAAGCCCTTTTCTTTCTATTTATTTATTTTATTATTTTTCTAAGGAAGGATGGTGTGTTTCATGGCTTGTTCGTAAAGATATGTATGTATATGGCATGTCTCCTCACACAATTGAACTCACGGCAAAAATCATTGAGCTCCTTTCGAAATGACTTCGCTTTTGGGTACAAATGAATACAACTTTACGGGTACTCTGGGGTCGAAGGACATTGTCCTAATAGTTGTCTTCTAAGCTTTTAAAATTCTTTGCTGGCTTTGATGGATGACCAAGAATGTCTCTTTTTCTGTTTTTCTTATTCTTTTATCCTTTTTTCCAATGTTATCATGCTAGTTTTAGTTACATGAATGATGAGCCAAAGTCTTTGTCTAACCATTTCTTCAGGTTCATTGTTGTGAGAGCAGAGAAAATGAAGGCAATGCTTCATCTGCCAACCAGATTGAAATAGAATCAGATCAGGTAAAAGTTGAGTACTACCCAAAGGTTAAAGTTGAGCAACCTAATGAAATGGCTTGTGTGGCTCCTACCGTTGGGCGTGATGAATGGAGTGAAGCGAGTATCACAAATGGTACCTCCGGAACTGGTAGCAGTTCAGCCAGGGCTGCTTCTGCTCAGTCATTGACCTCCACAAACCGATTCCTTTCCCGTTTTAGTTTTATTCCTGGCAATGTGAGCTGCAGACTGAGCAGAGCAACGAGTTTAGGGTCATCAAGAGCTTACTCTATTCCTCCTACAAGTCTCAGGGTATTTAACGATCAAGATGAGGTTCATCTTCGTCCAAGTTCTGCTAATGGTGGCACTAATGGAGGTGAAACATATCAAGGCTGTGATGTGCTTCCTACATCACTTTTGAATGGAGCTCCCAGACAAGGTGATGAGAACACTTCTGCTTGTCTGCCATTTAATGGTCGAACATGTAGTTACTTGGACAATTTGCCAGACAACCAGACTGTTTCTTCCCCAGACGGAGGTGGTGTTAGCACTAGAATGGGGCTTGATGGAAACTTACATTCTCCTAGAGCTTTTGGTGAGCTGGATAGTGTTGAGACTAGACTTTCTAATACACGGGCTGGAGCACGGGAGCCTATTGAGCGTAATGTTCGTTTTAGCAGAACCCTTAGTGTTGGGAGACTTCGTGACAGAGTTCTTCGACGCTCGTCACTTTCTGATGCTATGTTTTGTCCTCTGCAGCAAGAGAGGGGACCAAGAGAAGCTAGCCATGTTAGTGGGAGACAGGCCATGGGCGGTGAGATGAGTATTTCAGAATTTGAAGGTGACACTCTTAGGTCTCCAATTAATTCTGGTAATGATCCATCTAGCATGCCCAGCTCTGTGTTTAGCTTTCAAGGTCAGGAGGTGGAAACTTCACAGTCAAGAGAAGCAAGGTATCATGACCTACTGGAGCACAGGTCCAATTTCCTTGAAAGGAGGAGAAGAATAAGATCTCAGGTTTGTAAATTGTAATTACAGAACCAGAATGTTTTCTAGCAGAGAATAAATAATTTATTTCTGCTTGTAACATCGATTGCTAAATATTTTAATTATTTGCCTGTTGCATATCTGGTTAACTAGCAGAATTTCTATACCTTTAGACTGTGGTTTGTTGCCTTTGCCAATTGAGTGGATAGGCTTAGGACATAACTTACAGTGATATGATGCCCTTTGGTTTGTACAAATCCCAGACTCTGTTGGTCCTGCTTACCTTTTGTGTGAACTATTTACCATTATGATGCAATAAAAAGTGACGTATTTATTCATCCACCAAATGTCTCTGTATCCCATAACTCTTTCTCACTTTTGCATATTTCTTGTTGTATCTAATGCTTATCATTACATGTGTTCCTTACCAACATGCTTAATTGTTTAGGTCCGTGCACTTCAGCGGCTTGGGAGCCGTTTTGAGAACTTATCTGGACATCAGAGGTCTTGTATTTTATCTGGCCAACATAGAATGGGCCGTTGCACTTGCTGTGCAGATAACCGTGAATCCAGACTGGATGATAACACAAGTGCCAGGGCTAGTATATCAAGAATTGTCATGTTAGCTGAAGCCTTATTTGAGGTAACTGTGAACCTTCTCACAATGTTTCTCCTTTTCTCCCTTCATCACCATTGTTTTCAATAAGTTGAATCTTCTACACATATTTTAATTAGGTTCTGGATGAAATTCACCAGCAATCTGTTGTATTATCCTCTCGGCCCTCTGTATCTTCACTTGGTTCCATTCCTGCACCTAATGAAGTTGTGGAATCTTTGCCAGTCAAATTATACATGAAGTCCCAAAAGCATCAGAATGAAGAGGTGGCTCAGTAAGTATTTATGTTTTAGTTTTTAGATTTTAGATTTGGTTGGCTGCACATGGGATGGAAATAGCTATTCATTTATAGCTTCTTGGTGTATACTTTTAAAAATTGATATGATTCTTCTTGTGCATTGGTTCTTTTGTGGTTAGGGCCATTATTGGCGACATAATGTTCATTGAAATCATTTGCTACCATAAGGTATTCATGTTTGTGTTTTGTTTTAGAGGCTAGCTATATTTAGAGCAATTATTCTGTTCCCTCTTCCGTGTCTACTCTGTGGCTGCATCTGTCTTATGAGGTTGATTTACAACATTTCACATAGGGACTTGCGTTTTGGCCCAATGGATAAAGTTGAGACTTGCAAGTGAGAACTGACAAGTCATGTTCAAGTTGCCAAGTCCCACCCTTCACCTCTCAAAAAGAAAAATATTAATCTTCACACTTAAATGAAATAAGTTTTACTTTCAAAAGATTATTTGACACTGGAAGAGGGAGAGGGAGAGGGAGGAGGGCATAGTGGTGGTATCTCAATTATTTGACATTGGAAGAGTAGTTCTAAGGCAATAGAGTAGCTTTTAGGTCTTTCAACATTTCTATGTGTCCTGAACATTATCTAAGGCCAAAAGACATTTAAATTATATTATGGATAGTACCAACATGCCTTGAGTTTTTTGATCAAAACATTTTGGAAGTCATTTTTAAATCGACATTTGCATGTGCACATTTGATTTAACATGAACGAATGTTTGTATGTGAAAGGATTAATAGAGAATGAGCAGGCTAGAAGGTGTATGTGTGGAAAGGTTGCTTGAGAGGATCTGATGTGCACTTTATATCTTTTCCTACATAGTCAAGAAACATGTAGACATAAAAGAAAGACTTAATAGGGGAAACATTTGTACTAAGGTGGACTTCAGAATAAATAGATTGAAGTTTAGAAAACTATACAAAATCATGGCTGATTGTTTGTGGACAATGCAGAATAGATGGAAAATTTTTATACTCATTCTTGGGTGTTTGAATTAACTGAACTGCAATTTATGTTTGAAATAAATTATGTTGGCTGGTTGAAAAGTATGCTTACTGCAAGATAAACCCAAAGAGAAAAAAACATGAAAGGAGAAAGATAAGAATAGAACGAGATAAAAACTGTGAATGAGAAGTCAAATTGATGTTGGTTAATAGGAGCAACATGTTAAGATTATTTAGGTCCAAAAACTCAGCTCAGTAAGGAGGATTGGGCTTCTTTTTTTATTAGGAATAGAAGCACAAATTGGTAAACATAGGCTAGTATGTAACTAAGCCTTGTGGTTTTGAAATCTCTCTTAGGGATTATTGGCATTCACTTGATGTGAAGCATCATAGGCATTTCAATGCAACATAGGCTAGTATCTAGAAGCAAGATTTAGCATATCAATATTTTTGCTTTGACAAATGAAAATTTGTGCAAATATGCTGATTAAGTTGCATTGAAATGCTTGTCTTCATCCAAGACATTCCCCAACTTGTTTGGGATTAGCACTGAAACAGTTAAGTTTAGAAGAACAGGGGTTCAGAGTGATGGTATGGAGTAAACTATTCTACTCTTAGTTCAATGTCTTATTGCTTTGGAATATGACTATTCCCATTATTTCATGTCCTTTTTGGTCTTCCTATTATGTCATTTGAGTCACTGTCAAGCTGTTTTATTTTCTTGGGTTCCTAATTCCTAAGTCAAAATACTTTGTTCATCAAGATTTGACAGATATTAGTAGTGATACTTACCTACTTTTAGAATTATATACTCGGTTCTCCACTCGGGAACTTTACATATTATTGTGCCCATGCATGCAAGAATATGCAAAACAGACCTATCTAGTCTTTTTTCTAGGTTTGGGTGGGGCTGGGTGGTGGTGGAGGTGGGGATGGGAAAGGGGACGGGGTTATATTGTGATGATTGGTCTGTGTATTGCTAATTGCATCTCTTCATTATTTATGACTATTGATTGCTGCTTCTTTCTTTTAGATTTTTTTGAATGTTTTTCTTCTAAATACAGATGCTATATATGCCTTGTGGAGTATGATGAAGGAGATTGCATGCGAATATTGCCCTGCCATCATGAATTTCACAGAACATGTATAGACAAGTGGCTCAAGGAAATTCACAGGTACTAGTTGGATCTGAGTTGTTGCTTCTGTGCCTTTTGAAATCCTGAACCTCTACTGTTAGATATAAACTTTGATATCTCTATGTGCTTGTTGTAAACTCTCATCACGTGCAAGCTTCTCATTGATATATTATTCACTGCACAGGAACAAATTTAGGGTTATGTCTGGGAAATTTTGGGTAATCGGTTCATCTCTGGCTTATATTTGACCCATTCTTGCTGTTGAAAATATGTTGATACAAACGTGGAAAAATAACTGATGGTTGAACTCATGAGTCTGAAATGCAGGGGACATGGTAAGGCTTCCTCTTATTTTCTGTGCAGCATTAATGACTTTTTTAGATGCCCCTGATGCATGTTAATGGAACTTCTTTATTCATCAGTTGGCTTGTGAAATCAATTGGCTTAGCCAACTCTTGTGAATTTACCGAGCTCATATGAGACAAAAATTCATAGTAACTTAAGAATGCATATGATTCCATTTTCAGTTAGCTCTCTTGTAACAAATCTATATATTTCTAGCCTTGGCTATTACTGCAATGTGCCACCATTGCAATCACCATTTTAAAGGTATTGTCATGGACATTGGAACATTTTGCTAACTTGTTCTTGGCTTGTAGGGTGTGTCCACTCTGTCGGGGGGATATTTGCAGATATGATGCATTGCCTGCAGAAATCTAGCGTAACAAACTTGCCATCAGCAAATACTTCCCCAGCTGCTGCAGCCAGGTTCCACGGCATTAAAAGGTTTTGAATCTGGACATAAGATTCAAAAGTTAGTTTCGTTTCTGCCACTGAAATGATTGTGGTTTTTGGCTCCAACTCCACGTTAAACTCTGGTGACAAGGGACTGAAACTTCGTAGTCTTGGGGCACAGGGGATGAGATTTAAATTCTAGTTCCTTTTCAATTTTCCTTCATTTTCTGGCACAGTTCCTATGATGTGGTTAGCAAGAGGCCCCCATCTTATCAAAATTCAATCAGTTTTTTTGAACCCGCTGCTGTCTTTGGCACTGAATGAACTGTTTTGAGACAAAAAGGAAACCGTCGATCCTTGATTACTTCTGAATTGGGCACTAGCAAGCAATTTAGCAGGAGAGGACTCAGTTCCCCATGAACCCTTAATGCTTTTCCCTCTGTGTGATCTTGTCACAATACGCAAAAATGATCTAAGCGTTAAATTTCCATCGCCACCACCATTGGAGGACATTATTTCTTATGCTTGCCTTTTTTTTTTCTTTTGGGTCTTGTGAGTAGCAAGAACTTACGTGGACAGCGGGACACACAAGCCAGAAATAATAAAATATAGGAAATTTTGAATGTGGGGTGTCAGATTAGCATTTGGGGGTAAAATTTGAAATTTGACGAACAATGCTTCTTTCGAACCCAAAGCGAAAAATTCTTTGAGAAGCCATTCTAAGGATAAAAACCATTGGAATCGACGTTTCCCTGGCCGTCGGCAATGACCTCGGGGTGAAATGAATGAGGAAGCAGCATTCCGCGGTTGGCTGTGCTTTGGTGACTGAGAATGATCAGGGTGGCATCGGGGGTTTTGGTCGTTTTTGGTATGCGGTGAAGGCAGAAGCGGATTTGATTTGTAGTACGTGTGCTTGTTGCGTTATTGGGAAAAAAACAAACAAAAAAAAATTTAATATTTATAAATTTAATATTTTAAAAATTAACGTCAAATCAAATTTTACGAGGTTGTTCATTATTGAAATTCTACTTAAATTGATCGGAAGAAAGACGTAGGTGGAATCAGTGAAGGGTTCCGATTATTCAAACGAGGCCGGTGGTCGTGGCTCTGAAATGATCGGCAGGTTATGTAATTTTGGGGTCTCATGAAAGATGGGGTCTCTCTCACAACACGGACAAAGATTCAAATTCCATCTTAGTATCAATCATCTCTGCTTTGTGTTTAAATTAAATTTAGCTCATGAGCATTGAAGTGTTATTATTGCCTGTCCTAACTGTGTGTAATATAATATGAACAATATGAACATCAAAGGATGCAAGAGAGACATGGGACGAATTGGCTATTTCAATTCTCTTTTAAGGCCCTTCTTTTCTTTTTTTTCTTTTTTTCTTTCTTCTTCTCTTTTTCTCTGCAACATTAAGGCCCCATTAGAGGACATCAGATCTGTTTATTTTGGATGCCCAGCTTTGAACTTGGCACTCCAGGTCCCTACAGGTTCAACATGACACTCTCGCATTAATAAATTAGGAATAATTTCCAATTGCCTGTTAGAAAATCAAAAACAGAGGTAATAATTCTCATGACTGCATTTATTATTTCCAAGAGAAATGACTGGAAACAATAAGCTGGAATAATATCGTAAATTGCATTGCTTATTAACGAACATATCAACAAAAATGGCTGCCAAAAATTTCAACTAATCATTGACTAGGGTTAAAAATTAAGACCAATTGAGTTAGGTTGCAAAACCAGAGAGCAGTTGGGGTAATAATAGCCTACCCATGGGTGATTCAACATGGTATTATTGGTTGGAGTTGTGCTTTTTCTGTCAAAATGGGATCCTACCTGCAATGATGAAAGAAACATTTTTACCACCGTGGATAAGAAATTAACTGCCAAGGAAATTTGTACATGCAGATGTGTATATATACATATATGGTATTAGAAATCTATGAATCTCAGGCAAAACCCAATTTTGGTGTTGCTTTGAAGGTACAGAGAAGCAATATAACACAATTACATGCCATTGAAAATCAAAATTTCCAACTTCAATTAGCAATTATGTTATCCAAAGGAACCAATGTGAATAGTCAGATGCTTTGGAAAGTTATCAAACTGTACTCAAAATGTTCATTGGAAGCTGATGATTGACAATATTTGAGTCTATTCTTACCGGGTACGAGATTGCAAGGTAATTGGGAAGGCCATAAACTGCAAGAGGAGGATTAGCAGGGAGACCGTAAGGGGGAGGAGCAGTAGGAAGCACTTTCCTTATCTCAGCCTGGACAACAGTCTGCAGGATCACCCAAAAAAAAAAAAAAAAACACAAAACTTGGGATGATTAATTGGCAACTTCTTCAAGTGGTTAACTCATGCATGTGCAACCAGTTGTTGCTAATTAATTGAACAATGAGCCTCACCGGTGATGGGGCTTCATCAGTATCTCTTGACGTTGAAGCAGAAGAAGTGCCAGCCTGTTTCAGAAGAAGAATTGACAAATTACAATTCTGGCATCACTTTCACTTAATTAGTCAATAATGGTTAATTGTGTGTGCGTGTCAGTGTGTGCTCTTCAGGGAGAGAGTGAGACAGAGAGAAAGATGTTACATGTTCATCAAGTTTCATGTCAAAAATGCTTGATCTCAGCTTCTTGCTAGACAAAGCTTGTCTAATAAAGTGTTTCTGGGCATGGGTAGCAACTTGCATTGGAGTCTTAGTAGGTACAAAGCCTTTGGAGATGTTTCTCCAATTTCCCTTCCCAAACTTCTTTAAACCAGCTAAGAACTTGAGATGTTCATCCGCTGTCCAAGGTTGGCCTGAACAAAGAAGGGCAGGAAAAAACACAAAAAAAAGACTAAAAATTAGTCCGAGATATTAATATACCAATATACCAGTTCCCCTTTCAGCACAGACCCGCACATAGCAGGGTGGTTTTTCTTAAAAAAGCAACAAAATTAAAAAGATTCTAATGGGAAAAATTTGCAGAACCTTAAACAAGGGAAAAAACAAAAAAACTAGTCTTGTTAGTGTGGCCAAGAAATTGTGGAATTGGAGTCAACTAACACGTAAAATTCAATGTTTTATCCCATCTGAGACAAGTTCTCTTTGGCATTAATTCCCATATCTGATGTGAACGGAGGCTCCTACGTAGGATTAGTTGGGTTGGGGTTTCAAGATTCAAAGAAAATCACATCATCAAGCAGTAACAAAAAAGAGAACCAAGAAAGCTGAAATCAAAAGGAGACGGGAGTTGACGGGCTATCATCAATAGTTACCCTTCTTCCTCTCATGCACAGCCTTGCCCTTTCTTGCTCTTAACAAACTGACCGCCTTATGACCAACCGCACTGTTAACACTGATCCCATCCCTGACAGAGGCTTCAACGTTGTTACTACTCTCAATGTCAATGCTGGTGGGTTCTTGAACATTGTTCTTGGGTGGTGACGAGATATCAGCCCCAAACAACATTACTGCGCGGCTCCGATTATTGTTGTTGTTATTATTATTATTACTAGTATCAGATGCTGCTTGCTCCGCCATCTTTCTTTACTAATTAACCAAAATCTTGCCTTTTCTTCTACTTCTTCGTTATCTTCTTCAAAACACTCATACAAGCACACACTCTTATCTCTGCCTGTTTGCGGCGACTGCACTTGTGGGCATTGACCGAGAGGCAGAGCAAAACAAAGTGGGGGACTAATGCGAAAAGTGACATGGGGCCGGGGGTTGTTTGTATTTATAATATAAAGTTGAAGGGCTTTGAAATTGATCAGCCAAAACGGGAAGTTTCTGCGGTTTAATGCTAAAATATTATTAAAAGTTGCTCTTTTAAGTTCAAGTCCTGATTTCCAAATCCATCCGGGATTAGATCTTCTCTTCTCCGACTCACAAATCCTCCAAGATCTTCCAGATCCCCCCACAATTTCCATTTCCCCATTCTTCGCCTTCTTCCCTTGCTGCTGGTGTTACTGTCCCCTGTCCGAAGTTTGTTTTGTTTTTTCTTAAAATATTACATCATATGAATGAATGTATGTTGTCGCAAATGTAAATCAAGATTATGAGTAAGTCTTGAACACACTTCTACACATGTAATGTTTGAAATTTATTTCCTTATCCAAATTGATCTGTAACACAAATTCAAATTTAAATTGATAAAAAATATATATTAAATCAATAATTAAACTACACTTTCCTTGGTCTTAAGTTTTGAATATGCTTCGAGGCTATTATTGCTCTCGCTTGACCAGAGGCTATTATTGCTGGCTTATTATTGTAATAATTGGCAGTTAAACAACTTTTTAGGTTACACACCCACCCAGCCTTGGCTTCCTCGAATTTTACATTCAATCCCCATGTCCTCCCAACACGTTTTCTTGACTCTGAGAAATTGACTTCGTATCAACTTCGATTTTTTTTTTTT
>CM038606.1:7762811-7777950 GCA_021533255.1 Ceriops tagal | reverse complement strand
AAAAAAAAATCATTAATATGTGAAGCTCAACCAAAATTTTTTTAAAAAAAAGTCCAATGCTTCAATGACATTTAAACATGAAAAACGTAGGAAATTATTGCTGGAGGAGAAAAGGCCTTTAACCTGTTCCTCTCTTGAATCAACAAAATCATGCAACAAATGAATTCCTGGGATGTTTACTTCTGAAGCCTCCAGCGAGACAGGAATGAAATCATTGACCTGTATCTCGAAGTAAGTGCAAATTTAATAAGAAGCAAACATAAACATTGATGCCAATCAGAGAATATAAGCATGGCCTTTCATAAGGTCACACAATTAAGAGAAATACAGAACCGCTTTGTTCTGAGAGTTCTGGAACAGAAGGCATTATAGTGCAATAGCCATTGACAAGCAAAACAATCAGACGCATAGGCACAAACATAACCTGCTTTCACCACGAAATTAGAGTTCTACATGAATGTTTATTAGTCAAATGACAAGTTGACCAGCATTCCAAACAATCACAACTTTATCCATATAGAAGATGTAGAACAGATACAATTACGATGCCCGGAGAAGCAAAACTAAAACAACAGCTAATATTCCAACAATTATCCTCACAGTAAGTTAAGCCATTAAAAAAAAATTGAAAAAAAATGGTGGGGTGGAAATTTCAATCAGCTGCGCACCTGGGAAATGAGGGAAGTGGGAGGTGGTTGGAGTACAGAATGGCGGATGTGCAAAGAAGGGCGACCGAGAAGAGGGCAAGGTCGAGCGTCCAATGCTTGCAACGCAGCCTTGGCAAAGCTGACATCAGAGTAAGAAACAATAACACGAGAGCCGCTCTCGTCAGCCGCATAAACTCCTTCGACTCTGCCAAAGCTGCCGAAAACCGCTGCAATTGCCTCGTACGAATTTCCAACTGCTGGTCCGCAGTTGGCCACGTACAGGTTCGGACTCAGCTCCCCTTCCTCCTTCTCCTTCGCCCTCCGGAATCTAGCCGCCCTCGTCATCTCAATTGTTGACTGCCAAGACTGCCGCGCCGCCCCGGTACCGGCAAGGAAACAGGACCGTGAACCGACCTTGGTTCGCGGTTACAATTTGAACGGGACCAAAGAGGTCTGGTCCGGTCACGGCTGAGGTTTTTTAACGATTGACTCGGCACGGTCACTGGACCGGCAAACTGCCTAGCCGCCGCACACGAATCGGTGATTAAGGGTAATTTAAAAATAAGTTAAATGCATTTAACTCCCTGTATTTTACTTTTTACCCTTTTTTTTTGGCGTTTTAGTTTTAATTTATACTATAATGTCTTTATAATTTTTAATTTTAACAGTTAAGCCTTTTTTAATTTTTAATTTTTTTTTTGTAATTGTAAAAGAAATTTATAAAATTTAAATATCGTGAGAATTTTTTTTTGATTCATTGTGATCATTGTTCTTTTCTTTTTTACAAAAAGAAAATTCAAAATTTATAATTTTCATGCTTTTAATGGGTTTAATTTTTATAACTCTAATAAAATTTTAAAAAATTATGAAAATAAAAAATAATCAAAATATCTCAAAAAATAATATTTGAAATTTGTAAAACTTGTTAAAATTAAACAGAAACTTTAAAATTAATGAAATTACAACAAAAAAAAGTCAATTATCAAAATTAAAAGTCATAAGATCTTATAATGTAAATTAGAGTTATTAAAAGGTAAAATGTAAAAGAGGTAAACTACAAAAAATTTAAATTCATATAGAAGGAAATTTATGTTACAAGATTTATGGATTTTCTCAACTTAAGTTGCAACTTTAATTTAAGGCAATTTAAATCATGTATTTTTGGAACTTCATTAATTTAAATTGTGTACTTTGATTTTAATAAATTTGAATCTTTAACTTTTAAAACTCTATTAATTAGAATTAATTGATAATCATTATTTTCAATCTTTTATTAATATATCACATGATAAATGACATAAAAATTTAAATTGATAAACAAAATTTTTGAATTATAATTTTATTAATTTAATTTAAATTCTAAAGTTCATTGTGTGCATTAACAATGAAAAAATTTATGCATTATTAAAACACTAATAAAGCATATGGCTAGTTTTAAATTTATTGTTGTGGTTCAATAATAAAATGATCGATTCAAACATTTAATTTACATCAATAATTATGTTAATAAAATTACTCTTAATTTTTATAAATTTAATTTTCAAAATAAATGTGGTAAAATTAATAAGGAAACTTTTCTTACTTAGTTTAAACTTAAAAAATATATTATTATTATTCAAGTGATAGTTAAAAAAAAAGAAATATGGTGTTTGAGATTTCTTTTTTTTTTATAAGGGTCATATTAATGAAATTTTGAAATAAAAAAATATTATTTAAGTATTGTTAAAAAGAATGGATGATGTCACGTTTATATAAATATTTATGAAATAAAGGTATAAACTTAACTTATATCACACGATAAGTGAAAAAAAAAAGTTTAAATATTTTCTTTTAAGGGTGTTTTAATATAAATAAACTCTCCTTAAATATTTATTGCAAATTATGACCATAAAGTCTTGTGATAATATTGTCATGGACGATTATTCTCAACTTATTGGAGTGTACAGCGTTTACATTTATAAGGCTCAAGAATTTCCTTCTCCTTTGTCACATGAAATTTGGATTGAGTTAGTTCTGATACTACTTTGTCACATAGTCATTATCTTCCCCTCAAAAGCAACATGATAGATAACGCCTACGTTTATAAAGCCAGGGTCTCCTTTTCCTTTCTTAGGCTTCGTCACAATATGTACTTAAGTCCCAACACCCTCCATCTCCATGCATGAGGAAAGTTTTGATGCTACAAAGCCATGACGGACAGATTGGAAAGACTGGCCTAACCCCATCTCCCCACGCCACTCTCCGGATGACTCTACTGCTCGATGGCCTGGACCTTCTTTGTGTCGTGACTTGCAAAAGATGAAGTTAAAACTGAGGCCGAATGGCATGACTAGGTCTCTAGGACCTGGTTTTCTTCTGTTTACGATCATAGCCAGCCACTGACTCTGGAACGGCTTCTCTTGTATATATCTGCCGACAATAGAGAAAAACAAAGATCTTCCCCGTTGCGTGCACAGCTCCAATTGTCATCATATCCTTTGTTTCCAATAGAGAAAAATGAGTCGATCTTACGCAACTTCCATTTTGGTCTGATGGAGCGGGTTATATCTGATTTCAAGAACGACCAAATTGAAATCCATCTTTGGATTAAATAGAAGTAATGTTTTTATAACAAACTTTTAAAAAAAAAATTTGCCACATTCAACATTACTCATAACTTAATGTAAATACAGGACATGTTGGCTGAACAGTATTGCGCACTTAAATTGGCAAAAGTAAAATTCATCGATGACATTTTCTCTCGTTAACGACATGGTAATCAAATACCATTCACAAAAAGGATAAGAACTGTTTTAATTTGTACTTTATTTTATTTTTTTTATTTTCTCACGGAGAATTTCTGAGATACACCTACACACAAGCCTCTCTGCCAATGCACCACACCCAACTCCGACTTGGAGTAATGTTCACTTTGGCTTCACCATCAAAAACTTCCCAGTCGGAGGCATTGGATAGCTGTTGCTTTTCGTCCGCCATGTTCATTTGATCAATGAGTGAATGCCGTATGCCTATTGATTTTTCCAAATTTTCTAGCGCATGTATTCCTGGAAAGCAACATGTTGTTACTGGGGGAGAATTGGGATTGCTCAGAACATCTTCTTGCAGAATATCCGATATCCTAGACAATATGCTGAAAGCCAAGTTTCCAAGAGCCCGAGAGTATGATTCCAAAATTGCATGTCCAACGTCCTAGGGAAATTAAAAAAAAAAAAAAACAATTCCGTCAAGTTTCATTAGAAGGAAACGCAAGAACATAAAATGGCAGATGTAAGCAGCAGCCTAAGGCTCAATAGCCCGCATGGTGAACTAAAATAATGGCCATCTGGTATAATGGAATGACTCCAAGTTCTCTGCCAATATTAATCTATATATCTAGATTCTTCATTATGAAACTCACCTTTCCATATTGGATTTTTGTTGCATCAATAAATGTTTGAGGAAGGTTTGGATACTTGGTCTTGATCCACCTTCGAAGGGCCTCTGCTCTTTCCAACAAAGGCTCTATCTTCTCTATCTCCAACATCGAGCCCTTGGCAAAAGACCATGATGTTCGAACAGGGGATGTACCATTAGCTTGTGTTGTGACCCTCTCTTTCCATGCAAGCACAGCAGCTTCCAACTTGTTAATGGCCTCCAGGGCACCATGCTCAGATTTTAGATTTAAAGAACTAAGCATTTCCATGGGCGTGAGTGAATCTGCAGTCAAGACCTTGTACAGTTCCTCACCAAGATTTGCCTTTCCAGACTGTATATATACAGAAGAGTAGTTAGAACACACAAAGGAAGATGATAGCCAGATTGGAATATTTGAAATCTAACCAGGACTCTGCCTTGCCATGGTGTATGCCTTTTCTGAAGTACATTGGGAATGGAAGGATAGGAAGATTGGGTGCTTACAAAGCT
Organism: Ceriops tagal; assembly: GCA_021533255.1. NCBI lineage: Eukaryota > Viridiplantae > Streptophyta > Magnoliopsida > Malpighiales > Rhizophoraceae > Ceriops > Ceriops tagal. The sequence continues at coordinate 7,773,400 of CM038606.1, read as the reverse complement.
ATTCAACATATATGGATAGAATGGCAGAGGGATCTTCCAACAGAATAAGATATCTAGTTATGGAGAATGGTGTTGAGAGAAATCATGCTTACTTTGGGAAGTGCATCCTTGATAATGGTTGGCACAGGCATTTCAAGCAAAATATTGTCATTGATGGACTTGGAAGCCTTAAACATTTGATAGACCACCTTACTCTGATGCAGCAATTTCTTTCTTCCAGAGTCAGAAAGTCCAGTTTCAGGTACCTGAGGCAGCGGGAGCCACCATCTCTTGCTCTGCTTGGCACTCTTGCTCCTTCCTTCTGCGCGGCTGCCTACTTCTGTGTACCAAAACTCCGTATCTACCATTGAATCAAGTGTTTCCTATCAAAATCAAAAGATCCAAGACAATAAGAATGACAGTAAATCAAGTCACTGAAACTTAATTTTTGGACATAAAGAGACCACATACAATAAGCATAGAATCCAATTTCTGCAGTGCTGGAAGGTTCATGTGGACGTCTGCACGGGCTTTTGGGGTCATTATCTGTATCAATATCAACATCAAAGCTAAATCTTTCCAAATTCAATTGGAAAATTGATGGCATATTGGGAGACAACAAAAAAATACCAACTCACTTCGAACATCCGTCCGTTGGTACCATTTTGCTTGGCAGGAACTAACTCAACCATATAGTTTGTGGGAGACACCAACCAGTCCATCTCTCTTCGCCATTTGTTCTTTCTTTCTTCAGGCAATGGCTCCAATTTCCACAGCTCTCCAAACACCGATGCTGCATTCCACTTAACAATGTTAAGAGCTAAAGGAAAAAAGAGAAGTGATAAACTAATATAAAATTCAAAGAAAACAAAATCAGCTTATGTTACTGTTCCAATGAAATGAAGACAAGGTGAACCTGCAAGACTTGTTATGGCATTGGATAATGCTAATGCAGTGGTGACCCCGTTGCGGCCCCCAGTGACATCTTCACCCAGCAAAAGTTTTGCAAATTTTTCCCTCATTGTCTCCACGTCTGATGATTGAATGACATAAGCTGATTTCTCTTTGGCATAGATATGCTTAGGACTACTTTCAGAAAGCTCCCATTCACTCTGTTCATCCTTCTTAGTCGACAACCATTTAGATGAAAAGGATCCAAAAGCATCTTTGCTAGAACAACTGGTGTCATCATCATCCAATGAATCACTTGCACATCCATCACCTCTGCTAGTCCCACTTTCATTTTCGAATGATTGATTGTTTAGAATGCAAGTCTCAAGGCCATTATATGTCATCACTCCTGAAGTATCCAATAACATATGGAGTTATGTACAGACACTTTAGGCAAGTATAAAATTATCCATAAAAAACAATCAAACATGATATATCCAATTGAAGCAATATTGGCACGCACAGGAGCCACCAAGTGCATAAAAAAAAAATTCAAACAAGAAAATTCTTGCTAAAAGATGAGTTCCCTGCCACAACAGATTGCATTGTTCATAAAGTTTAGTGCATGTAAGGCATGCTGATATTTATTGCAAACTGTGACCATCCAGTCCTCATTCATCCTTACAATATATGTACTTAAGTCCAAACACACCATACGATTGATTTTGAAAGAAAAAAAAAAAAAAATCCTGGTGCATCCTTCATCATGAGGGTATTCACAAGGCCGTTTTTGTTCGATGATGGTATTATTTTCAACAATTTTCATTTTTAGCGGGACGGAACTGTTGATAGCATGCATCCATAAGTAGACCAAACAATTGGTGGACATTATAAAAATAAAAGCATCATGTAAAGTCAACTTGAGCCATTACAGATCTGGTGGCAGTAACCTGACAAGATACACTGATGATGGAGGTCTGGAAGGTTAGTCTGTCTTCTTCAATTTTTTGTTTTAATGACGAGTAGGTTACATTTGTACGTATTGATGGAAAAAAAATAGATTTCTGCACATGGAAGCAAGTGCTGCTAGTGCCATTGACAGTCTTACATACTTTTATTCTCCGTCTTTAATACAAAAATAATATCAAATGCTTCAAGTTGCTTGACTAGACAGATTGGACCAAATGACATCTGTTTTTTTTTTAAATAATAATAATAATAATAATATGAGGAACAGAGCTGACGAGGATGGTGCAAGCAAGTAGGAAAACCTTTTGCTTTCCTTGAAAGCTAGGTTATCTCTTATAGATCAAATGGGAACATGTTCCACATTCGATGAAGAACATAGAGACAAATGGGAAAGACAAGCTTCCTATCCTATTATTGATCTGGACCACAGCAAGAGTGGGGAAGGGAGAGGACAGGTGGATGGAATGGGATGAACAGTGGGAAAAAAAAAAATTCTCAATGACAAATAATAATGTTTTTATGCATGCGAGGATGCTTTAGAAAGTTGTTTAGGCAGTGATACTTGTTCCCACCTGACCCAAGTTGCTCCAATGTCTTTCTTAAGTGGACCTAATAGTCCAATTCAAATAAACTATGCTACATCAATCACGCTGTGGTTAACTCATTTGACTTAAACCAAAAGAGATAATGACCGGCATTCAACTCAAGAAGGTCTCCTCAAGGTAACATCTCTATCACAACAGTTCAAACCCAACAACAACGCCATTTTTTATTATGCATCCCACTTTTTCCTCGCTAGAAAGGTTACCTTATATTATATATGCAAACGAAAAAGTTGGGTATAGACCGACAGAGAGAGATGGCGTGCCCAACAAATAGTGCAAAACATGCAACAATTATCATTTAATGTAAAATGTGCCGATAACTGACGTACCAACCACATTTGTTGCATATTTGCATACGGTTACTGTACATTCTACTCACAAGACCCGTCAATGCCCTGTCTCCCTCACCCGGTCCATGTAATTGGTCCCATATATGCAAAACCCATGGATTCATAACCTCGCCCATGTGACCCATGGATTGATGACCACCCCCCCCCCCCCCATGTGGCTCTCTTGCGTATGGAACCGTTCATTCGGCCCCACCAGGGGCATGCTATGCATTTGAAGCTTTCAAAACCTACCAATGGTTAAGCTAATAATGGGGAGTTCCCATGATACCTAAAGCTTAATTTGCATGAACTATTATGTTTAGTAAAATGCGTATTAATTTGTAAACTTAAGAAAATCGTTTCAGGCCTAGCCTTCTCTTGTCTTCACCAATTTTTTTTTTCCCCTCTTTATTTGGTCATCAAATTAATCTAGCTAACCGAGGACAGTCACGATATTCAAAATTTTCTAGGAGTATGCAGATGGGTTCTGCTAGTCAGGATGGAGACACCATTAAAGGCTCTGCCCAAGAAGTAAATGGTGTCTGTCACTCCCACCATGACTGGTGGGGTTTCCCTTCCATCGTCTGTCACGCTCTGGGGTCCCCACCTCCGCAAAAGTCATACAAATCTAATATGTCCCTCCGTCTGAACAAACCAGACGTAGCACAAGAAAAAGGCTCAGAAGCAAATCAAGACGTTTGAACGAATTGAGCCTAAACTCATTTCATCAGTATACATCTAAAAAGAAAAATATGAATTGAAGAATCATGTCGTTTTAAATTCTGAGTAGTTCACTCTTGTTTTTTAAGGAAAAAAAAATCCGAGAAGTATTACTTCATGTGATGGGCAGTAGGCAAACATGTTACCAGCAATTATAAAAAACTACGGGCCCAAAACGTTACGCTGGCTATAAATAAATTAGAAGATATATATTAATTACCAAAGTGTGTCAGTCAAAAGAGATTGGATTCCTCCCCACCCCACCCCCCCAAAAAAACAAGAATTTGAAAAAACAAAAACAAAAACGCTTACTATCTCGCTCGTCGAAGTCCAGGCTACTCTCTCTATCCCGAGTGCAGCAGGCCAGCCTTCTTGTCACCAACATTACTTTGCCCTTTACCGGTGTTATCCCTTCCACACCGACAACGTTTCCTCCAACCTACTTGGATTAATCTTCCGAAAGCACTCAGCTATCCTTTTCTTTTGATGGGGATGCCAAAATATATGCATGAACAGAGAAAAAAACAAAACAACAAAAAAACTGTGAATGCGATGATATAGATTGATCATAAAATTCAGACACAGCTCCAAGCCACTCTCCCTATACAGATAAACGTCCATCACATTTTTTGTAACATGCACCGACATAAACGGCTCAGGATCTTAGCCGTACTGAATTTTCATCTATAGTATAAAAAAACTATATGGTAATGAGCATGAATCCATACCTTATCTCAATATCCAACTATTTGCAAGACAACATGTATCTTGGCATAACACCCAGCTTAAAAATAAAGAGTTTGATGCAACGAAAGGGCTTTAGATGACAAAAAAGTCCACCGAGACATTGGAATTGGTGAAGAGAAAGACGGAGGCACCAGACAAGACCCTTAAATTTAGGAACTCCATGGATAAAAAGTCCACAAATTTGAATTTAGGAACGCACAAATCAGACAAAGCTAAAATTCTAGGGGTCTGCAGCAGCAATCCGGATTAGTTGAAATAGCGACAAAGAGCTATTCTTTTGTTTTTTTATTTTATTTTATTTTTGTTTACACACACACACACACACATAGATATTAAAAAATTAGTACTCACATTTTATTCAATCCTAACATCCCCAATTAGCACAAAAAGCTTTTGCTCTCATGAGTTATGACTATTTTTTGTTTTAAAAATGTTAGCTTCCTAAATGAAAAGGAATCCTTCTTGTTGAGTAAGCCAGAAGGCCATCAAAGCTAAAATAAATGGCAGTTTAGTTGTGCCTTTCCTCCTTTTTTTTTTTTTTTCATTTCATGTGGCAGCATTTTATTCTCATACTCCCAAAAGGATGAATAAATTACTGGCAAAGAAGACAAAAAGTTCAACCTAACAAAAAAATAATAATAATAAATTAAAGTGAATATAAAGAATTTTTATTTTATTTTTAAAATATTCAAATTAATATTATATAAAAATAATTTATATATTGTATAATAATTATTTATATTCAGTAAAGTGTTTTATTTGCGTGTTCACTTAAACTATCAACCAAAAAAAATGAATAGAAAAAAAAAAAAAAAAAGAAAGTGAGGCGGCCTGCAAAGTGGGACCCACAATGTGAAAGAAAAGGGCCAGTTCGACAAGAAATGAACCAAACTGTTTTGAACAAAACTTGAGTAAGAAAACCAGATATGAGACGATACAAAAAGAGACAGCTGAAAAGTGAAGTTCGAGTTTGAGAAACAGTAACTCAGGGGAGAGATAAGAAAGAGAAAAGAAAAAAAAAGGAAGGAAAGAAAAGAAAGAAGAAGAAGAAGAAAAGCAAAAGAAAAGTAAGAGAAAGGAGGGATGATGAGAAGAGGAGCAGTAATGTAAAATGTAAGCTTTCTGGGATTAGAGGGACACATACGTGACACACGGGCATAGATTCCTCCAACATTTTTGGCTCCTACCCCATGACCTTAAAAACAGACAGCAAAGTAACCCGAAAAGTCTTTGGGGTTGCAATTGCTCCCAAAAAAAAAAAAGAAAAAAACAAGGATGAAAAGACAACTAAAACAAAAACAACCAAAAAAACAAAAAAGAAAGAAAGAAAAATAATAAGGGAAATTTCTATTTCTTCAACATTAGTTAATTGATGCATCGAAAAAAACGGAAAAATGAACTTTCCTTCCTTCTTTCTTCGATTTCCAAATTCCAATATGTCTCAGTAAAAGACAAAAATTTTCCAAACTTATAACCAACCAACCCCAGTCCCACCACCACAAATGCAATTCATACAGAGAGAGTATTATTATAATTAATAAGCTGCTTCTTTAAAACTGGAAATTGAAGCAAATGGGCAAAATCAAACAAAAATGTATGAATTTATGAAAGGAAATTTGATGGGTTGGTGAGATCAAGCAGAAAAAACAGAAAACACATTCGTGAAATTTAGGTAAACTTTCGCTGTTGACCTTGGGAAACACAATGCGCGTATCTTAACTGAGATGAAGAACAACTTCAAGAAAAAAAAAAAAACTCTAATGAGAAAAAAAACAAAGAGAAGAGAGCAAAGAGAATATACCGCAACACAATATATAGACGGACCCCTGTTGAGAGCAGGTGAAGCAGAAGAAGAAGAGAGAGTGAAGTGAACAAGCCAGACGGTTGGTTGGCGATTCTTTTCTTCTTAGAAATCAAGCAGCTGCACAGACAGACGCTACTCTTTCTACAAAATATATAGGGAGACTGGCACGACTAGCATTAACTGTTTTTTTTTTTTACAGAGACACAAAAGAGATTAGAAGAGCAGAGCAGGGGATGAACGAATGATTTGACTCCAAGATAGAAGGGCAGTGCTAGGTAAGGTAGGTCTAACTAGCTAGGCATGAGTAGTTTTAGCAGAAACTAACGTGTAGCCAATGCAATTGCAGACGGTCTTTTAGAAGGACCACGGCAATGGAGGAATGGGTACCCAGGCGAATTGGCAAATGGCATTTATGAACGCGCGATTGAGAGAGAGAGAGAGAGAGAGAGAGGAACGGTTGACACTTTTGATACCGAGACGAGGCCAAGTGCTGTGATTGAAATCCAACTCAAAAGTTCACGATTTACTTTTTTTTTTTTTTTTGGTCCCTTTGTAATTTTTCGTTCATGATATAACCCCAACTAATACTATTAACATTGTTTTTTTTTTATTGGATTTTTAGTCTTCCTCGCCAAAAAATTAAAAAGAAAAAGAAAAAGACTTTGTGTAGGTCAGACTTAGCAAGAGTGGCTACCAACAGAGTCACATAAGATGTTTCTGACTTCGTTCCTATATAATTATACATAATTACTATATATAATCATGAGATTAATGAGTAACACAAAAATAATTCAAATCATTTATTTAGGAATTCATTCGAATCTGTGTCCATTATTATTAATCTTCTAAATATAATGGTGTCTATCTCTATGGTGACTCAAAAATGAGAAAGCCAAAGTACATTTATAGCATTTTTTGTACCATAAGTACATTTATAGTATATGTTATACATCGCACCAATCGTGCTGACTCGGGGGAGTTGACATTAATTGTAAAGTTCCATAAAACCATATGAAAATTATTAAAATCTAAAAAATTATATATAAAAAATCATCCCCTAAATGCTCTCAATCCTCTTAAATGATCCCAAGTTCGATGATGTCGTATATGAACGAGTCAACCTCGTATTTAGCAGAAATTGGAGGGGGTCCTGATTAGAGCCTAATGGTGTATTTGAGTAAAAGTCCCACTTGATGAACTTGGTTTGTATTCCTAGACGAAAACCAAGCACGAGATTTGTAGTTTTTCTGAGTACAATTTCATGTACAAATATGATTGGGTCATTTTCTTTTTTCGCAATTTTGGTTCAATTGGCTTTTGGGGGTTTTGGGTTGTTGATGGAGGACAACCACGTCAAAGAAAGAAAAGAAATAAAAAAAAAAAAGAAAAGAAAAGACAACCATCAAAATTAGAAACAAGAAAATATTTATTCCATTGAAATTTGTTTTTGTTATGTTAATTTTTATGTATCATAGAATAAAAGTTGTGGGTGGGCGAACGTCTCTAATTAATTTTTCTTGAATTTTAAGCAAAAAGAATTGACTTTTCTTAATTATGTGTCTTTTGTCTGCCTAATTTAATATTTATTTATTAAATTGTTTCTTGTACGCTTTTAATTATGAGACTAGCTCCAAGTATCAATATTTGATTGTTACTCCAACATAACAACCATGCATCACAGAAAATATTAGTATTAATGTTAATATTTGTCACCAAAATTTTTTAAATTAGTAAATACCTAAAAAAAAAAGGGTATCAGCTAAATATGTTAAAGAATGAATTTTGTTAAAACTAAAAAAAATATATATATATAAAAAAAAGGAACTCCACAACAATGAAGTGAAATTGAATTGTTAGAATTTGTCTCAACCAAAAGTTACTCAAACCATGTCAAAACTTCTAATAGTTACTGATGAACGTCAATCAATCCCAATGGAAGAGGCGAGATGAGGCAATTTACAATCAGACCAAAACGTCTGGGCTTAATGTGTAATTTAAGAAAATAATGTTGCATTTGTGCCACTAATTTAATTAGTTTAGGGGTTTGATAATAATTAGAAAAAAAAAGTTTAGAAAGATCATCTTTAATAGGGAACTTTTCAAGCGACAGGGGATGTATTTTGTATTGAATATATATATATATATATATTAAAAAGTTTTTTAAAATGGAAACATAAATTTTTAAATAATGAGAAATCCTTAAGTATTGCACTAATTATCAAGTATTTTAATAATTTTAAATTTAGATGTAATTTTTAAAGTTTTAAATATTTATATTCTTTTCAACAATATATTTTAAAAGTTTAGCATTTAACCATCGTATTTTAAAGTTTTGTATTCAAATTATCGAAAAAAAGGTGAAGAATTTATGGAATGTAAGAGAGTCAACTCTCTGTATAATTTAATAATATGATGCTTTTTTTTTATTTATTTAAATACTTTTTAATCTTGCATTTATTGTTGGTGGACGACGATCTGTCAATTCACTAACTTTTGAAAAATTATCAAATCTAAGCCAAACTTTTTGATTTTGTAAATCCTGTCATACTTTTCTGATTATATTAAAATTAATGTCGTGTTAGCAAAAGTGGTATCCCCACATCAATAACAAATTATATTCCACTTCAACAGTACGTTTTCATCTTCAGTCAGTTTATTGTACAAATTTTAGAAAATACGATATTTATAGAATTTTTCAACTATTTTAGTTATTTATTCCTTTGATTTTTCTCGAATTTAGTAGTACAATTTTGGCTAAAGTTTAAGATTCTGAGGACTAAAAATAGACTCTTTTTTTTTTTTGCTGGGTTTTAACTATTAAAATTGATGAATTAATTAAAATTTACAACTTATTAAGATTATAATTGGGGTTAAATTATTGATAAAATATAATGTGTTAGATAATCTAATACATAATAATTGAAAACAATATGAGAAAAATAATCGTGTTTTTTAAAAGAAAAATAATTGAATTTAAAAAAGAAAAAATCTGACGAATGTTAAAGCCACACTCGTATTTTTTTTCGGCACAGGCAATTTCCAAATTTGTATAATATCCTTGTCAAACAAATTAGTCTTTTAATGCATGAATTAAAATTTCTTATTGCAATGAATTTTGTATTATTGAGAGAAAAAAAAAAACTATGTGACCTTGCTCTATTTGATTGCCTAATGGATGATTTTTTTTTTTTTAATTAAAAGATTCATGGCATCATAAATTATGCAATGGAATAATGTTTTACATTCCAATAAATCTTATACTATTTTTTAAAAATAAAAATATAAGTATTTAACCATTAAAATGTGTTTCAATAAAATTGAGGTGAGACTTTTGTTGATTAAGCACAGGAGACAATGCATCGCACAAAATAAAATATGACTAAACTTCTCTCTATCTTGTAAGTTTTCAACATTTACAAATTCATGGTGATGTAAACTGGGATGGTTAGTGTGGAAATGTTCCAACCCAATATTTCAGATTTAATGAACCAGAGACTAATTTGGTTGACTACAAGAAAAAAATTTGCAATCAAAATATGATTCCTCTCAAATTCCCACAAAAATATGATTGTAATTGAAAAGAAAAAAAACAAAAAGACAGACAGAGAGAGGACATATTTTAGATTTAAATTTTGAAGTAAAGGCAAGACAGAATTAAAGGGTTGGAGGGGGGGGGGGGAGAGGGGAGGCGCCGGAAGGGAAGGTAGGGGGCTTGTCAGTTGTCACTTCTTGGCCCCCCAGCTTAACACAATTATCACAATCCACAGATGAACGAACATGCAAAGCAAAGCACAAAGCACAGATGAACAAGCAAAGCAAAAGAAAAGGCAAGCGGGAGCTCTTCAATCTCATGTGTCCCCCTCCCCACCCCATCCCGCTTCCCCACTTTTTCTTTGGAGCGATTTTATGCACTTTTTTTGTCTGTCCTCCACTGCCTACTTCGAATTAAAAATGGTACACAGTTTCTTGCCATGGCTCCCCCCCCCTTTAATTAGTAACCTATTGAATTAACCTTAGTCCCACAAAACAAAATTTGAACCGAAAGGCCCACAAGCACCATTACATTACCTCTTTTGGCTTCTTTGTCTTCCCTTTGCAAATGACAGCTTTTCTTGATTTTGGGGTTGCTTGGATTAACGGGATACAACGTAACCCCCTTCTCATTTGTTGTGCAGAGGAGGGCGTTCTTGTGCAGTGCAGCTCTAAATTTGAGGTTCAATTATGGTAATGGCAACCGTTTGGGAGAATAGAATAATAAAGTATTGATAGGAATTTATGAAGGGAAATGCGTTAAAAATTTACATTTTATTCTATAAATTATTATTAAGTTTTTACTTTTATTTTTGTTTGAAACGATGAGTAAATGAACACGTCTTTAGAAAAAAAAAAAAAAACTCTCTAACATATCATATCATATATACATTTTATTCTATAAATTATTATTAAGTTTTTACTTTTATTTTTGTTTGAAACGATGAGTAAATGAACACGTCTTTAGAAAAAAAAAAAAAAACTCTCTAACATATCATATCATATATACATTTT
>CM038606.1:7613658-7762711 GCA_021533255.1 Ceriops tagal | reverse complement strand
TATATATATATATATATATATATATATATATATATATATATATAACTGTAGCATTGATGAGTTGAAGCCAAAGAAGAACATAACACAACCAAAAATTAATTAATAATGGATCCCTTAAAATCCTTTTTTTTTAAAATAAGAACATACTTTGAACCAATTTTCATAAGATTTTAATGATTGTAACTTGATAAATTTGAAGAAAATCAATAAGTTCAAATAGTAGCTTATTATGTATAGTAGTAAATAATTTCAATAAATTTAATAAAAATGAAAAAATAAAAGCCATAATAAAAAAAGTAAATATATAAGTGAATAATTTCAAAATAAAAAACAAATAATGAATTTGTAGAATTTTAATTCTTTAATAGATTTTTTTATGTCTTTTAATGAATAAAATTAGTTTTTACAAATTTCTTTTCATATTTTAATAAAATTATTCAATATGCAAACTATATCTTAAAATTATATAAATTTAATAGATCATCAAATTAGAAAATACTTGGTTGATAATTACATTTTTTTGAAATTTTTATAAATATTCATGAAATCTAACTTAAATTTTGTTTTTTTTTCCCTCTCCATTGCATCTAATAATAATAATAATAATAATAATAATAGAGGTATTAGAAGGTTAAAGTGGTTCTTTTGAAACTTTATTAAGATAAGATTACTATAAGGTCATAAAAAGGTTTAATGGTTAACAAGAGGTTTAAAGGATTTGCTTTTTGAGATTCAAAGGTTTTGAGAAGTTTGTCAAGATATGGGTCAACAATATGCTTGATGACTTTAATAAAGAGTTATTGATCCTTATTGAGCATACTGAGCTATTTGGGTTTTAATTAGGTGTCAAGAGAGATGTTTTCGATTTTATCTATTTAGAGGGAGTCTTCATTTAAAAGATTTGAAATACTGATTTCAGATTCAGAGGTTTGGAAAAGAGCCTTTTGATTTTGTAATATTTTAAAATATATCCCTTGTTGCCACATTTGTAATGACATCTTTGAATGACTTTTTTAGAATTGCTTTGGATTAAGAAGACTTGTTTATAGGGTTTTTGGGTTTATGATAGAAAAGGTTTTTGCTTAGTTTAAATAAAGTTTTGTATTTAGAGAATTTTTTTTTTTTTTGGGTTTGGAAGTCGATGGTTTTGACTTAGGAAATCTTAAGTCAAATTACCGATATAAAGTTTCCACTTCAAAATGAAACTATCATAATTTCCATTTGAGGTGTTTTTAAAGTTTTAAATCTTAACAGATCTTAAAATTTTCTTTTAAGGTGTAATTGATTAATTCTCTATAAATCAGTTGGGCATATGGAATTGAGTTTCCAAAGATGTTTTTTAAGGTACTTATGACTCTTTTAGGGTTAGAAGTTTTATAAGAAAACTTTCTTTTTAAAATGACTAATTAGAATTTTCACGAAGTATAATTAGAATAAGGTGTTTGGTATTAATTCTAAAATGACTAATAAGTCATTGACATGACTAAAAGGTATTAATTCTATATTAGAATAAGGTTTTTGGTTTATTTTAGATATCTAAGATTGAGGTAGTAAGATTTGAGATGGTTTTGGATAAAGAGATTTTATTAAGTTTTGGGCTTTTTATGTTAAAAGCTTCTTCATCAAAGTTCTGGTTTAAGGTATTATAATTTTGGATAAAGAAGGATTAGAATAGTTTACTTTTGAAAGATAAGTTTTAATGGTGTTGTTGAAATCTTTATTACCTAACAAGTCTTTTGTAGATTTTGTGACTTGATAAAGTTTAAAAATGGGATTTTTGATTTTGAAACGGGATTTTGAAAATTTTGAAGGTTTGGTTGAAATGGTAGTTTTGACTTCAATTTTTTGTAGATGGTTTTTTTATCCTAGTCAACAAAGTGCTTAAGGTATACAGATAAGTATTTTAAAAATTATTTTGGTGAATAATCATGTTGAAACTATTTTTGAATCATTAGTTTCTTGAAGAATTTTGTAAGGAGCACAATCAATTGTATTTTATTAATGAGTGATTTTCAAATGTTTCAAAGGTAAATGTTCTGCTTTAATGACATTGTCATCAAAAGTAGTCTACTCTTTGGTTTTATTCCTTAAAACAATAGGCTCTACAAAATTTTGAAAAAGATAAAAAAATGTCATTTTGTAAAGTATAGATCTTAAACTAATCAAAAAACAAAATATGCACTTTTGCTGAAAAATGAAATCATACAACTAGTTTTGTATTTCTTGGTAGTTTTGTAAGAAATGTTTGAATAACCAAATTCTTTTTTCAAAATTGTAGTTTGCATAAAAATCATCATGTAAATGTTTTTTGTCAACTTGAAAATCTTTGTCTAAAGTATGAAGTTTATGAGAAATATTTTTAGTAAATATTTTTAGAAATCTTATAAAAGGAGAGCTTGGTAGAGATTGACTTATGGGGTTTGTATAAATTGGATAAGAAATATTTGTATGGTAATTTGTATTTTGTAGAGAGGTGTTAAGGAAGTCAAATATAGAGAATCTTGGAGGTAGGGTTTAAATTTGGGGTTTATAAGGTAGATTTATAATAGGAAGAAGATTTGAGAAATATCCCAAATCTATGGTGAAAGAGCTCAAAACTATTTTAAAGAATTGAGAACTACTCAATCTTTTATTGAAAGAAAGAATAACCTTTTCTTCTTTGTATTGTTGAATTTTAAAAAGTTCAGTGTTTGGTTCTATTTGAAGTTGTGATTATGGTTTTAATACTCTTTCAAAAATCCATTCTTCTAAGAGAGTAAAATCTTTCTATTGAATTACTTTTGGGATAACAAGATGAGAATAAATTAAGTCTATTTTAAGAAGGAAGATTTCTCCTTTTTTGGACTAAAAATGATTTTTAGATGCAAATATATAAATTATAACATTGTAATGCATTTTAAATATCAAAATTACTAGAATGGATTATTTTACATATTATAGTTGTGTGTTTTAATTTGTAAAATAAAAATTTGTAAAATATTTTTGTTATATAAAGAAATTGTAAAATTTAGATAATAACTAAAAAAAATTAAACCACTGTAAAGACTAGATTTCACAGTCTTATATAAATATATTTGTAACTTTCTTTTTTGTGATTTTGTTAAAATTTTTGAAAAAGAAGATGAACCATTTCAAAAGATTTTGAAAATTTGTGAATTGATCCTTTTGTATCTTGGCTAATTTTTAGTCATCGATCCTTTTTGTAAAATTTTCTAAAGTTTTCTCTTTATTGTTTATCCTATAGGTTTTAAAATAAGAGGAAGACCAAGAAGTGGTTTTACACAAATTTGAATTCATAACTAAGAACAAGAATATATTATTTCTTATAGTCCAAGGACTTTTTAAAGGATAAGGATTTTCCTAACACAAATAAATAGGATGGAGTATCCAAACAACCCAAGACAAAAGATTTTAGAAATAATATAATTTAATGCAAAGTATAAGAAAACAATAAAATGTAGATGCACATAAAAGATAATAAGAAAACATAGACTAAAGAAAATAAACACAAATTAGCTCTGATACTAATAACAGTAGGATCCTTATAATAGATAATAATGCAACAATTAGTTAAGGAGCACTACCTATATAGGAAATTCAAAGAGAAAGTTGTAAAAGGAGTTATTGTCTCTGGAGAAAAAGTTTACTTAAATTTTGGTTTTGGGTACATATAAACAGGATTGAGCCCAAAGCTTCATTTATCGCTTGAGTGTGCAAAAATTAGAGCCTTTAAGGAATGCATGGACACTGAGAAGACTAAGTATTTAAATTCAGTCCAAGTCACCATGGTCTATGAACAAACCAAAAACAGATCTCCTTAATGTATTCTAAGAAATGATGGAATTCTCAAATGCTTCAAGCTATCCAACCCCACAGTGAGGCAACAGTTGATTATTAGGCATTAGAGAACTAAATAAACTAAATCTTTTGAGGAATGGAAATGCAATCTATATATGCTTATTGGAGAGAAATGTGAAGAGAACATATTGTCAATTTCTATGCTTAAGGAACAAACAATGTATAAAACATATTGAATTGAAGTTATGCATAAAATCTTTTTAAATTTATAACTATTATCTTAGTTCTATATTTAATTCTGAATTTTCTTTAAAATTAGATACTTAGTCTATTTTAATTTTAATTTTTATCTTTTTTTTAACTTCTATTGATATTATATTTCATGTCCATTAACATGTCTTTAACTATAGCATAAGAAATTGAAGAGTTATTAGGGCTTCTTATATTAACAATTGAACCTAAAAAGTATTTTTGGAGTGTTTTATTTTTTATTTTTTAGGTATCTTGATTTGATTTTCTTTTAAGAAAAGTTAAGTTAATTCAATATCAAATATGATAGAGAGAGAAAAAAAAAAGTGAGACTCCCTTAAAAAAAGTTTGAAATGAGATTCAATTTTAAAGACATAAAATTGAGTATCAAAACATGATAACTTAAGCACAACAAAATTTTAATGGAAATTACTTGTTTATAAAATATTTTCACCTTGTAAATCGAAGTCTTTATTTATTAATATTATTCATAAGAAAAAGTGAAGGAAAAAAAAAATAGAACCTCTTATCTTGACTTTAAATATGAATCCATCATCATAATTATCTATGCAAACTATTTATTTCTTAAAATAACAAATTATATGAGTATCTATTTTAACTTATTATTTTATCATATTATTGATTTAAAATTTTAGTTATATATATATATATATAATATTATAAAATTATTTATCAATTATTTTTTTTATCTAACCTTTTAAGAAAAAAGAGAACTTATGTAATTGATCTACTTAATATAAACCCATATTGATTATTTGATATAGAGATAATGTTATGCAAGTATTGCTTCATAACCATTTTCTCATAATTTTAGTATGGCCGAGCAGTTTGACACCTGATACCAATTTATTCCAATACAAGAAGACAAAATGTTGTTAGGATCTAATCGAACATACACACACGGGAACACAAAGATTTAACGTGGTTCGGCAATTTGCCTACATCCACAGGAGGAACGGATCTTTATATTCAGAGGTTTTAACCTCTACAAAATTTGCTTACACCGGATTACACTACATCCCCTTTTCATCTCTCTTTTTTATTCTCTCATCTCACTCCTCTGTTACATAACTTGCAGGTATTTATACTACAGAAGGAGGAGACAAATGGCCTGCAAAGTCTTTGGACGGTAGTGTGAACGGTAGGTTGCGGCGGCTACATCAAGTTCACACTGCAAAAGTCTTTGGACGGTAGTGTGAATTGATGAATCGGAGTCAATTTTCACAAATCTCCACCTTGACGATGATTCTTCATCCAAACATGATCACCGTTCCTCAATTATGCCCGAAGGCGTCAAGCACCCGAAGGTGCACAACTCCGATAAATGTTGACCAAGTCCAAGCAGTGTTGGAACTTGATTCCTGAAACAATCTTTGTGAGCATATCTACAGGGTTATCTTCTGTACCAATCTTCCGTAGCAGAATATCTCCTTCATTTATAATTTCTCAAATAAAATGAAACAGAACATCGATATACTTTGTGCGAGAGTGATAAACTTGGTTCTTTGCTAAGCAAATGGCACTCTGACTGTCACAGTGGACTTCAACGTGCTCCTGAATAAGTCCTAAGTCTTCAATCAACCCATGAAGCCAAATTGCTTCTTTGAAAGCCTCCGTGATCGCTATATACTCTGCCTCTGTAATAGACAAAGCAACAGTTGACTGAAGCATTGATCTCTAGCTTACTGGTCCTCCTGACATAGTAAACATATAACCTATAGTTGATCGACGTTTGTCGAGATCACCGGTATAATCAGAATCGACGTACTCGACTAGACGATTTGTCATAGTCTTATATTTCTGGAACTTCAGTCCAATATCCACAGTACCTTGAATATACCGTAGAATCCACTTAACTGCTTGCCAGTGTCCTTTACCGGGATTGTGCATATACCGACTTACCATACTGACAGCTTGTGAAATATCAGGTCGTGTACATACCATTGCATACATCAGGGCTCCAACAGCATTAGCATATGGAATATTATCCATCTGTCTTCGATCATCATCTATATTTGGAGACATTAATGCACTTAGTTTGAAATGTGAAGCCAAAGGAGTATTAACGGGTTTAGTCTTGCCATCTACTCCAAACCGCTAGAGTACTTTCTTCAGATACTGAGTTTGAGTTAACCAGACTGTGCCCCTTTCTCTGTCACGCTTGATCTCCATACCAAGAATCTTTTTGGCTTCTCCAAGATCCTTCATCTCGAACTCTGAGCTCAATTGAGCCTTCAGCCTGTCGATCTCCACCTTGCTCCTAGATGCAATTAACATATCATCAACATATAGGAGCAAATATACAAACGTACCATCTTGGAGTTTCTTCAGATAAACACAATGATCAAACTGACTGCGTGTGTACTTCTACTTCTGGATAAAACTATCAAACCGTTTGTACCACTGTCTAGGTGACTGCTTCAAGCCATACAGTGACTTGCTTAGCTTGCAAGCCCAATTCTCCTTCCCAGTGACTTTGAATCCTTCAGACTGGGACATATAGATTTCTTCTTCCAAGTTGCCATGCAAGAATGCTGTCTTCACATCAAGTTAAGCTAACTCCAAGTCAAATTGAGATACTAGAGCCAACAGGATCCGAATAGACGAATGTTTGACCACTAGCGAGAACACTTCATTATAGTTTATTCCTTCCTTCTGAGCATAGCCTTTTGCTACTAGTTCGGCTTTATATCTGGTGCTTCCTTTTTCAGAGGCACACTCTTTCTTAGCATAGACCCATTTGCATCTAATAGCTTTCTTTCCATGTGGAAGTGGTACTAATTTCCACGTCTGATTCTGGTGAAGTGACTGCATCTCATCATCCATAGCCAGCTTCCATTTATCACTCTCCATACTCTGAACAGCTTTTTTCAAGGTGTTGGGAATATCATCCTCTGTCACTGGCAGCACATATGCCACCATGTCAGTATATTTAGCAGGTTTTCAGATCTCCCTCCTTTGTCTGTGAGTGGCAATGGACTCTGATTGTTGGTCTGGTGCTGGTGATGGAACCTCTACCTCAACTGAGGTATCCTCCTGGTCATCAAGATACTTCTCTGGCTCCTTTGGAGTCTCAAACTCCACCTGTTGGAAAGAGTTTTGATTCTCTTTCTCCTTTGTAGTAGTCCTTTGCAGCATCACCGATTCATCAAAGGTTACATCTCGGCTTAGGACGATCTTCTTTGACTCAGGATTCCAAAGTCTGAATCCCTTAACTCCTTCATTAAAGCCTAAGAAGGTAGCTTTCTTGGCTTTAGGATCCAGTTTGGATTCTATAACATGGAAATACGCAGGGCATCCAAATATATGTATCCGATCATAATCTGAAACAGGTTGTCCAGACCATACCTCTTTGGGACATTTCCCATCAAGTGCGGAAGTAGGTAACCAGTTGACAATATGAGAGGCATACATCAAAGCCTCTGCCTAAAATGCTTTGTTCAAGCTAGATTGAGAAAGCATACATCGCACTTTCTCCACTAGAGTATGGTTCATCCTTTTTGCTACACCGTTTTGTTGTGTTGTTCCAGGAACTGTAAAATGTCTGATTATCCCTTCTTCATCACAGATTTGCTTGAAGGGATCTGATTTGTATTCTCCACCATTATCTGAGCGAAGTCTATTGATCTTCCTGCCGGTCTGGGTTTCAATCATCTTCTTCCACCGAAGAAATATGTTTAGAACTTCAGCCTTGTGTTTCATCACATACATCCTTGTGTTTCATCACAAACATAACGTGAGAAATCATCAATAAAGGTAACAAAATAATTTTTACCTCCCAAAGATGAATTCTTTGACGGTCCCTATACATCAGTGTGAACATAATCCAATATTCCTTTGGTAGAATGAATGGCAGTGCCGAACTTGACTCGTGTCTGTTTTCCCAAGACACAGTGCTCACAGAAGTCAAGTTTTCCACTTTTGGCTCCCTTCAGTAGGCCTTGTTTCACCAAATTCTGCAAGGCCTTCTCTCCGACATGTCCCAAGCGCATGTGCCAGAGTTGGGAAGAATTAGGTGCTTCGTTGTCAGAAGCTTTGGCAACAACTGCTCTTCCTGTAACTGTATGTCCATCTAGGAAATATAGGTTTCCCTATCGAGTACCTTTCATTACCAAGAATGCACCTCGTACAACTTTCAAGGCTCCACCTTCTATGGTCACCTTGTATCCACCGTTGTCTAAGACCCCCAGTGAAATGAGGTTTTTCTTTAGATTTGGAACATATCTGATATCTGTCAGTCGTCTAGTTGTACTGTCATGCATCTTTAGGCGAATATTGCCTACTCCTTTTGTCTGGCATGTGTTGTTACCCATCATCACGACTCCTCCATCAAGCTCTTGAAAGCTTGTGAACCAGGTCCTGTTTGGACACATATGATAAGAACAGCCAGAATCAAGAATCCATTTGTTTACCTGAATATCTGTTGGCGAAACTGAGAAAGCTGAATCTTCTTTATCGTCAGTTTCTTTTGCAACATTTGCAGCAGATTTATCCTTATTTGGACAGTCTTTCTTCCAGTGCCCTTTCTGGTGACAGTAGGCACATTCATCTTTTGCCAGTCTTCTTCTTGATTCTCCTTTGGATTTTGAGCGAGATTTATTTCGCCCATTAGATCTGCCATATTTCCTTTTGTCTTCTCTTCCTCGGGTCACAGTCAATGCTTCTGGTGTCAACTCTCTGGAGTCATTCTGATCCTTCTTCCGGTACTTATTATTCACCAAAGCATTAGAAACATCTATGAATTTAACCTCATCTTTTCCATACAGCAGGGTAGTGGTTAAATGATCATAACTTTCAGGAAGAGAATTTAATAATAACAATGCCTTATCCTCATCAATAATATCAACATCTAAATTTTGCAGATCAGCTAAAATTTTGTTGAAATTATTAAGATGCTCAATCATAGGCATACCTCTCTTATACTGGGATCGAAAGAGTTTTTTCTTCAGGTAGAGCTGATTCTCTACACTCTTCGTCATGTATTTATTTTTTAGCTTCTTCCAGAGGCTTGAGGCCATCGTTTCTTTCATGACAAAATACTTCTGATCTTTGGCAAGACACAACCAGATAGTGCCACAGGCTTGACGGTTCACATAGCTCCAATCTTCATCAGAAATATTCACCGGTTTGGGCCCCAGTGCAATATCTGATCCTTCGCGGAACAATAGATCCAGGACTTCACATTGCCACATGCAGAAGTTGTTTGTACTGTCAAATTTCTCAATATCAAATTTTGTATTTGACATTGAGCTTCTTTGCCACGAACTGGTGGTAGACGTCGAAGGTTGCATGTCAGTCCCTTTTGGATCAGCCATCGTGCTTCAGAACTACACAAAAATAAACAAATTACAATCTGCCGCTATAGTGTCGTTGCTGATCTACAGTGCCGCCGATGCGTTTGGAGCTCGATTTGTTTCCTCTTCCGTCAGATCTGCTCCACTTCAACGCCAAACCACCCGAATGGCCGGAAATGACGAGCCACGACGACGCCGAATCTCAAACGAACGCTGGCCGCTGGGCTGTTCGACAAGGCTCGCCGGTGTGAGATGCGGATCGGCCTCTGGGCTGTGCGACGGGTCTCTCTCTTCGGCCTGGTTCGGATCTCTCTTCCTCCCTCTGCTTCTGGGTCTTCGCCGGAATGGGATGTGGGTCGGTTCGCTGGGCGTTCGACGGGGTTGCTGGTGAGGTCAAGGGGGGTCGGGTCTAGTGCGCCGGTCGCTTCTCCGATCTGGACAGGGATGGTGGTGGCCAAGAAGGAGGAAGAGGGACTGCTGGGATGTCGGTGGTGGTGTGCTCCGGCCGCAGGGATGAGTTCGACTGTCGTCTCTTGTTCTTCGTCGAATTTTTTTTCTCAACCTGGCTCTGATACCAATTTGTTAGGATCTAATCGAACATACACACATGGGAACACAAAGATTTAACGTGGTTCGGCAATTTGCCTACATTTACGGGAGGAACGGATCTTTATATTCAGAAATTTTAACCTTTACAAAATTTACTTACACCGGATTACACTACACCATCCATTTCATCTCTCTTTTTTATTCTCTCATCTCACTCCTCTATTACATAACTTGCAGGTATTTATACTACAGGAGGAAGAGACAAATGGCCTGCAAAGTCTTTGGATGGTAGTATGAACGGTAGGTTGCAGCGGCTACATCAAGTTCACACTGCAAAAGTCTTTGGACGGTAGTGTGAACTGATGAATCGGAATCAATTTTCACAAATGTTTCGCAATTTGCGTTACAGGGTGAATAACGTTTGCACAAATTGCTTACTCACTTATATGTATTTTTAAAATCAAATCCAATTATTTGGTAAAATCGAACTGTTAAGATTATTGTTTCAAAGTTTTCCCCATCCCGTCCCACTTTCTTGATCTTCCTTGCAAAGACTTGAGTGGCAATATAGAGTTGGACCCATTTTTGAAGCTCCAAAACTTGGCCCATCTGAATTTGTCATAGAACATGTTGTTAGTTCCCGCCAAGTCCTATCCTAACACAACTTATCAAAAGTTTTTTACCTTGGGACTTCGATCATACCATTTCAGTCAGTTTCCACTCTTCATGCGTGATCTAGATCGCTTAGAGAGCCTAGTCTTATCCGACAACCAAATTGAAGGCATAATACCTAAATGGACATGGAACATCAGTCAAGACACTCCAAAGATTTTGGACCTTTCAAGAAACTTACTCACAGGCTTTGAACACCCTCCGCATGTTTCTACTTGGACTCAACTTCTCGTTGCAGACCTAACATGTTGGAAGGTTCACTTCCAATACCACCGCCAATAATTATGGCGTACCTTGTCGCAGGAAATAATTTCACAGGTGAAATCTCATCTCAATTTTGTAAACTCAATTATCTTGGCTTCCCTGATTTATCTTACAACAATCTCAGTGGCATGCTTCCTAAATGTTTGGAGAGTTTAAGTGCCACACTTGAACTACTTGTTCTTGATGGCAATAATTTTCACGGTAAAATTCCTCCCCTGCATCCAAATGCCTGCAACTTGAAGGCGCTTAGCCTGGTACGCAATCAATTAGAAGGCGCTTACCAAGATCATTGGCAAATTGTAAAAAGCTAGAGATTTTGGATATTGGAAACAACCAAATAAGCGTCGCTTTCCCCATTTGGTTGGCAGTATTTCAGCAGTTGAAAGTTCTTGTTCTCCGATCCAATCGGTTCAATGGCATGCTCGGAGAACCAGAATCGGAATCCAGTCTCCCCATGTTGCGCGTAGTTGACCTCTCTCAAAACAAATTTTCAGGCCAATTGCCCACGCACATTTTTCCGAATTGGAATGCAATGAAGATAATGGATGCAAGTCGATTAGCTTACATGCAAACATCCTTGACACCGTCATTGGGAGGCTCATTCCACGCTGAGGAAGACTTTTTGTACAGAATTTCTTTAAATAACAAAGGAAGGAAACAACAATATGACCAGATTTTAGACTTCTTCGTCGCCATGTACCTCTCTTGAGTAATAGATTTGCAGGGGAGATTCCAACATCCATTGGGAACCTTTCCGGCCTTCTTATGCTGAATCTTTCTAACAATGTTCTCAATGGCAGCATTCCGACATTCCTGGGGAATCGTACGCAACTCGAGTCGTTAGACCTTTCTCGGAACAAATTCACAAGGGAGATACCTCAGCAACTAGTGCAACTGAACTTCCTTTCTGCCTTCAACGTGTCTGAAAACAACCTGACAGGACCTATACCGCGAGCGAAGCAGTTCGACATCTTTGAAAACAGTTTGTATGAGGAAAACCCTGACTTATGCGGGGAACCTACTATCAAGGAAATGCAGAAATTCAGAGACTTTGCCGCCGTCGACTACAAGGCGCGAAGGAAATGGAGGTACGAGACCTTCATTTGAATTTGGTTGGAGACTAGTTGTGATTGGGTATGCCGGCGGGCTCTTGGTTGGATTGATGGTCGGGCACATCGTCTGTTTTCATGATGTGTTTGATACAGTACGCTTTTTGCCGTTATGTAAATACATTGTCTTGAGCGAGTGAAAAATCAGTTTTAAGGGAAAAGAAACCATAAGTATGAACGGTGTCATGAGATAATCAACTTGATTATTTCGACCGGTCAAATTGGCAACCAAGATTTTGTTTTTTCTTTTGTTTTTTGTTTTCTGAGAGAGGTCAAGAGATTATGTGAGATTTAAATTCCCTGCATTTGCATTTGCAGGTGTGAACGAAACATCTTTCCAACGGTGTCTAGGTATTCTCTGCATTGGCAGCAGCCAAGAGCGAGTGCGTAGACGACCTAGACAGACAGGTGGAAGGACGTTTCTGCGTGTGTGAACACCCGATCAAATGTCCTGCCACTGCCACTGTCCCTGTCCTTGTCAACACGGGGAAACAAGAAAAATTAAAAACAAAGTTCTGTAATTGCATTTTGCATGTTTAACCACGAATATCCCACCTCGTATGGAAAAATAAAATTCAGCAATGCTGACAAAATCAAGCTTTTGCCCTTACTAATATTTCTTAAACAATGGGACTCTGATCCAGAGAAGGATCCACTTCTCTAAATTGCCAGTCCGACTAATGATTTGGCAATCAGATTTTTTTTTTTTATTTTTAAAACAATTACGGATAGTTTTTAAGGACACTCAGCCCCTTCACTTCAAATTTAAAGGAGTCGTGGTATGTATCCTATCTCGATTTCCTCTTGCTCCTGCCTACTATAGAACTGGAAAGCTTTTCACTTACGGGCAACAAAGGATCTGACTTCACTTCTCTCTTTTCGTAGGAACCTGTGGAAAGAAGGAACTTCAACAGCATTGGCAGGTGCGAATTCCTCCTATAATCTTTACTTGGGTTTTGAAGGTTCGATTTACAGTAAAGCAACTCACGCTAAGCGCTCTTTTGTTTTCCTTTTCCGTGTCTTGATGAAAGCTGGCGGCAGGGCTTGCTTAACCGCATACACGGAATTGGCCTGTATTTCTATAGGGAAATTTCGATTTTGCTAGTCTTGGGAACAATGTTACGACTAATAATTTAAAATCAGAATATAAAATCAGAATAGGTCCAGAGCATACATCAATAAGAAATACTATGTATTTTGTTTATAAATTAATATAATTATACATAATTTTTACCAAAAAATAATTTTTTTGGGATAAAAATTCTCTTAATTTACCATTTTAATCAATAGTAAATTATATTAAATAATTTTTTAATTTAATATTTTAACTAATTATTTTACAAATGAAGTCCAACTTACAATCAATTTATTAATTTTTTCAATTCAACAGTTAGTCTAGTCCAATTTTTTATATTAAGGCTCATACCACTTAGGCCTCATCTTACTATGCCACATACTTTAATTTATTATTTATATTGAAGTAAATGATATTTTAAATATTTTTATAAATAAAAAATATTAACAATTTTTTTTAAAAATATTGAAATGATTATTTTATTAAAAAAATTTTAAATTTAAATTTCATAAAATTATAAAAATATCATCATTAAAATTTTTTAAAATAAAATAATAAAACTTAGTAAATATTAATATTTTCTGTAAAATCTTTAAATTAATTTTTACCAGTTTTTTCTATTCATCCAAATAATTTTCACCCTGGCCTGGCCTACACTCGTCAGAATTATTTTTATTTGTCGATTTGTAGAAAATATTGTAGGTTAGATGACGAGTCCTTGCTACCATCTTTCCCACGCAGAAAGAAAGGTAAACAGAAGAAAAAAAAAGGGTAAAGATTATGGTCCAGAGACCAGATATTAGAAAGAAAAGTAAACAGAAAAAAAAAAAGGAAAAAAGGCCAAAAATTATGGCCCAGGGTGAGAGACGAGAGACTAGAAAGAAAAGTAAACAGAGAAAAAAGAGAAAAAGAGCCAAAAATTGTGGTCCAAGGTGAGAAAACAGAGATTAGAAAGAAAAGTAAACAGAGAAAAAAAGTGAAAAAGGGCCAAAAATTGTACTCACGTTAGATAGAAAGGGGAAATTTTTTTAGTTTTATAAACTTAAATATTATATATTTTAATAGATTAAAGTAATATTATAATATTATATTCGATTGACGCTGTTAATTTTATAGAAATAAGATTTTGTTATACTTTTTAAGTTTTAACAATAATAATATTAATAAAATTTTTGTTTGCTTTGGTTAATATTATTTCAAGTTTATTGAGGTGTTGTGTTTCTTCCCGTGTTTTATTGCTTCCCTAAGCAACTATTTTTAAGTTTTAAACACACCATATTTTCTCAAACGACTTCCCAACTCTGGTAGAAGCTATATGACGTTGAGATTTTCCAGGTGAAGAAAATGAATTCTCTCGACTTATTTCAGCGAGGAGGGAGAGTGACGGAATGAAGATCCAAACTTGAATCGACAAGTTTCTTATGTAGGTGAGCAATTCGTTGTTACGTAATGATGGGCCCCAAGTGATCTGTCATCTGTCTCTCTATGCTCGCGGGTTGACACCAATTAGAAACAACTTTCTTTCCCCCAGCCAAATCAGCCCAACTGCAACTAATTTCAAATTCTTGTCACCCTCCCTCCCTTGTGCTCTCTGGAGCATTTGCTTTAATTTACGCTATTCCTTCACTTTCAATGAACTGTGTAGCGTGTTGCCTACTTGTGTTGCTGTGTTGATTTACTGGACCAGCCAGTTTATATGTGATTAGTTCTTGTCTATATAACTAGCCTATTAGTGCTGTTACAACAAGAAATTAATGACAACAATTAAATTTCAAACAACAAAAGGTACAAATAATTTCTAGAGAAAAGTTCTCTTAATTAGATTAAAGTGTAAAATGTTATTCTTCCTTTTCACCAAAAAAACCCTAAATATATATATATATATATATATATATTATAAAATTTAACTAAAATTACGAAAAAATTCATTGGCTTGGACCTGGCTTTAAAGCTCATCGCAATTTCTTATTCTTTTCTCACTTGTCCATGTACTTCTCACCTATCTGGTCCACATTATTCTCTCCCACCAGAGAAGAACTCGACCCTGAGTTCTCTTCAGGATCTAAAGGCATATCCTCTGGATAGAAAAGAGATAAATCAGCTACATTGAATGTCTTGGAAATATTTATATCATCAGGAAGCTTGACAATATAAGCATTGTTGTTGATTTTGCGCACAACTTCATAAGGACCACACTTCTTTGGCTGTAATTTGCTATACTTGCTCACAGGAAAGCGCTCCTTCCTCAGGTACACCATCACCTGATCATTAACCTTAAACAGTTTCTCCTTCCTATGTCTATTAGCAGCCTCTTTGTATTTCACATTCGCTCTCTCAATTTTCCTTTTTACCTTTTCAGTGATGGCTTGACACTGCTTTTCCATGTTCTTAACTGTTATACTAACCTCTATCCCCTTGGGTAACTTTAACAAATCCAGGGCATGCTGTGATGTTTTGGTGTAGATCACTGAAAAGGGTGATCTCCCAATAGTTCTATGAACAAAACTATTATAGGCAAATTCAGCTTGGGCCAATGCCTGATCCCATTATCTTAGCTTTTCACCACAGATGCTCCTAATCAAATTTCCCAGTGTTCTGTTGGTCATTTCAATCTGCCCATCAGTCTGTGGATGAGTTATGCTACTAAAGTTTAATGAAGAATCAAACAGGAACCACAACGTCTTACAAAAGTGACTAAGAAGCTTGCTATCCCTGTCAGAAATAATGGACTTGGGAACACCATGTAAGCGCACCACTTCTTTAAAAAACAACTTAGCAATGGATTGTGCATATGCAGTTTTTCTACATGGAATAAAATGAGTCATCTTAGAAAACCTGTCAACAATAACAAACATAAATTTAGCACCTTGTTGGGTACGAGGTAAACCCAAGACAAAATCCATCGACAAGTCTTCCCAGATGTTCTCAGGTACTGGTAATAGAGTGTATAACCCAGTGTTCTGAGATTGCCCTTTGGAAGTCTGACAGATGTAGCATCTCTCTACAATCCTGCCAACATCCCTTCTCAGTTGAGGCTAGAAATACCTCTCTGTTACAGCAGCTAAGGTCTTATCTCGACCCAAGTGTCCTGCTAAACCTCCCTCATGAAGGTCTTTAATCAACTTCTCCCTTAACGAGGACTCAGGAATGCACAATTGATTTCTTTTCATTAAATACTCCTCATGAATATGATAATCATCACAAGGCTCTTTAATAGTACACTTCCTCCGGATCTCTGTAAAATCACCATCATCTTCACACAACTCTTTTATTCTTTCAAAGCCCACAAACCTCAGTACTTAAGTTGAATAACAAATCAGCCCTTCTACTTAAAGCGTCAATCATTTTGTTTTGCACACCAGATTTATGCATTAACCTGAAAGGAAACCTCTGTAAGAATTGAATCAACCTAACATGCATATCCTTACTTATTCTGGTCTGACCACTCAGATGTTTTAATGTTACACAGTCTGAGTATAGAATAAATTCCTTTCCTACCAAATAGTGTTCCCATACTCTTAGCGTTCTCACAACAACATAGAACTCCTTATCATAAGTCGACCAATTCCTCCTGGCTTTACACAATTTCTCACTATAGAACGCTATTAGCCTCTTCTCTTGTGATAAAATTACACTAATCCCTACTCCACTAGCATCATAGTCAACTTCGAATAACTTATCAAAATCAGGTAGTGCTACATAACCTTTCCTTTAGATTCGTAAAGCTTGTTTCAGCCTCTTCACCCCATTGGAATTTCCCTTTCTTAAGACATTCAGTCAATGGAGCAGCAATTGTACTAAAATGTCTTATAAATCGCTTATAAAAACTGACCAATCCTAGGAAACTCCTTAACTCAGTAACAGCTTTAGGAGTAGACCATTCCCTGATTGCGTTCACCTTTTCATCATCCACCATGATACCCTCACTACTAATCACAAACCCCAGAAATAACAATCGCCTTGACATGAAGACACACTTTTTCAAATTGACAAATAATTCATTCTCTCTCAACACAGCCAAAACACACCTCAATTGTTCAATATGCTCCTCGTTCGACTTACTAAATACCAGTATATCATCAAAATACACTACTACAAAAAGACCATTAAAGGGTTTTAATACCTGATTTATCACACACATGAAGGTACTGGGTGCATTATTGAGGCCAAATGGCATTACCAGCCACTCATACAACCCCTATTTGGTTTTGAATGATGTCTTCCACTCATCCTTAGGCTGGATTCTGATTTAATGGTAGCCATTCCTCAAATCAATTTTGGAAAATACCCTAGCCCCACTTAATTTATCTAACATGTCATCCAATCGTGGTATAAGGAATTTGTATTTGATGGTGATCTTGTTGATGGCTCTGTTATCAACACACATTCTCCAGCTCTCATCTTTCTTAAGTGTTAATAAAGCTGGTACAGCACAAGGACTCATGTTGTCTCAAATGAACCCTTTGTCCAATAACTCTTAGACCTTTTTCTGCAGGACCTCAATTTCCTTAGGACTCATCCTATAGTGTGGTAAATTTGGAAGACTTGCTCCAGGTACCAAGTCTATTAGATGTTGGATGTCATTCAGGGGTGGTAGTCCCTTAGGTAGGTCATTAGAAACCATATCTCTATATTCCTCCAATGCTCCCTTAACCGCTTCAAAGACCTTTACACTCACATCTTCATCCCCAATTACCATATTCTTTATAATGAGCGCATGGGCCACTATTAACTCTTTCAAATCATCAACCATCTTCTTCTTTAACTAGGCAATAGTCAAGAAAGAGCGCCCCTCTATCCTGCGGGCTCTAGAGCGACCCTTTAACTTTAAAGGTAATAAGGTATATTTCATACCTTTCTCCTCTAGCTTGTAAACATTCTCTTTACCTACATGTTAGGTGTTCACATCAAACTACCAATGTCTCCCAAATAGCAGATAACATGCATCCATATCAACAATATCACAGAAGATTTCATCTCGATACTTCCCTATAGAAAATGGCACCTTGCACCTCTCCCTTACCTCAATCTTCTCGATCGCCTTAATCCACTTGATAGTGTATGGGTATGGACGTTTTTCGACAAGCAGTTGTAACTGCTTAACAACTTCTCTCTCGATGATGTTTTCACAACTCCCATTGTCTACAATTAAGCCAAACACCTTTCTCCCAATCATGCACCTGGTACAGAACAACTGGTGTTGTTGGGTATTTGTCCCTTGTTTAGGTGTTAACATTATCTGCCTAATCACATAGGCTGGCTCCACTTTACCGTACTCCTCCTCATCATATTCATCCTCTCCATCAGGCTCACAACACACCTCTTCTTTATCATCCCTATCTACAATATTAACAATCCTCCTACTAGGACACTCATTAGATCTATGACCAAGCTGATTACAAGGATATCACTTACCCAAAATTGGCCTAGCATACGAGTTATTTTGCTTCTGGGCTCCTTTAGACTTCATAGACCTTTTCCCTTCAGCCCTTTCATCTCTCTTGGCATTATCTTTGCCAAATTTACTCGACACATTTTTATTCTTCTCAACACCCACCTTACTGCCATTAGCAGCATCACTCACAAACCCTCTTTTTCCACTTGCATATCTAGTGCTCTACTCCTACAACATTAACTTGGCTCGAAGAGCCATATTTTTCACCTCATTCAAATTTTTCAGGACCGCAACTCTTATTTTGTCCTTAATTTGTAACTTCAACCCATCCACATATCGTGCAACCTGTTGACCCTCACTCTTTCTCAAGTCATTCCGTTCCGCCAACCTCATAAACTCCGCGGTGTGCTTATGAACAGATCTTGGCCCTTGACGACATCGTTAATACTGCTGAAATAGTATCTACTCATAATCTGGAGGTAAGAAATTGCGTTGTAGTAGTTGTTTCATGCGTAACCACATTTTCACTGGATGTTTACCTTCTCTCTGTCTCTTGGTTTGTAGCCTTTCCCACCAAGCAGAAGCTCCACCCTTTAATCTGCAGGCCACCAATCTAACCCGGCGATCTTCTAGTATCTCCATGTAGTCGAAGAACCTATCAACCTCTGCTAACCAATCTAGGAACTCCTCAATGTTAAGGCTACCATTAAAACATGGAATATCAACTTTCAAACAGTAATTACCCCCATCTCTTTAATCATACCCACAATAGTTCCTTCGATACCCTACATCATCACTTCGTCTCTGTGGTTGTCTTGCTCCATACATAAACTCATCCTCCTCAACAAATTCATTGTTCGAGATCTGTGCAATCCTATTAACAGTTCTGGGTCTGTTAATTGGATTAGCATACCCATCTCTTGCCTATTACCGCCAACAGTCATCGAGTCAAAGTGCTCAATCAAGTCTTCAAAATGTTGTTCTAAGCGTTGGATTCTTTGATTTAAAGCATTGAACTCTGCCCTAGGAACCCATTGATCGGCCCCTTAGACTCTCGCATCCTGAACACTGTCAAAAACACGATCGCCATCAACACCTTGATTAACTGACATCTTCACAGGAAATTGCCTAGCTCTGATACCAATCTGACACCGCAAGAAAGCGTAATTAACAACAGAAAATCAATGACAATGATTGAATTCCAAAGAGCAAAAGGCACAAGCAATCTTTAGAGAAAAGTTCTCTCAATTAGGTTAAAGTGTAAAATGTTATTCCTCCTTTTCACCAATAAACCCTAAAATATATATATATATATATATATATATATATAGTTTATAAAATTTAACTAAAATTACGAAGAAACCCATTGGCTTGGACCTGGCTTTTAAGCCCATCGCAACTTCTTATTCTTTTCTCTCTTGTCTATGTACTCCTCAGCTATTTGGTCCACATTAAAAGCGAAGTCCTAGGGGTGAAAAGAATATGAAAATTTGTGTGCATCAAATTCAAGCTTTTGCAGAAATGAAGACATGGGGGAGCTGTCATGCTAGAAGGCAAGCTCGCAATAAGGAGATTTTTGATTTATTGTCAACATTTTTTAATAAAATAATAGAGTAATATTTGCTAATGTTCTTATCTAATACTTAAATTCCTTTTCATAGGTCTTTTTCACTCGATATAATAATTTTCAACTATTGTTTGTAGCCATTTTGCAGAAAAAAATTTTTTAGCTAAATAATATTTTGAAAACTAAAATAATTCTTAAAACGAAAATATTATATATTCAAAATTTAACAAATTCAATCAATTTAATCAAAAATTATATTGGTTAAATTAATTATATGTATATATACGCACACACATCCAAGTAACTGTGGGTAGAGTCTCCACGACCCTTTTAAATTTGAACTAAAGGAGTTAAGTTTCCTTAAAAATTATATGTAATTTTTTTAAAAAAATTTGATTGAAACATTATCTTTAGTAGTTTTGATGGATTATAATATCTTAATTTTTTTACATTCCATAAGATGATAATCTCATCATCCTTTAAATTGTCCTAAAAATATCACAATGAGAAATTTAACAATGATTTTATCTAAGGTTTGATTTTGAATTTTGAAAGTATTGATAGACATAGTCATATATTGGAAAATACCAAGGATGTTATATTTAAATATGCTATCAATATTTTATTTTTAAATGAAAAAGGCATTAAATATATAATGTGCTAAGGTATTTGGTTTGTTTTCGATATCTAAGTTTGAAGCAGTATGACTTAGAGATGGGATTGAGGCAAAAGATTTTGTTAAGTTTTGGACTTTTTATATTTAAAGCTTAGTTTTGGTCTAGGGTATTTATTGTTTTGGATGAAGAATAATCATAAGAGTTTAATTTTGAAATATGAGTTTTAATGGTGTTGATAATATTTTTGTTGTTTGAGAATGGGTCTTTTTGTAGATTTTATGACTTGATAAAGTTTGAAAATATGATTTTTGATTTTTGAAAGGAATTTTGAAAAATTTGAAGGTTTGGTTCAGGTGGTAGTTTTGATTTTAGTTTTTTGTAAATGATTTTCTATCTTAATGGACAGAGTGCCTAAGATATGTAAATGGACATTTAAAACATTATTTTGATAAATAATCATACTAGAAAGTTTTTTAGGATCATCAGTTTCTTGAAAAATTTTGTAAGAAGAAAAATCAACTCTATTTTGCTGACAAGTGATTTTCAAATATCTCAAAGGTGGATATTCTACTTTAATGACATTGTCATAAAAAGAAGTCTACTTTTGGTTTTATTCCTTAAAACAACAAGGTTTAAAGAATTTTACAAAAGATAAAAAATATTATTTTGTAAAACATAAATTTCAAACCAATAAAAAAACATATATATGCTTTTTGCTAGAAAATGAAATCATAAAACTAGTTTTGTATTTCTTGGTAGTTTCATAGGCAATGTTTGAAGAACTAAATTCTTTTTTCAAAATTATAGTTTACATAAAAAATATCTTACAAATTTTTTTTATCAACTTGAAAATCTTCTTTTAAAATATAAAATTCACGAGAAATATTTTTAGTAATAATCAATGTAGAGCTTGGTGGAAATTGGCTTGTAAGGTTCATATAAATTGAATGAGAATATTTGTATAGTAGGTTGTATTTTATAGATAGGTGTTAAGTAGGTTAGAGGTGGAGAATCTTGGAAGTAGGATTTCAATTTGAGATTTATAAGGTAGATTTGTAATGGAACGAAGATTTAAGAAATATCCCAAATATATGGTAAAAAAGGTCAATGCTACTTTAGAAAATCAAGTGTTGTTGAACTTTAGAGAGTTTAATATTTGGTTCCATTTGAGATTATGGTTGTCGTTTTACTGCTTCTTTAAGAATTTATTCTTTTGGGAGAATAACATTTTTCTACTAAATTACTTTTAAAATAATAAGACAAGAACATGTTTAAGTCTATTTAAAATTATTTGGATGTAAATGCAAAAATCATAGTTTTATGATGAATTTTGAAAATTAAAACTACTTAAATTGATTTTTCTAGTATGTTGTAGTTGTGTGTTTTAATTTGTAAAATAAAATTTTATAAAATATTTTTGTCATTTAAAGAAATTGTAAAATTTAGATAATAATTAAAAAAAATTAAACTATTATATAAACTAGATTTTACAATACTTAACAATAAATTATTAAAATTTGTAAATCTTAAATTCCAAAAGACTGTAAGAATAGAAGTATTTAAACATTCTTTTATAAGAGTCTTGATTTCAACTTGCACAAATCTTATATAAATGTATTTGTAACTTTGTTCTTTATGGTTTTGTTAAAAGAAGTCAAAATTTGAATATCTCTTTTCTCAATTTTAATCGTAAAATTTTTTTTGAAAAAATTTAATTTCAAAAGTTTGTAAATTTGATCTTTTGTATCTTGGATATTTCCTAATTATCAATCCCTTTTGTAAAATCTTTTAAAGTTATCTCCTCACTATTTATCCTACATAAGTTTTTAAAATTTCAAAATAAGAGGAAGAATATAAAGTGATTATGCACAAAATTAGATTTATAACTAAGAATAAAGATATGTTATTTCTTATGGTCTAAGGACTTATTGAAGGATAAAGATTTTCTTAATAAAGATAAATGAGACAAAATATCTAAATAATTTAAAATAAAAGGTTTTATAAATAATATAATTTGATGCAAAGTGTATGAAAATAATAAAATACAAATGCATAGAGAAGATAATAAGGAAACATGGACTAAGGAAAATAAACATGAAATAACATTAATAGCATATTCCTTATAGTAGGTAATAATGCACCAATAGTTTAAGGAGTATTACCTACATAAGAAATCCAATAAGCTTGAGAGAAATTTGCAAAAAGAGTTATTATCGCTAGTTGATATGGAGAAAAATGTTACTTGAATTCTATTTTTGGGTATATGCAAATAGACTTGAGTCTAAAGCTTTATTTGTCGTTTAAGAATGCAAAAACTGGAGTCTTAAAAGAACGTGTGGACATTGAGAAGATCAAGTAGCTAAATTTAGTCCAAGTTACCATAGACATGACTATGCACAAAGCAAAAACAAGTCTTTTCAATGTATTTTAAAAATTGATTGGATTCTCAAGTGCTTTAGGCTGTTTAAACCCACGGTAAGGTAGTAATTGATTATAGGGCATTGGATAACTAAACAAACTAAATCTTTTGGGGAATGGAAATGCAATCTTCATATGCTTAATAGAGAGAAATGTGAGAAGATTCAATAATGCAATTTCTTTGGCATAGAACGATTTAAGGTCAAATTATAACAAAAATGCAGCTATAGCAATAACACTTGCTAATTATACTTAAACTCAAAGAAATTGGTGGTGCATTTTCAATGCTACCAATTTCTATACTTGAGGAACAAATAATGTATAAGGCATTAAAAATAAAAGTTGTACTTAAAATCTCTTTAAATCTATAGTTAGTATCTTAGTTCTATATTTAATTTTGATTTTTTGAAAAAAATTGGATACTTAGTCAATTTTAATTTTTATTTTATCTTTTTTAAAAAAAAATTTGTAAATATTATATCTCATGTCCATTGGCACATCTTTAACTATAGTATGAGAAATTAAAAAGTTATTAGGATTTCTTATATTAATAATTACAGCCATAAAGTATTTTTGGAGTTTTTTATTTTTTGGTTATTCTAACTTCATTTTTTTTAAGGAGAATCAAGTTAATTCAATATCAAATATGATGGAGGAAAAAAAATGAGACTCCATTAAAAAAAAAAACGTTTGACATGAAATTCAATTTTAGAGACATAAAATTGAGTATATCAAAACATTTTAACTTAATGGAAATTACTCACTTATAAAATATCTTCACCTTTGCAAGTTATATTTTTAATTCATTTTGTTTTCATGAGAAAAAATGAAGAAAAAAATTAGAGCATGTTATTTTGGCCTTGGACATAAATCCACCATCATAATTATTTATGCAAACAATTCGTTTTCTAAAATAACAAATTATGTGAGTATCTTTTTTTAATTTATCATATCATGGATCTAAAAATTCAGTTAGATATATTTTTAATTCTATAAAATTATTTATAAATCATTTTTTTATTTTTCTCAATAATTTTTTTTATCTAAGCTTCTAATAAAAAAATTAATTTATGTAATTGATGTACTTAATATAAATCTGAATTGATTATTTGATATAAAGATAATGTTATGCAAGCGTTGCTTCGCGACTAATTTTCATAAATAGTGTGGCAAAGCAATTTGATGCCAAATAAATTATTTATTCTAATGCAAGGGGACAAAATGTCTCACAACTTGCATTACGGACAAATAAGGTCTCCACAAATTGCCCACTCATTTAATTGTACTTTTAAAATCGAATTCAATGGTTGGTCCGACCGATTTATTTTAATTTAATTTTAAAAAATTAAATAATATTTAAATTAATCAAAAATTAGTCAAATATAAAAAATTGAACAAAAATTTGAAAAAATTAGTATGTTTTTGCGTGTTTAAGCACCACCAATATTCCATCCTATATTTTCATTAAGTAGCCCTAGTGGCCCACTTTAAATTAAAGAAAGTCATGATGCCTATCTCTCTAACTTTTGAGTATTAAATATATATATATATATATATATATATATATATATATTTATTTATTTTTTTGAAAATTATTAAAGTGATTATTTTATTTAAAATGTTAAAATTAATTTTTTAAAAAATTTATAAAGATATTATCATTAATTATTTTTTAAAATAAAATAACATAACTTCATGCATTTCAAAGCTCTTATCAAATACATAAATTAATTTCTACACATTTTTCCTACACATCCAAATAATTTATATTTTTCTTCCGTAGTCATTTGAAATATCTCTACACAAAAATAATAGTTGATCGCTGACAAGTCGCCCCCACCCCCGCCGTCCCCCTCCCGTCCCACAAGGAAAGAATAGTCAAGTAAAAATAAAAAAAATATAAAAAAAAAGGCGAAACTTGTGACAATTTTCAGGCAGGGAGTGACAGTCTTCCAACGACAGCCGCCGTATGGGTCATCGTCTAGACTGACTTGCAGTCAACTTTAATGACTTTTATTTTTACAAGTAAATAATAATATGCCAAGTTGCGGCTGACGTATCTCGTGGGTTCGCGAAAATATAATTTATTTCTAAGTTTTACAAAATAATTGAATTTATTTTTTATTTATAAAAATAAAAAAATATTAAAAATATTCTGCAATAACTCCAACAAAAATTAAAAATCTCACACCATGTAATTAACTGATATTTGTGTTACCGAATCCCACGCAAACTCTCCACAGATTAATTCTTTTGATTAGTTGGTTTATCGTCACCAAATGCCTATTGGGAGTAAAAGCAGATTGCACAACCTAAATGTCACGTGGTAAGAACGTTCATAATTAATTTTTTCACAAAATTAGAAGGCCAATTCATCAAATTCTTTAAATTGATTAGTT
This sequence comes from Ceriops tagal, assembly GCA_021533255.1. Taxonomy (NCBI): domain Eukaryota; kingdom Viridiplantae; phylum Streptophyta; class Magnoliopsida; order Malpighiales; family Rhizophoraceae; genus Ceriops; species Ceriops tagal. Next base: position 7,737,284 of record CM038606.1, on the reverse strand, counting down.
AATTCAGTCTAATTTTTAAAATTATAGCCATTACTACTAAGTCTTCTTCTAGTTAGGCAGGTCAACTTTGATTTGTTTTTTCCCGTTGAGATAACCAACATTTCAAGTATCTTCCTAAATGTAAGAAAAACATCAAAATAAATAAATAAATAAATAAATAAATAAATATATATATATATATATATATATATATATTTATTTTAAAAATATTAAAGCAACTATTTTATGTAAAATTTTAAAATTAATTTTTTAAAAATTATAAAGATATTATCATTAATATTTATAAAAATAAAATAATAGAATCTAATAAATTTCAGATAACATAAATTAAAAAAAATATATACGATAAAAATATTTAATAATTTTTTCATTCTTTTAATATAATGAATTTCTTCTATTTCTTTTACTTATTAAATATATATTTTTATTCTTTTTATCTCGAATAAATATATATATATATATATATATATATAATTTTTTTTATTTTGGCGTTTTAATTTTATCATTTAACTTTCTATTAATTTATACGCTGTTACACTAAAAATCTAACTTTTTACTCACCTATCTCTCACAGAGTGCCTATAAATTGGAATCAATTCCCACTCTTGCCAATAACCAGCAGTGCAAAAACAGATTCAGCTAAAAACAACATGAAGTCGCCTTTGCTTCTCTCTACGTGCATTATCTTAAGCATCTTGCTTTTCTTGTCTTCATTTCTTCATTATGTTTCTGTTTCTTCAGCCGCCTCTCTTCTGAGTCATCCATTCTGCCAGGGTCACGACCGCCTTGCCCTCCTGCAGTTCAAACAAGGCTTCATAATAAGCAGCTCTGCCTCTGGCAGTCCCGCCGCGTATCCAAAGATCGAATCTTGGAACCACCAAGGCGGACATGGTGACTGCTGTACCTGGGATGGCGTCGAGTGTGATAATAGCACCGGTCATGTGATCGGTTTGGACCTTAGTAGCAGCTATCTCCGTGGTTCCATCAACTCCAACAATAGCCTCTTCCTTCTTGTTCACCTCCGTTGACTTAATCTTGCCGACAATGATTTTAATCGATCAAAAATACCATCACGTTTAGGCCATCTTTCCAAGCTAATCTATCTTAACCTTTCCTCTTCTGCATTTTCAGGCCCAATCCCACCAGATATTTCAAAATTGTCAGAGTTGGTTTCTCTTGATTTGTCCCTTGATGTCCCTTCCGCAGGTCAATTAGTGCTCCAGAAGCCGGATTTTCGAATGTTATTGCAGAACCTGACTAGCCTAGAAGTTCTTCATCTCGATGGCATATACATGCCATCTACCGTGCCTGTTTCCTTGGCCAACTTATCCTCTTTAACCTCACTTCGTTTACAAGGTTGTCAGTTATACGGTGAATTTCCTCTGTCTGTTTTCCAACTGTCAAATCTGCAAGTTCTTGATGTGAGCCAGAATGGGGATCTGAGTGGTTATTTGTCTGAATTTAACTCAACTAGTCCGCTTTTGTTTTTGTATCTTGCAAGAACAAGTTTCAAGGGAGACCTACCAATCTCAATTGGAAAACTCCGTTTCTTGCAATATTTTGATATTGAATATAGTAACTTTTCTGGAAAAATTCCTATTTCATTTGAAAATCTCACGGGACTTGTTCACTTGGGTCTTGAGGGACATCCTTTTGAGGTTCAAGATGTTTCTTCCCTATCATGGCTTGGTAAGCAAAGTAAACTCATTTTTCTAGGTTTTAAAAATGTTATACTTAAGAGTCATATTCCTCCTTATATTGCCAATCTTACCCAACTTAAAGAATTATATCTATTAGATTGTCAAATATTTGGTCAAATTCCATCTTGACTTTTAAGGATGACTGAGCTATTTGACTTGTTTCTTGAAGGCAATGAATTGCGAGAAGTGATTCCATATTCAATATCTCAATTGTTTCAATTGACATCATTAAGTCTACGAAAAAACATGTTACAGGGACCTATTCCAAGATCAATTTTCCAACTGAATAGTCTCCAATATTTTGATCTTGCTCATAATAATTTGAGTGGCACAATGGAGTTGAACCCATTTTTGAAGCTCCAAAACTTGACCCATCTGGATTTGTCATCCAACATGTTATCATTTCCCGCCAAGTCCTACCCGAACACTACTCATCAAAAGTTTGTTACCTTGGCACTTGGATCATGCAATTTAAGTCACTTTCCACTCTTCCTACGTGATCAAGATCGCTTAGAGAGCCTAGTCTTATCCGACAACGAAATTGAAGGCATAATACCTAAATGGATATGGAATATCAGTCAAGACACCCTAAAGATTTTGGACCTTTCACTAAACTTACTCACAGGCTTTGAACACCCTCCGCATGTTTCTACGTGGACTCAACTTCTCGTTTTAGACCTTGGGTCTAACATGTTGCTAGGTTCACTCCCAATACCACCGCCAACCATTACAGCGTACCTTGTGGCAGGAAATAATTTCACAGGTGAAATCCCATCTCAATTTTGTAAACTCAGATATCTTGGCTTCCTTGATTTATCCTACAATAGTCTCAGTGGCATGCTTCCTAAATGTTTGGAGGTTTTGAGTGCCACACTTGAACTACTTGTTCTTGATGGCAATAATTTTCACGGTAGAATTCCTCCCCTGCATCCAAATGCCTGCAACTTGAAGGCGCTTAGCCTGGTACGCAATCAATTAGAAGGGCGTCTACCAAGATCATTGGCAAATTGTAGAACGCTAGAGATTTTAGATCTTGGAAACAACCAAATAAGCGATGCTTTCCCCATTTGGTTGGCAGTACTTCAGCAGTTGAAAGTTCTTGTTCTACGATCCAATCGGTTCAATGGCATGCTCGGAGTTCCAGAATCGGAATTCAGTTTCCCCATGTTGCGCATAGTTGACCTCTCTCAAAACAATTTTTCAGGCCAATTGCCCACGCACTTTTTTTCGAATTGGAATGCAATGAAGATAACGGATGCAAGTCGATTAGCTTACATGCAAACATCCTGGACACTGTCATTTGGAAGCACACTCCGCGCTAAGGAAGACTTTTTGTACAGAATTTCGTTAAATAACAAAGGAAGGACACAGCAATACAACGAGATTTTAGACTTCTTCGTCGCCATGGACCTGTCGAGTAATAGATTTACAGGGGAGATTCCAACATCCATTGGGAACCTTTACGGGCTTCTTATGCTGAATCTCTCTAACAATGTTCTCAACGGCAGCATTCCAACATTCTTGGGGAATCTTACGCAGATCGAGTCCTTAGACCTTTCTCGGAACAAATTCACAGGGGAGATACCTCAGCAACTAGTGCAGCTGAACTTCCTTTCTGCCTTCAACGTGTCTGAAAACAACCTGACAGGACCTATACCGCAAGGGCAGCAGTTCGACATCTTTGGAAACAGTTCGTATGAGGGAAACTCTGGCTTATGCGGGAACCCTTTGTCCAGGAAATGTGGAAATTCAGAGGCTTTGCCGCCGTCGACTTCAAGTGCCGAAGAAAATGAAGATACGAGATCTTCATTCGAATTTGGTTGGAGACCAGTTGTGATTGGGTATGCCGGCGGGCTCTTGGTTGGATTGATGGCCGGGCACATCGTGTTTACGTGGCAATATGAATGGTTTATGAAGACTTTTAGGATCAGCCCACGGAGACGGACGAGAAACAGGAGGCGCAGAAATTGATTCCTCACTGTCTGTTTTCATGATGTGTTTGATACAGTACACTTTTTGCTGTTATGTAAATACATTGTCTTGAGCGAGTGAAAAATAAGTTTTAAGGGAAAAGAAACCAAAGTATGTCATGAAATAATCAACTTGATTATTTCGACCGGTCAAATTGGCGATCAAGATTTTGTTTTTTCGTTTGTTTTTTGTTTTCTGAGAGAGGTCAAGAGATTATGTGAGATTTAAATCCCCTGCATTTGCATTTGCAGGTGTGAACGAAACATCTTTCCAACGGTGTCTAGGTATTCTCTGCATTTGCAGCAGCCAAGAGCGAGCGCGTAGACGACCTAGACAGGTGGAAGGACGTTTCTGCATTTTGCATGTTTAACCACCAATATCCCACCTTATAAGGAAAATTAAAATTCAGCAATGCTGACAAAATCAAGCTTTTGCCCTTACTAATATTTCTTAAACAATGGGACTCTGATCCAGCGAAGGATCCACTTCTCTAAATTACCAGTCCGACTAATGATTTGGCAATCAGATTTTTTTTTTCAAATTTAAAGGAGTCGGGGTATGTATCCTATCTAGATTTCCTCTTGCTTCTGACTACTATAGAACTATAGAACTGGAAAGTTTTCGCAGGAAACTGTGGAAAGACGGAACTTCAACAGAATTTGCAAGTGCGAATTCCTCTTATAATCTTTGCTTGGGTTTTGAAGGTTTGGTTTATAGTAAAGCAACTCGCGCTAAGCGCTCCTTTTTTAATGTTTTTCGTGTCTAGATGAAAGCTGGCGGCAGGGCCACATACACGGAATTTGGCATCTATCTTGCATGCATGTATGTCTACCGGAAAATTTTGATTTTGCTAGTCTTGGGAACAATGTAACAACGAATAATTTAATATCAGGATAGGTCCAGCGGCATATATCAATAGGAAATACTATCTACTTTGTTCATGTTATTAAATAATAAATAAAATATTATCAAAATAAAATTTGAGCACCTAAAAACAAGTAATTATAATAAATTAATATAATTATAAATAAAATTTTACCCAAAAAAATAAATTTTTTAATAAAAACTTTCTCAATTCACTATTTTGACGGAAAGTAAGTTAGACTGAACAATTTTTTAGTTTAATATCTTAACTAATTATTTTACAAAATAAAATTAGACTCATACTCAATTTATCAATATTTTTGATATAATCGGTTAGTCCAGTTCCAATTTTTGAAAATAGGGCCTTTGCTACTTCGGCTTCATCTTATTGGGCTATACACTTTATTTTGTTCTTTTCTTATTAAGGTAAACAACATTTTAAATATTTTTAGAGCTGAAAAAAATATCAACAAATTTAAAAATAAAAAAAAAACCATTGAAGTGCTTATTTTATTTATAACTTTAAAATTGATTTTCATAAAATTATAAAAATATTATAATTAAATTATTTTTCAATAAAATAATAGAACTTAATTCATGTCAATATCTCTTGTTAAATATTTGAATTAATTTTTAGGAATCTTCTCTAACCATTCAAATCATTTCCACCCTCGCTCCCACTTATCTCGTCCCACATAGAAAGAAAAGTACAGAAGAAAAAAAAGGCCAAAAATTGTGGTTTAGGGTGAGAGACCAGAGCTTAAAAAGAAAAGTAAACAGAAAAAAATGAAAAAAAGGGCCAAAAATTGTGGTCCAGACGGTGAGAGACCAGAGATTAACAAAAAAAAAAAAAAAAGTAAACAGAGAAAAATGAGAAAAAGGCCAAATATTGTGGTCCTGGTGAGAGACCAGAGCAAAAATGAAAGATGCTAACCGCAATTTACAGAGACTGATTGATGGTGAGAGTCTTCCACTCAACGTTAATGCCTCTTATTTTTACAAGTAATAATATGCCTGTACTTATAAGAATCAAGGATTCTTTTTTTCCTTTTTTTGACGTGGGGGTATTTTTTTTTTCATTAAATTTAACAACATTCTCATTTCAAATTAGGGCTTCTTGTCTACTACTTGTTAGGAATTTTCTTAAAAAAAAAAATTTATTAAAATTTATAGTATCTACATTTAAAAGTACGTAGTATCTATATTTACAAAGATAAATGTTTTTTTTTTGGTTTAACATTAGATTCTATTAAACTATATTCACGTTGTTAATTTTATAGAAGTAAAATTTTATTATATTTTTAAATTTTAACAATTAATTAATGTTATTTCAAGTTTATTAAGATATTTTCTTCCTGTGTTTTATTGCTTCCTAAGCAACTATGTTAAGTTTTAAACACACCATATTTTCTCAGACGACTTCCCAACTCTAGTAGAAGCTATATGACGTTGAGATTCTCCAGATGAAGAAAATGAATTCTCGAATTATTTCAGCGAGGGAGAGTGACAGAATGAAGATCCAAACTTGAATCGATTGCGTGAAACGCACGTAGAATCATCATCATACAGCTCCCATCTCGGTAATGTTGTACCAAACTGCCATTGTTGGTTACAGAATTGTCGAACTCATTATAGGCTGTGCATATAACAAATGAGGACAGAAAAGAAAAAAAGAGCAATTCGTTGTTACGTAATGATGGGCCCAAGTGGGTGGGGTGGGGTAACCGCAGGCCTAGGGCAGTCATCTGTCTCTATGCTCGCGGGTTTACACCAACGATATAAAAAACAGCGCTCTTTCCCTTAGCCAAAGCAACCCAACTGCAACTAATTTAAGATTCTCTGGAGCATTTGCTTTAATTTATACTATTCCTTCACTTCAATGATATGTGCAGCGTGTTGCCTACTTGTGCTGTTGTGTTGATTTACTAGGGCATTTATTGGGCAGCCAGTTTATATGTGATCAGTTCTTATCTGTAACTTGATAAGAGAGGTACAATGGAATATAAATTACTTAAGCAATTTTTTTCATTGTTTGAACTCGTACAAAGTTAACTGAATAACAAATATAGTAACTCGAATAATCATATAAAAATATAACGATTTTTTTTATGTAAAATACTCCTTTAAATAAAAAAGAAAAAAAAATGGGATACACCGATTCAAAAATCAACTTTATTATAATTAATAAGTGAATACAATAGATATACACAACTTCAATTATATTAACTAAATTGAATAATCACAATTTGAATCAAATGAGTTAACTAATACGAAAGATACTTTCTATCACTAATAACTTAACAACTAGATTTCAAAACAATAATCAATCATTCAAAATGAAATTCCAGATGTTCCCTACTAGCTGTCCAAATTTCAGTTTAATCAGACTATAAATTAAAATTCATCTACACTACTATAATAGAGAGAATAAAGAATTGCCATAAACAAATGATCACAATTTTGAGATAAAAACCTGCCTTTGCAAAAAGCCAAATCACAATCCAACCCTTTAGAATCAAGAACTATGTATATTCTATCAATTGACCAAAAGATAGCTTGTTCAGACCATAAACAACTTTCTAATTACAAAGTTGATCGAAACTACATGCAGAATAACTTCCTAAAACATGAATCACAAAATATAAATTAGAATCCATATTTACAGTCTACCAAATTTGATCTTTACCGTTTAGAATGAAAAAAAATATATCCACTATTTGTTCACAAATTATTAGCTAAATCAGATAAGGATTCACCATTGAATTTTGAAAAGAAAGATTGATACTTCTGCTAGAATTCTTTGCTTTATTTTTTTTTCTTTGGTTGACTCTCTCAACCCTAATCTTAATCTTACAGTACAAATGAGGTATTTATACCTCATAAGGGCAACTTTCATTTTTTTTTTTTAATTAAAGGCTTTGTCTACATAGGAAAGGATACCTAATAATTCTTCCCTCCCAATTATGTGGAGGTATTGAACGTCTTAACCAACGAACAACACAATTAAAACTTTCCTGTTGACAATACTTTTGTTAACATATCAATAGCATTATCATTCGTATGAATCTTTTCAAATGCTAGTTGTTTAGAATTAAGAGCGTCGCGTATCCAATGATACTGCATATCAATATGTTTTGATATAGTATGAAAAGTCGAATTCTTACCAAGATGGATTACACTTTAACTGTCATAATACAATATATACTTTGATTATTCAAAACCAAAATCCTTCATGAATCTTTTCATCTAGATTAACTCTTTAGCTACTTTGATTATAGTAATGAACTCTACTTTTGTAATTAATAATGCGATGCACTTTTGCAACCATGATTGTCAGCTAATTGGTTTTTTTGTAAGAGTAATCAAATAAAATGAAGTAGACTTTTTGGAATTAATGTCACCAGCCATACCTGAATTAGTGAATCCAATAAGAGTAGGCTTATCACTCCCAAAACAAAGTTTGACATTAGTAGAGCTTTGTAGATATCTTAATATCCACTCCACTGCATTCTAGTGTTTCTTACTAGGATTTGAAAGAAATTGACTAACTACGCTTACTGCATATGCTATATCATATTTTATACATATCATTACATTTATCAAACTGCCCACAGTTGATGCAAAAAGAACTTTCAGCATTTCTTCTGATGAGGACCGTTTTAGGTTTCACACTAAGAGGGGGGGTGAATCAATGTGAGATATGCACTTTTTACAAATTGATTCAAATTTAACCTTTGTGGCTTGTTATATCTAATGATCCAATTTTTATCTTTCTCCTTTATGTAAGCGTGACAGTACAAATATAAGTCAATGTATAAGCACCTAGGCACACATGACAATGTTTATGTGGTTCACCCATAATGTGTGAGCTACGTCCATGGTGTGATAGGATCCCTCATAAATCACACAATCCACTCTTGTTATCAAGGGATAAAGTTTGGTTGTGGAAGGATCACTCCTTAACCACTTATGGAAGGACTACTCCTTAACCACTTACATTGATCTCTCGATCACTCCAAGGGTATCTCACCTTATATTTCAACAAATCTATAAAGAGTTTATGAAAAAATATTTCCTAGAAAACAATCGCTTAATGTGTACAGTCTGCCATAGCAGAATATGGATCTTCTTATTCCTTTGCTGCTGGTGTTATCTTACCCATTATCGATGCTGCCACTGTTGTGTGCACGCGTTGTGAGATAGCTGATGATCCAATTTTTATCTTTTTCTTTTATGTGAGCACAACAGTACAAATATAAATCAATGTACAAGCACATAGGCACACACAACAATTTTTATGTGGTTCACCCATAATGTGTGAACTACATCCATGGTGTGATAGGATTCCTCATAAATCACACAATCCACTCTTGTTATCAAGGGATACAGTTTGGTTGAGGAAGGATTACTCCTTAACCACTTATGGATAGACTACTCCTTAACCACTTACATTGATCACCCGATCACTCTAAGGGTATCCTACCCTGTTTTTCAACAAATCTATAAAAAGTTTATGGAAAAACCTTTCCTGGAAAACAATTGCTTAATGTATACAGTCTGCTAAAGCAGAATATGGATCTTCTCCTTCCTTTGTTGTTGGTGTTATCTTCCCCACTATTGGTGCTACCACTGTTGTGTGCACGCGTTGTTGCTGCTATCCGTGCGCGCTATTAATGCTGTCCGTACGCATTATCACATCTGTCTGCTTCAGTTCGTGTGTGTTGTTAATGCTATTTGTATGTGTTGTTGCTGCTGACTGTGCACTTTACGCCTACTATCCTTGTGCGCTATGCTTGTTGTCAGCACAAGTTGTGCCCACTGTTTGTGTGCTCTACACTTGTTATCCTCATGCATTGTGAGCCTGCTATTTGTGCTTTATATGCCTACTATCCGTGTGTGCTATGGCTGCTGTCCACGCTCTCTATGCTTGATATTCGTACTCTCTACACCTACTGTGCCCGCGTGTTGTGGCTGCTATCTGCTGTCCATACATGCTATGCCTTCTGTTCACACTTTTATTGTCTGCACATGCTGCACCTGCTGTTCACGTACGCTGTGCCTACTATCTACACAAGTTATACCTATTGTCCATGCACGCTGTGCTTGCTGTCCATGCACGTTGTGCTTGTTGTCCACGCAAGTTGTGCCCGCTGTCCACACAAATTATGCCTACTGTCTACATGAGCTGTTGTTGCTGTTTGCACGTATTGTAGTTGTTATCCACACACACTGTTCCTATTATTCGGGTGTGCTGCTCCGACTATCAGCTTGCACTGCTATTGCTGTCTGTACGTGTTATTACTGCTTTCTCATGCCGTTGTTGCTCTTCCTGCGCATTATAGCTATTTTCTCGTGCCACTGCTGCTCTCCACACATGCTGTAGTAGTTTTCTCGCGTTGTTACTTTTATCGCCCCACGTTGCAGTTGTTTTCTCAGGCTGCTACAACAGATTTCTCACGTTGTTGCTAGTTTGCTGGTTGATTCCTAAACTTGCTGCTGCACTTTCTGTAGGTGGTTGTTGATTCCTGGACTTGCTGCTGCACATTCTGATTTTTTGCTTGATTTTCGGGCGTGCTTTTGCTGCTAAGAAGCCTCATGAGGTGCTCGTAGTATTGGTATACCCTCTTGGACATGCAGGGATGTGCTGCTATTGCTGCTGTACCCTCTTGAACATATAAGAACGTGTTATTAGTGCTAGTATACCCTCTGGACTTGAGGGGACGTTTTTTATTGCTGGTATACCCTCTTGGACGTGAAGAGACGTGTTGTTGGTGCTGGTATACCTTCCTGGATGTTCTGCCGCTGCTAGGAAGTCTCTTGGACGTACTACTACTACTAGGAATTCTCTTCGATGTGTTGTTGTTGTTGGGAAGCCTCCTGGACATGCTGGGATGTGCTGCTACTAGTGGTATACCCTTATGGACTTATAGGGACGTTTACTGGTGCTAGTATACCCTCCGATTTTTTTCTTTAACAACTAATTTGACTTTATATCGTGGATGTGAAGTATTTTCTTCTTTTTTCACCTTGTAAACCCATTGATTTTTCAAAACTCTTTTACCTTTAAGTATTTTCACCAATTCATAACTGAAGTTGTCATACAAGGATTTTGTCATAACATCTATCTAATGCTGCTCATGCTCACTTCCTACTGCTTCTTCATAACACTTAGGTTCTCTCCCATCAGTTAATAACACAAACTTATCAGGAGAGTACCGAGTAGAAGACACTAAAATTCTGTTAGACCTTCGTGGCTGAAAAGCAAGTAGAGGTAAGGTTGAATAATCTTCTGTAAGAGCATTAAGATCACTTGTACTCTATACATCATGATCTTGCTAAACATTCTCACCATATTCTTAAATGTCATGTTTAGTATCACTTAAATTATTTACAGGTGCCTGAGGAATTGGATCAATATCAATAAAGTTATCATTAGCCTAAGTAACTGTTTTTTTAATGTATTCAATGTTTTGATCCTCAAAAAACATAACATCTCTACTTTTGACAAACTTTTCTTAATCAAATCATACCTCTGCTCGTGCTTGTCACTGTCATCTTTATTTTCTTTCTTCCACTTATAACATTTCTTCTAAATGTGAACCATTTTTTCACAATAATGATATAAGACATTCTTATACTTTGATCTTAACTTGCTTCGACTTTTACTTATACTCTTTTTACTATTATTTCTTTCTTGGTTTCTTCCCCTATTTTTGGTAACCAAAACCTTTGAATTAGACAATGATGAACTCTGAGATCTTCTTCTCATCTTCTCATTCAATACACCACCTTTCACAAATTCTAATGAAACAATACTACCAAAAGCAAAATTCACAAATGAAATCCAAAATGTCTCTTAAAAATTAAGTAATGTAGTAAGTAACCATAGTTCGAAAACCTTATAATCAAATTTAATGTCCATGCCCAATAATTGATCAATGACACCCTAAAACTTATTCAAGTGATCTGCAACTGAACTCCCTTATCTATATCTCAACTGTATCATTTTCTTTAACAGAAACAAATTATTATTACAAAACTTTAAAGCATACAATGTTTCAAGTTTGTTCCACAATGTCTGTGTATGTGTCTTATTATAGGTGTGATTGTAAACATTATCATTAACAAATTGTTGTATAAAGTCACAAACTTGTTGATACTCAAACTCCTATTCCTTATTAGTCCTTGACTCAGTTTTAGAAGCAACAAATGCTGGCAAATGCATTTTCTTTGCAAATAAGAGGTCTTTAATTTTACTTCTCCATATATGATAATTTATGTCATTCAAATAAAACATTTTATTCACATTCAACTTCATCATTTAAACAAGTCAGAAACATAACCTTACTTTGATACCACTTTGATGAGAGAGGGATAATGGAATATAAATTGCCTAGGAGACCCCCCCATTTGTTTGAACCTGTGATAAGTTGACTGAATAATAAAGATAGTCACATAAGAACAAATTGATTTTTTTACGTAGAAAACCCCTTCAAAGTAAAGAAGAAAAACCACGAGACACATTGGTCCAGAAATCAACTTCACTATAATCAATAAGTGAGTATAATAAAGGTACACAACTTCAATTACATTAACCAAATTGAAAAAACTCAATTTGAACCAAATAAGAGGCCAAATAAGTTAACTAACATGAAAGACACTTTGTTAATAATAACTCAATAACCAGATCTCAAAATAACAATCCACCCATTCAAGATGAACTTCTAGATGTCCTATACTAGCTATCCAAATTTTAGTTCAATGACTTAGTGAAAAATTATAATTGAAGTTCCACTTGATTTCTCTTATAAATTTACAAATATGAAAAGACATCTTCTACTTTTAATTTAGTTATTTCACTTAATTAAAATTATGATGTTTTTTTTATATCAATTGAATGTCTTAATAATGTCTAAGTTTTGATTTTTTGAATATAAATATTTTGTAGATGAAAAAACTTTATGTGACATAATAATGATATATACATTTTATTGAAATTTTGTTAGTTTAATTTTTAATTTTTTCATGTGATTCCGTTGTATTAAATTAAATTCTTAATAATATCTTCTAAAATTCCGTTGTATTAAATTATAATTTTCATTTGAGGTTTGTAGTCATCAAAAATACTTTCACGTGTGGTTTTACAAAAATAATTGTGAGCGAAGCCGAAAGATGCAAACGGTAATTAAAAGATGCTTCCAGCATGTGTCATTGTTAGGGATGCTGACGGATGATGGGTGCCGGCCTTCTTTTTTTTTTTTCCAAATGATCGATTTCTTTGATTTTATAGTATTTAAATTAAATGCAAAGAATATAAATTAAATATCACATAATATTAATCTTATTTTTAAAATTTAATATTTTTAATTTAAATTTTAAATAATATAAATTAAAAAATATAAAATAACATATTAAAAATATTTTAATTTTTTTTCTTGAACACATTAATTGTGAATATTTACTTCTTTTCATTTTATTAATCAAATATATATTTTCATCCTTTCAAATTCAAGAATATTTTTTTCATTATCTTATAAACAGATTTTTTTTGAATATTAAAGTGATTATTTTATTCATAATTTTTAAAATTGATTTTTTAAAAATATAAAAATATTATCATTAATTTTTTTTTTACATAAAATAACGAAACTCAATACATGTCAATACCTGCTATCAAATATTTGAATTAATTTCTACGAATCTCTTCTAACCATCCAAATAATTTCTACCCTTATTCGCACTCATCAGAAATATTTCCACTTTATCTTTTCGCAGAAAATATTGTAGGCAAATGACGAGTCCTTGTTACCATCCTGTCCCACATAGAAAGAAAAGTAAAGAGAAGAAGAAAAAAAAAAGGCCAAAAATTGTGGTCCAGGGGGGAGGGACCAGAGCAAAAATGAAAGAAGATGCTAATGGCAATTTACTGATAGGATGGTGAGAGTCTTCCAATGACTAACAGTTAGTGTCATCGTCTAGACTGACTTCCAGTCAACAACGTTAATGTCCCTTTTATTTACAGGTAATAATATGCCAAGTTGCCAAGAGTTATTGCGCAGGGGCCGACGGATCTCTCGGGCTCCCGAAAATTACGGCCTGGTCACGTTGGATAGAAACAGGAAATTTTTAAGTTTTATAAACGTAAATGTAACTATTTTTTGAACTGAGCAAAATAACTCCACGACATGACGACGCTCTATTGACGCTTGTTAATTATTTCAAGTTTATTATTGAGATGTTGCGTTTCTTCCCGTGTTTTATTGCTTCCCTGAGCAACTATTTTTAAGTTTTAAACACACCCTATTTTCTCAAACGACTTCCCAACTCCTCCTCTGGTAGGAAGCTCTATGACGTTGAGATTTTCCAGGTGAAGAAAATGAATTCTCTCGAGTTATTTCCGCGAGGAGGAAGAGTGACAGAATGAAGATCCAAACTTGAATCGATTGCGTGAAACGCACGTAGAATCATCATCGTACAGCTCCCATCCCTTCTCGGTAATGTTGTGCCAAACTGCCATTGTTGGTTACAGAATTGTCGAACTCATTATAGGCTGTGCATATAACACATGAGGACAGAAAAAAAAAAAAAAAAAAAAAAGAGCAATTCGTTGTTACGTAATGATCGGCCCCAAGTGATCTGTCATCTGTCTCTCTACGCTCGCGGGTTTACACCGACGATATTAAAAACGGGGCTCTCTTGCGCAATTGCAATTAATTGAAGTCTTGTGGCGCTCCCTTCTTGATTCAGACAGAACGGAAAGTGCAGAAAATAAATAATAAAGAATTAATATTTAATTATATTTTTAAAAATTTATTAAAAAATATAATTTTTTACAAAAAATAAAAATATTTAAATAATCAAATTCTATAATTTATAAATTTATATATGTATTTATAACTAAAAATTATCTTTTTAATCAAAAAAATATTTTAAAATAAATTAAAAGTAAAAACTAAAAGTGAATAAATATATCAAAACATCCTAATTTAGGTACAACAAATTTTTAATAGAAATTATTTGCTTCGAAAATATTTTTACCCTTATAAATCGTAGTCTTTATTCATTGATGTCATTCACAAGAAAAAGTAAAGAACCAAAAAACATAAAACGTGTTAGCTTTGAATATGAATCCACCATACTTAATTAGTTAATTAGTTATGTAAATTATTTATTTTTTAAAATAACAAATTATGTGAATATCTTTTTTTTATTTATCATTTTATCATATTTTTGATTTAAAAATTTAGTTATATAATGGAATCTAATACATGCTAATGTTACTATCAAATATTTAAATTAAATTTTATAAATTTTTTATAATCATTCAAATATTTTTACATCTCGTTTTATAGAAATAATAGTGGGTAGATGACAAAGTCGTTCCCCACCCTGTACCACAAGGGAAGAAAATTGAACTTAAAAAAAAAAAAAAAAGGGCGAAAACTTGTGGTTCGGGTTGGGAGACCAATTAAAAATGAAAGATTCTCCTCAGGGTTATTGTCTAGACTGACTTACAGTCAACGTTTGTGCCTTTGGTTTTTTTTTTATTTATTTTTGTTAATCCAAGAAGCTGGCGGATCAGATGGTGCTGGCCGTGGTTTTTTTGATTTCAAGTTAATCGGTTTCTTTGATTTTATTATATTTGGATTAGATTTGAATTAGATGTAAATTGTATAAGTTAAATATTAAATTATTCTTGAAATAAAAAATATAAAACGTGAATTTTAATTAATTTAAATTAAAAAAAATTGTAATAAAAATATTTAATAATTTTTTAAAATATAGAAATAAATAGTAATTACTATAAATTTCTTCTCTTCATTTTATTTATTAAACATATTTTTTTATCCTTTTCAACTATATATATATATATATATATATATTAGCTAAAAATCGAGCTTTTTACTTACGTATCTCTCTCACAGAGTGCCTATAAATTGCAATCAATTCCCACTCTTGTGAATAACCAGCATTGCAAAAACAGATTCAGCTAAAAACAGCATGCAGTCGCCTTTGTTTCTCTCTATTAGCATTATCTTAAGCTTTTTGCTCTTCTTGTCTTCATTTTTTCATTATGTTTCTGTTTCTTCAGCCGCCTCTCTTCTGAGTCATCCATTCTGCCAGGGTGACGACCGCCTTGCCCTCCTGCAGTTCAAACAAGACTCCATAATAAGCAGCTCTGCCTCTGGCAGTCCCGCCGGGTATCCAAAGTTCGAATCTTGGAATCTCCAAGGCGGACATGGTGACTGCTGTACCGGGGATGGCATCAAGTGTGATAATAGCACCGGTCATGTGATCGGTCTGGACCTTAGTAGCAGCTATCTCCATGGTTCCATCAACTCCAACAATAGCCTCTTCCTTCTTGTTCACCTCCGTAGGCTTAATCTTGCTGACAATGATTTTAATCGGTCAAAAATACCATCAAGTTTAGGCCATCTTTCCAAGCTAATCTATCTTAACCTTTCCTCTTCTGCATTTTCGGGCCAAATCCCATCGGATATTTCAAAATTGTCAAATTCCAATAGCCAAATCTACAAGTTCTTTCTGTGAGCATTAATAAAGATTTAAGTGGTTATTTACCTCATTTTAATTCAACTAGTCTGCTTCTTATCTTAAGTTTTGCATATACAAATTTTAAGGGAGAGTTACTAATTTCAATTGAAATCTCCATTGCTTACAATATTTTGATATTAAATATAGTAATATTTTTTAGAAAAATTCCTTCTTCGTTTAAAAATCTCACGGGACTTGTTATCTTGCGCCTTGAGGGACATCCCTTTGAGGTTTCTTCCTTATCATGGCTTAATAGGTAGAGCAAAATCACTTTTTTAGATTTTACAAATATTATATTTAAGAGTGAGATTTTTCCTTACATTGGCAATCTTACTTAATTTAAAAGATTATATTTATTAAATTGTTAAATTTTTTGTGGAATTCCATCTTGGCTGTTAAGAATGACTAAACTAGTCTTGTGGCAATGAATTGCAAGAAGTGATTCCATATTATTTAACATCATTAGATCTAGGAAATAACATGATACGGGGACCTATTTCGGGATCAATCTTCCAACTAGATAGTCTTCAATTTCTAGATCTTTCTCATAATAACTTGAGTGGCATAATGGAGTTGGACCCATTTTTGAAGCTCCAAAACTTGACCTATCTGGATTTGTCACAAAACATGTTATCATTTCCCGCCAAGTCCTACCCTAACACTACTCATCAAAAGTTTGTTAGCTTGAGACTTGAATCATGCAATCTAAGTCACTTTCCACTCTTCCTACGAGATCAAGATCGCTTAGTGAATCTGGGCTTATCCGACAACCAAATTGAAGGCATAATACCTGGATGGATATGGAACATCAGTCAAGACACTCTAATGATTTTGGAGCTTTCAATAAACTTACTCACAGGCTTTGAACACCCTCCGCGTGTTTCTACGTGGACTCAACTTCTCGTTCTAGATCTTGGGAATAACATGTTGCAAGGTTCACTTCCAATACCTCCGCCAACAATCATGGTGTACCGGTCTCTGGAAATAATTTCACAGGTGAAATCCCATCTCAATTTTGTAAACTCAATTATCTTGTCTACCTTGATTTATCCGGCAACAATCTCAGTGGTGTGCTTCCTAAATGTTTGGAGAGTTTAAGTGCCACACTCGAAATCCTGACTCTTGATGACAATAATTTTCACCGTAGAATTCCTCCCATGCATCCAAATGCCTGCAACTTGAAGGCGCTTAGTCTGGGACGCAATCAATTAGAAGGGCAGATACCAAGATCATTAACAAATTGTAGAAGGCTAGAGATTTTAAATCTTGGAAACAACCAAATAAGCGATGCTTTCCCCAGTTGGTTGGCAGTACTTGAGCAGTTGAAAGTTCTTGTTCTACTGTCCAATCGGTTCAATGGCAAGCTCGGCGGTCCAGAATCAAAATTCAGTTTCCCCATGCTGCGCATAGTTGACCTCTCTCAGAACAATTTTTCAGGTCAATTGCCGACGCAGTGTTTTTTGAACTGGAATGCGATGAAGATATTAAATGCAAGTCAATTAACTTACATGCATGCATGCATCCTCGACGCGGTCATTGGAAGGCAGATTCAGTTTCATCAACTTCGAAAACTCTACATACGCAATTTCGTTAAATAACAAAGGAAGGACACAGCAATACAACAAGATTATAGACTTCTTCGTCGCCATGGACCTCTCGAGTAATAGATTTACAGGGGAGATTCCAACATCCATTGAAACCTTTACGGCCTTATTATGCTGAATCTTTCTAACAATGTTCTTGTAAAAAAATATTGTTGGCTGCAAACTATGGACCTGTGGAGAAAAAATACTTTCTAAAGAGATACTTTATTCTCGATTCTGTATCATACTTACAAGTAATACAATGATTTATTTATAGGTTGTAGTCTGCCCTTATAAAACTAAAATAAACTTAATTATAGGCAATTAATAGCCATAAACCAAAATTAAAACCCATTATCACCCGTAAGAGTAACTGCTGACTCTTGACATTTCATTTTCCTATAAAACTGCTGAAATAACGCACTAATAAAAAATGGACATTTAATGTTTATTCAACAAAACTCCCCCATAAACTTAAATGTTTCTGCTATCTTTCATGCTGATCAATCTTTTGCAGTTGTCGAGAAGTATCGTCGGTAGCGATTTTGTGAAGATATTCGTGACTTGGTCCCGACTTGCCACGTGCACTAATTCCACACTTCCTTCCTTCACTTGATTTCGGATGAAGTGAAAGCGAACGTCAATATGCTTGCTTCTCTCATGATTCACCGGGTTCTTGCTCAACTCAATTGTTGATTTGTTGTCAACTCGTATCACAGTTGCACCGAGTTGTTGTTGCTCTAACTTGCCCAACAAATTTTTGAGCCATATTGCATGACGTACACACAAAGATGCTGCCACATATTCAGCTTCACATGTCAAGAGTGTTACGATCGGTTGCTTCTTTGAAAGCCAGGTAAACGTCGTGTCACCCATAAAAAACACATAACTTGATGTGCTTTTCTGATTGTCCAAGTCTCCGCACCAATCGCTCTCGAAATACCCGACCAACTTGTAATCTGCCGCATTTGTATAGAATAACCCGAGTGACACTGTTGCTTGGATGTACTGTAGGATTCACTTTAACGCCTTCCAATGTGAATAAACTGGCTCTTCCATGAACCGACTTACAATGCCGACACTTAATGCAAGGTCCGGTCTTATGCATGTGAGATAGCGAAGGCTTCCCATTAAACTTCGGTATTTGCTTGCATCGACTCGTTCTCCTCCATCAAACTTAGAGAGTTTTGCACTCGGTTCCATTGGTGTTAAAACCGGATTACAAGACTCCATCTTGTACTTCTTCAAAATCTCCTTTGTATATGCCTCCTGGGATACAAAGATACCCGTCTTTCCTTGTCTTACCTCTAGACCAAGGAAAAACTTCATCAAGCCCAAATCTGTCATCTCGAATTCCTATGTCATTGTGCTCTTGAACTTTTGTATCATTTCATTATTATTCCCTATAAAAATGAGGTCATCAACATAAAGAGCAACAGATAACATATTAATTCCACTCTTCTTCACATAAAGGGCATGTTCGTAGGGACATTGCTCGAACCCGTTCTTTTTGAAGTATGTATCGATACGAGTATTCCACGCCTGCGGTGCTTGCTTCAACCCGTAAAGTGCCTTCTTCAATTTCAACACCTTCTTTTCTTCTCCGATTTTCATGTACCTGGGTGGTTGTTTGATATAAACTTCTTCTTTAAGCACACCATTCAGGAATGCCGACTTGACATCCATTTGTAATATCAGCCATTTGAATTGAGCCGCTTGTGAAATGAGCAATCTAATTGTCTTCATTCTTGCAATGGGAGCAAACACATTGTTATAGTCGATTCCCATCTTTTGCTTGTATCCCTTTGCTACAAGTCCGCCTTATACTATTCTATCTCCCCTTGAGCATTCATCTTTCTCTTAAACACCCACTTGACACCAATGGGCTGAGTTCCTTTCGGCAATTCTGCTAACTCCCATGTGTTGTTGCAATCTATTGCTTTAATCTCCTCGTCCATGGCAGTTTGCCACTTCTTGTCTTGCACCGCTTGTTCAAAACTTATATTCTCGGAATCCACCAAAAGACATACAAGGTGTACCTCATTTGTCGAATCATACAAATCTTGTAAACTTCGCATTTTGGGTTGTCGTGGTTTATCTTCATCATCAATAGTTTCAGAATTTTCCGGTATGGTTGTTGGTATAGCAGTTGATGATTCTCCAACTTTGATGATATCCTTTGTTGCTTTATTCTAATCCCACTCATTTGCTTCATGAACTCATACATCACGGCTCATTAGAATCTTCTTGCTTATCGGGTCGAATAGCTTGTATCCTTTTGTTTTCTTATCATACCCAATAAAAATATATCTTTTGCTTTTGTCTTCAAGCTTTGTTCTTCGCTGATCCGACACTTGTGCATAGGCCAAACTGCTGAATACTTTGAGATGAGAGACTGTCGGTTTTTGTCCGCTCCATGCCTCTTGTGGTGTTTGATCATACAACTTCACATGTGGACACCGATTTTGAACATAGACGGCGCATTGCACGGCTTCCGCCCAAAATTCCTTCGGCATTTTCTTGCTCTTGAGCATTGACCGAACCATGTCGAGAATGGTCCGGTTCTTCCTCTCGGCCACACTATTTTGCTGTGGAGAGTATGGTGCGGTTAGAAATTGCCTTATGCCTTGCTCCTCACAATACTCCATGAAAACTGTCGAAGTGTACTCGCCACCTCTATTGGATCGTACAAATTTGATGTGTCTACCGGTTGCCTTTTCCACTAGCACTTTGAATTTTTTGAACACCTCGAATGCCTCGGATTTTTCTTTCAGAAAATAAACCCAAGTTTTTCGTGAGAAATCATCAATAAAGGAAATGAAATACCTTTTGCCGTTGAAAGATTCGGGGGTGATTGGTCCACATATGTCGGAATGAATCAACTCGAGAGGTTGCTTAGCCCGATATTCTGCCTTCTTTTGAAACGACATTCTCGCATGCTTTCCAAGCACACATTCTTCACAAAATTTTCCCTCGTATTCCATGTCCAGTAGTCCGTGCACCATGTTCTTCTTTGCCAACTTGTTTAGGCCTTTATGATGTAGGTGACTAAAACAAAGATGCCACAGTGACGCCTTTGTCTTCTACATTGACTTGCAAACATTTTTCTCGTACACTTCTCAAATTTAGTTTGTACATCCGATTTCTTCCCATTTCAACTTGAGCGACTGAATGCCCTTGCTTGTCTTTCAATAGTAATATCCAGTCTTTCATAAAAATCGAATAACCTTTCTTCATGAGTTGCCCCATACTTAAAATGTTGCTCTTGAGGTCTGGTACGTAATACACATCTTGGATTGACCCAACTAAACCATCCTTTTGTAAATAATAAATCGTACCTTGGCCTTTGACCTCAACCTTCGAGCCATCTCCAAACGATACAGATACAACTTCAACCTTTCGCATCTCTTTGAAACAATACTCGTGCCCGCACATATGGTTGCTTGCAGCCGCGTCGAGGTACCACACCGTGTCATTGTCGGTGTTAACTTTGTTATATGCCATTAAGAGAAAGCCTTTTTTCACCTCATCTTTCGTGGCTAGGTTGGTTGTCTCTTCCACCTTTTTCTCGACTTGACATTCTTTTGCAAAATGCCTCACCTTTCCACAATTGTAACACTTATCGGAATTGCAATCCTTTGCATAGTGACCATATTTGCCACACTTGTAGCACTCGATGTTGGAATAATTTGACCAACCGCCTCTTCCACGACCGCGTCCTCTTTCACGCTAATTCTGTTGGTTTGATTGCCCCTTCTCCTCGTGATACCCTTTTTGACCACGGCTTTTCCCATCGCGACTATTTCCTTGACCACCACGGCCACGCCATTTACCTCGAAAGTTTTGACAATAGAATATATTTTCGTCATTGATCGATGCTTTGGTTTGAAGTGCCTGCTTAAGTGTCTCCTCCTCCTTCTTCTTCTTACGATATTCATGTGCCATAAGGGAACCGGCAAGCTCCTCGACCGTGAACATTGCTAGATCCTTTGACTCTTTTATGACACATACCACATTTTCGAAACTGTCGGATAACAACCTCAGAATCTTCTCCACGACCTGTGCATCAGACAACTTTTCTCCGTCTCGATTGAGTTGATTCACCACGGTTTGAACACATGTGATGTAATCGGACACACCTTCCAACTCCTTCATCTTCATGCCTTCTAACTCGTTGCTAAGAGTTTGAAGGTGAACTTGTTTAACTCGGTCGGCTCCTTTGTACGTAGTCTCCAAGATGTCCCACGCTTCTTTTGAAGTTTTCGCACTCGCAATCTTCTCAAAGCCTGACTCATCAACAGCTCGGAACAGCATGTACAATGTCGTCTTATCTTTTGATCGCGTTTCTTTCAACGCCTTATTTTGAGCCGCCGTATATCCTGCGGTAGATTCTGGTTCTTCGAAACCTTCTTGAACCACCTCCCAACAATCCACAGAACCGAGAAGAGCTTTCATTTGGATGCTCCAATTCTCGTAGTTCACCTTCGTTAATCGGGGCAGCGACACATTATTAATTACACTCCCCATCGGCTCTGATACCAATTTGTAAAAAAATATTGTTAGCTGCAAACTATGGACTTATGAAGAAAAAATAATTTCTGAAGAGAGGCTTTATTTTCGATTCTGTGTCATACTTACAAGTAATACAATGATTTATTTATAAGTTGTAGTCTGCCCTTCTAAAACTGAAATAAACTTAATTATAAGCAATTAATAGCCATAAACCAAAATTAAAACCTATTATTACCTGTAAGAGTAACTGTTAATTCTTGACATTTCATTTTCTTATAAAACTGCTGAAATAACGTACTAATAAAAAATGGACATTTAATGTTTATTCAACAGTTCTCAATGGCAGCATTCCGACATTCTTAGGGAATCTTAAGCAGCTGGAGTCGTTAGACCTTTCTCGGAACAAACTCAAAGGGGAGATTCCTGAGCAACTAGGGCAATTGAATTTCCTTTCTGCCTTCAACGTGTCTGAAAACAACCTGACAGGACCTATACCGCAAGGGGAGCAGTTCGACATCTTTGAAAACAGTTCCTACGAGGGAAACTCTGGCTTATGCGGGAAACCGTTATCAAGGAAATGCGGAAATTCAGAGGCTTTGCCGCCGTCGACTTCAGGGCCCGAAGAAAATGAAGATACGAGACCTGCATTCTAATTTGGTTGGAGAGCAGTTGTGATTGGGTATGCCGGCGGGCTCTTGGTTGGATTGATGGTGGGGCACGTCGTGGTTACGTGGAAATGTGAATGATTTATGAAGACGTTTAGCATCAGCCCACGAAGACAGATGAGAAACACGAGGAGCAGAAATCGATTCCTTTTTAGGAAATTATTCCGCACAGTTTGTTTTCATGGTGTGTTTGATACAGTTCACTTTTTGCAGTTATGTAAATAGAACTTCTTGACCGTTTTAAAAATAAGTTTTAAGGGAAAAGAAACCAAAAGCATGAGAGTTGTCATGAAACCTAATTAACTTAATTACTTCGATAGGTAAAAGTGACCACGAACATTTTGTTTTGTTTTTTTTTTGGTCGGGAGAAGTGAAGAGTTTATGTGAGACTTAACACTTCCAACCTCCAATTTCCTTCTCTTCTAATATTTCTCTAATTATTTTTATATTGAAAAATCATCAATTTTTATAATTCAAAAGTGAAAAAAAAAAGTTAACTAGTCATAAAATTTAATAAAAAATTATGTGAAAATGAGTTATTATTATTAAATTTTAATTATTAATAATAATTAATACATCTAATGGTAAATTATGAATTAGACATATTTAAATAATTAAAATTTAAGTGATATAGACTTCCATCTATTCTCACGTTAAATTTTTTCTTAATAAAATTTAATTTAGTATTAAAATTAGTTAAAGTTTTTAATTTTAAAATTTAAATTAAAATTCTCATTCACTGCAAATAAAAAAAGATCTAAACAAAATTGTGAACTGAGTCACGTGAGTGAATATGACTAAATATATATAATGTATTTTAAATAAGGATATGTGTGTGCGATCCATTAAAAAGTGTTTGACAAATTTCATTTACTTCAAAAAAAATCTAAATAAGTAAAGTATTGAAATTTATGCTTGAAATGTAACTCTTTTTTTTATATATAAAAGTATATTATGTATAAATAAATAAAATAAATTATATAAAAATAATATATATATATATATATTTATTTATTATTAAATATTAATTTTCCCCAACCAATTAAAGTTTCAATATTGAAAACGTTGTCACCTGTTAGCCACCAACCATGAACCTAGAAGTACTTTGAGATTCTGAAAACCCTAGCAAAACACAACATTACAATTCTCAGGTCTCAGCCACTTTGGTCGCAGCAATGGGTTAAACCTAACGGATAATACTCCCTCCATGCTCTAATCCTTGTTCTGACTTTTCTTCAAAACAGTCACTGTGTAGTAGGTAGGTGGATCCAGCTAACTAACATGTCTGGTAGATGACCACGACCATTTTGCCCATGAATGCTACTTCTCCTTTAGTAAGTATGATCTCAGATTGCTGTTGTGAGTTCTGAACCACAGTGTTGGCCTGTTTTCCATGTTTTGCAGCTATGGGTCAAGCTTATATGCTGACCGAGGATTGTGGTGACCCCCACTCTGGTTCTTCCATATTAAATGAAAATAAAACTTTAATTGTGTTGTGCCAGTTCCTAATTCTCAACCCTGATCTACACACCTCAAATAATCAAAATTTCTGTTAGATTCTTAGTATTAGATGAAAAAAAAATAATAAATCAGGTATTTGGTCTACGATTTTAAGCCAAAAATGGCTATTGGGAGTAGGTGCCCTTGGTTGGATGAACAGGGTATTTCCATCTCGAAGGATTCATATTCAATCCAGCTACAGTTCCCCCACGGCTACTTTGTTACGACTTCACCCCAGTCGAAGGCCCCACCATGGTATGGAATTTGGGATTAAGAAAATTTCATGATTAGTTTTATACTTTGGTTGTTGGTAGCTGCCACGGGACAATCGATTGTTACAATTTGTGTGCGATTCGCTACTTGCATTTTGAAATATTGGAAGCCTTAAATCTTAGTTAAATGACTTTTGTTGATATATTTGGGTCAGATATTGTACTTGACCAAGTGCTGCTAGTTAGGAATATAATCCTTGCCCTGTTTCCTGCATGTTATTGGTTTAGTTAAAATCTTTCAGACATTTTCTGAGGCAATCAAGAGCCTTCTGTGACCACTACCTGCATAGAAAATCCGATGAGCTCGAGAGAAGGCTGCAAAAGGAGTTGTTGTCACTAGCTGATATGGATAGCAAGCTTGACCCTGGAGCCTTAAGGAAGCACGGGGACACCGAGAATACCGAGTATCTGAACTCAGTCCAGGCTACCTAGGTCATGACTCCGAAGAAACTGAAAACAAGTCTCCCTAATGTATTCCGGGAATTGATGGGATTCTAAAAGTGCTTCGATTCAGGCCTTTGAAGCTGTTCAAGCCCACAGAGAGGCAGCATTTGGTTGTGAAGTATTCGAAAACTCAACAAACCAAATCGCTTGGAAATGGGAAATGCAAACCACATGTGCTTACTGAAGAGAATGCGAGAATATTTCACAATGCAATTTTTTTGGCATACAAGGATGTGAGGTCAAATTATAATATGCACTTGCTGATTATTGGTGCCGCATTTTTTATGCCGTCAATTTCTATGCTCGAGGAAGAGGGAATCTTGAGCCATAGTCAATGACTGAGGTTTGAGGTTTGATGGAGACAAGCATTGGTGCTGCTAGTTTGCTTTACAGTGTTGTGATGCTTTTATTTTCAGTTTTTAGGTTTTTTTTATATTTTAAAAATAATTAATTAATGTGAATATTAAAAAATTTACAGTTTATATTAATCTATTTTACTAAATTTTAGTTTAAATTTTGAACTAGAATTTTTATATTTTAAATTTGAATTTTTTGTTACTTTTCCTTTAGAATTTCAAATTTAAATCTAAAATTTGAAGTTAAATTAAATTTTGTATATATATAAAAGATCATAAATGAAATTATGTATTACTTAAAAAAAAGTTATCTAAATCTTTTTTATTTCTATTACTTTTTATTTTCTACAAATGCAAAAACTGAAATATAAATTAATAATAATTACATGGAACATAAATTAACAATAAGTTTAAAATTTCTTTAATTGCTCTGATTTTAGTTTTAGTGTTTTTTAGGGCATGGCCTTGGAGATGTTACTTTATTCTTTCAAATTATTATTATTATTTATTGTTATTGTTATTATGATGATGATTATTATTATTATTATTATTATTATTATTATTATACTTTTGGAGACAACATAACTCTTGCCTATTAGATGAAGAAGACAACAACTAGATGCAAAGGATAGAAGAATAAGAAGGTGATTATAGCAATGAAAATGATACTAGTCAAAGAGCTATTGCCAACAATTTTCTCATTCATGCCCTTATAAAGGGTCTTTGTATAAGAAACAAGTATATTAATGATGATTAAAGGATATTTTTTTCATCTTTGCTATGCTTGCATAACAAGCTAACGGTTTCTAAGTGTCCATAAGCTGTCACTTAATCCCACTAACGCAAGATTCAATTGGTTTGATAATCACTAACTCTAACTTAATACATTACAACTTAATTATTCATTGATTACATCAACCAAACACATTTAAAGATTTACAAAGTAACCAAAGGCATTGTACATAAACAAAATGAAGTCTTCGTTCTTTGCCGTCGGAGTTGCTGTGTTTCTCATGCTGTAACTTCAGCTTTCTGGTTCTTCTTCTCTCTTGATGTTGAGAACTTGAACAATGAAGAAGCTAGGCCTCACAAAAATGCCCCTTGAAGCTGTTATGTCTTCTACCATGGGATGAGAAATTGAAGAATTATTAGATTACTTGTATTGACAATTACACCCACAAAGTTGTTTAAGAGATTTTCAACTATTAAGTGCAACCAATCCTGCTCTTTGCATAATGGAAATTACTTGCTTTTGAACTGTTTCTTGTCCGTGGCCACATCTACGTTAGAGAGAGGACGGCGGCAACCTTTGAGTCTAATGGACAAGACCAAATGGCCTACGATAACCCTCCCTTGTGAATCATATAGGCAATGAGATATCCTTATATTGGAATATGCCTTGTATTTTAGTTGAGTTAAAATTACTCTTTTGGCCCAAGTCTTATATCCCTATATATATATATATATATATATATAGATACTAGGGTTATGAGAAGAGAGATAGAGAGGTTCAAACTGGCACTCTTTATTTTCTGTAACACACTCTCTCTAGTAATAAAATTATTCCCTCTATCTTTCCCATGGATGTAGGTCACATTAATCGAACCACGTTAGATGCTGTGTTTTTCTTGTTTGTTTGATTACTTTCGTGGAGTTTTGAGTAACAAACTGGTATCAGAGCTCGAAAAAAGATCCAAGAACTAGAGTCTTGCCAAGACCATCTGACTTCTTGCCCTCACCAGCACTCTCCAACATAGCGGTCAATACACCCATCTTTCATCGGCGAAAAACCTTTATTTTTCGGTGTTTTTGATGGACAACCTCATATTGCTGCGTCTTCAATGTCTCTTTTCCACCCACAAATAGAGGTCATACCAAATTTAGATGTTTCAATCTCCTCATTTTTATTGCGATTATCTTCGTCTGCTGTGCATCGCCGCGTGGCGTTATCATAATCGCACTGAGGAGATTTAGGAGAAGCCGATGGAAGAGGGAACAGATTGAGCTGCTGTATACTGCTGCTATATGTACTGTATAGACAATGTTTCGATTGGGGTGTCTTTTATGCTGAGGTGAGGCAAGGGCTTGACGTTGCTAACGTGCATCGGAGCAAGAGGCGCAACCAAAACGCCGAGCAGCAACCTCAGATTAGACCGCTTGCAAGCATTGGACGAGGCGATGGAAGGCGTTCTCGAGAGCTGACCCTTCATCCAGTGGCCCCACCTCCCATCCGTCCTTAAATCCCCACCGCTATCGTGATCTGGGCCTTCCTTTAACGGTGATAAAGCCATGGCTGGCCTCAAGCTCCCCGATCTCGCTATAATCAACTGTTCTGGTTGCACCATGCGATGCCCGACTTGTATTCTTCAATTTTCGTTTTAGGTGTTTTATTGCAATGGTTTCTTCATCTTCATCAACGGTGAAGTCGGAAATTGAGAAGTTCGATGGAAACACCAGTTTTGCACTGTGGCAAGTTAGGATAATGGCAATTCTGTTGCGAGAAGGTACAAAAAGGGCCCTACTTGGCAAGGAGAAAAAACCCGGATTCAATGTCCGATGTAGATTGGGATGACATGGATGATAGAACTCTATCCTCAATTCAACTCAGTTTGTAAAATGAAGTTTTGAGAGAAATCCTCGGTGAAAGAATAGCAACTGGTGCATGGCTAAAATTAGAAAGTTTATACATGACAAAATCTTTGACTAACAGGCTCCAAGTAAAGCAACGCCTTTACACTCTACGTATGTTAGAAGGCACTTATTTGAAATCATATATTGGGGAGTTCAGTTCAATTGTTACTGATTTGAGTAAGATTGACGTTCATATTGCTATTGTGTTCTTTGCCTCCTTCATACAAGCACTTTCGAGATACTATGATTTATAGTAGAGAAGATATTTCCCTTAAGAATGTTAAGACTAATTTGTAGGCCAAGGAGAAAATTGATAGTAGTTTAACATCTTTTGAGACACTAGATCAAAGTGTTGGTTTGATCATTGATCGAGGAAGATCAAATGAGAGAGGTCAGAATTCAGGAAAATCAAGATCGAAATCAAGGCACAAGAATTTGACATGCAATTATTGCAAGAAGAAAGGGCACATAAAGTCTGATTGTTACAAATTGAAAAACAAGCAGAAAGTAAGTGACAGTAATCAGAAGAACCATCCACCAGGAGAAGCTCATGTGGTAGCAAATGAGAGTGATGATCTGCTTTCTGTCACTCAAGGCCAAGGCAGATTTCAGGATACCTGGATCATGGACACTGGAGCCTCGCAACATATGACTCCTAATAGGGAATGGTTTACCACCTACAAGCCAATCAATAGTGGTGTTCTGTTAGGTAATGATCACGTATGTAAGGTTACTGGGATTGGTACAGTGCAAATCAAGATGCATGACGGTGTTATTAGGACCTTGTTTGAGGTCAAACACATTCCAGATTTAACGAAGAATCTTATCTCTTTGAGCACTCTTAAGAAGAATGGCTGCAAGATTGGGTGTGAAGGTGGAGTTTTGAAGGTTTCCAGAGGTACTTTTGTATTGATGAAGGCTGCTAGAATTGACACATTGTATTTCTTGCATGGTTCGACAATCACAGACTCAACTACAGTTTCTACTTTAGTTTCAGATTCAGACGTGACAAAGTTGTGGCACATGCGGTTGGGACACGAGTGATAGAGGTATGGCTATTTTAAGTAAGAGAGGTCTTTTATGTGGTCAGAACACTGGAAAAATGGAATTTTGTGAGCATTGTGTTTTTGGGAAGCAGAAGAGGTTGAGCTTCAGTACAGCCATCCATAAAACAAAGGGAACATTGGACTACATCCATTCAGATTTTTGGGGTCTTTCTCGGGTTCTCTCTAAAGGTATGGGTGTTGCTTATATGCTCACTTTCATTGATAATTTTTCTCGCAAAGTTTGGGTCTATTTCTTGAAACAAAAAAGTCAAGTGTTTGGAACCTTCAAGCAATGGAAAACTTTACTTGAAAAGCAGACTAGGAAGTAGATTAAGAGGTTGAGAACAGATAATGGCCTTGAATTTTGCAATAACGAATTCAATGAGTTTTGCAAAATTAAAGGCATTGTTCGACAACGCACAGTTGTAAAAACTCCACAGCAAAATGGAGTTGCAAAACGCATGAACAGGACTTTGATAGAGAAAGCTAGATGTCTGTTATCCAATGCAGGTTTGGGCAAGGAGTTTTAGGCAGAAGCAGTTAATACAGCTTGTTGATTGGTAAATCGATCTCCTTCTACTTCCATTGAGTGTAAGACACCAGAAGAGGTGTGGTCAGGCAAACCTGCAGATTATTTTGATTTGAAGATATTTGGCTGTCGTGTTTATGCTCATGTTAATGATGGAAAGCTTAAATCGAGGGCTAAGAAATGCATTTTCCTTGGCTATGCTTTTGGTGTGAAAGGTTATAGGTTGTGGTGTCCAGACCCTAAGTCTCCAAAATTCCGCATCAGCAGAGACGTGACATTTGATGAATCCACTATGCTGCATCCAAAAGAGGAAGTCTTAAGGCCAAACAATGAAGATAGTGGGAGTTCCAGACAGCAGGTGGAGTTTGAAAGTGATATTCTTTCTAAGTTAGGTCAACAGATTCAGGTTGGCATTTCAGAAATAGACGAGGATACTCTAGATACTCAACAAGCAAAGCTGTACAGTATCGCCAAAGACAAACCTAGAAGGACTATCAAGCCATCAGCCAGGTTTTCATACTTAGATTTTGCTTATTGTTTAACAGTAGCGGAAAAGGTGGAGTACAATGAACCTAGAAACTACTCAGAGGCTGTCACTTGTGCCAAATCTTCCCAGTGGAGTATTGCTATGACTGAGGAAATTGAGTCCTTGCATAAGAATCAGACTTGAGATTTAGTGAAACTTTCTAAAGATAAGAAGACTATTGGTTGCAAATGGATCTTCAAGAAGAAGGAGGGAATCCCAGGAGTTGAGGATGCAAGGTACAAGGCACGTCTGGTTGCAAAGGGCTATAGCCAAAAAGAAGGGATTGACTTCAATGAGGTGTTTTCTCCAGTTGTGAAGCACACTTCCATTCGTGTGCTTCTAGCTATAGTTGTTATGTATGATATGGAATTGGAGCAGCTTGATGTCAAGACTGCTTTTCTACATGGCGATCTTGAGGAAGTCATCTATATGGATCAACTCGAGGGTTTCCAGATTGAAGGTAAGGAGGATCATGTTTACAGGTTGAAGAAATCTCTATATGGTTTAAAACAGTCTCCTAGACAATGGTACATGAAGTTTGACAGCTTTATGGTTGGCCATGGTTACTTAAGGAGTGAGTATGACAATTGTGTTTACCATAGGAAGTTTCGTGATGGATCATTTGTCTATTTGCTACTATATGTCGATGATATTCTTGTTGCCTCTACAAGCATATCTGAGATCAATAGTTTGAAGAAGCTACTTGGTAGAGATTTCGAGATGAAAGATTTGGGGGCTGCAAAGAGGATTTTGGGCATGGAGATCACCAAAGACAGGAAAGCATGAGAGTTGCGCCTTTTACAGAAAAGGTACATTTAAAAGGTTCTTGATCATTTTGGGATGATGAGTTGCAAACCGGTAAGTACTCCTTTGGCATTACACTTCAGACTTTCAACCTCTTTGTCACCCAATAGCCTAGAGGAGGAGGAATATATGTCACGTGTTCCATATTCTAGTGCAGTGGGCAGTGTTATGTATGCTATGGTTTGCACTTGTCCAGATATTTCATAGGTAGTCAGTGTGGTCAGTAGATATATGGCTAATCCTGGGAAAGCACATTGGCAAGCAGTTAAATGGATATTCTGATATCTTAGAGGCACTACAGATGTAGGACTGATGTTCAGTAGAGATAGTAGGTTGTTTATTGGTTTTGTGGATTCTGACTATGCAGGTGACCTTGACAGAAGAAGATCAACAACTGGTTATATTTTAGTCTTTCAAGCTGTGCCATTTGTTGGAAGGCAACATTACAATCAACAGTTGCTCTTTCCACCACTGAAGCTGAGTACATGGCAATAGCAGAAGCAGTCAAGGAAGCAATTTGGTTGAAAGGTTTGTTCACTGATTTGGGTTTATCACAGGAAACTACCACTGTATTCTATGACAGTCAGAGTGCTATACACTTGACCAAAAATCAAGTGTATCATAAGAGGACCAAACACATTGATGTCAGATACCATTTCTTGCGAGATGTTATATCTCAAGGTTTGATTTTAGTGAGAAAGGTCTCTGCTGCAGACAATCCAGCTGACATGTTGACAAAACCAGTTTTAACTAACAAGTTCAAGTATTGCTTGGACTTGATTGGTGTTCGTTTTGTTTGACTGGCCCTAAGGGGCCATTTGGAGAAGAGACAGAAGGATTCTATTTTTGTTGTGTGTTTTGAGAATACAATTCAAGGTAGAGATTTGTTGGAATATGCCTTGTATTCTAGTTGAGTTAGAATTACTTTTTTAGCCCAAGTCTTATATCCTTATATATATATATATAGGGATATTAAGGTTATGAGAAGAGAAATAGAAAGGTTCAAACTGGCACTCTTTATTTTTTGTAACACACTCTCTCTAGTAATAAAATTATTCCCTCTATCTTTCCCGTGGATGTAGGTCACATCGATCGAACTACGTTAGATGCTGTGTTTTTCTTGTTTGTTTGATTACTTCCGTGGAGTTTTGAGTAACACCTTCGATGCTTGGCAATCTGAGGTCGTACTCCATGGCTGACATTGCGTGCTTAAGAGCCATGTCGATGTCTCCACGGTTGAAGCATTCTACGGCCAAATAACTTGCCTTCTCGGCCGCAGCAGAATCAAAACTCAAAGAACCAGACATGGTAGGAAGATGTTTGAGGAGGAAAGAGAAGAAGAGGATGATTTCTTTCTTGCAAGACAACAGTACAAACTAAAACAGAAGACAACCAGGGGCTTCTCTCTAATCATTTGTTTGTGCATTTTCTTTTTATTGTATAAGCTATTATTAGGTTAGTGTGCTGTTTTTCACAAATATAAGATAATTATAGTTGACATCTTGTTGAATCCACGTCCAAGCTAGATTGATGCGCAAAACTCTGTTTGGTTCCTTACATGATTGTTATTGTTAATAAGGAACTTGAAAAGATTTGGGGTTCTTAAAAATACTCTAGCCCAACGCTTTCCAATGTCGTGGGTTATTACAAAATATTAGCTAATGCAGCATTCATATTTATAATTTATAAAATTTATATTTATAAAATTTAAGGTTTTCTTCTTTAAATTTCATTGTATTAATTTTTTTTTCTCTTAAAAGTAAAATTCTTTTATTTTTATTTATCAGTCTTATTTTACTTCACATAATTGATAAAGCCATATATATTAAATATTACTTTATGATTTGTAATAAAAACATTTTCTTCTCACTTTCCAATCATGTCAGCATGTAACCTACTCTAAAATAGGGTAATTTGTTATGATAGAAAAGTTTAAAACAATTACATTCGAATATTACTCAACATATGGGCACTCAATAGTTCCAAAAAATAAATAATTTGAAATTACTTGACTGCTACATGTACATCTAATCTTCTCCAGGCTCTAGAGCATCTTGACAATGCTAATTGCTAAGTGAATGATATGAGACCAAATTGATAGGAAGGAGTAGAACAACCTCCATCTTTTTTGGGAAAAGAGAGATGTCCAAAAAGCTCTCTCTTTATTCCCTGCAAATGCAGGGAAGACCTAGACGCCGATGTAAAGACGTTTTGTTTACAGTTCTCTCCCTCTTTTGTCTGTTGCAAACACCTGCAAAGGTAACTAGTCTTCACCTGATAAGTACTTCTAGGCTTATAGTTGTTGGCTAACTGTTGACAACTTTTTGAATATCCAACATCATCTAATCCTTTGAAGCCATATAAATTTAAAATTTTATCGCTGCAACTAATTTAATCAAATTTAAATTAATAAAATTAATATATATATATATATATATATATATATATATATATTATTAACAATAAGGTATATTTTCATTAAAATATTTCAAAGGATTAAATTTAAAATTTTTTAACCAAAAAAATTGTAAAAGACTTGATTATATATTATTTTTATAATTTTAGTAATTAGGTTAAAAGTTTAAATAATATTTGTAGTTCAATTGTAATTTTAAATAAAATTTAAAACTCAATAATAATTTAAATAAAACTTTGATATAAAATTATATTTTTTTTTTTATATTTAATGCCAAAATCAATCCAATCACAAACCAAACAAATTTTTCCAAACTTTTTGTTGATTTTGATTTATTTTTTTGCATTTCACTAATTTTTGACCAATTTAAATATTGTCTAATTTTTTAAAATCAAATTAAAACAATTATCATAATAATTGTGAATCAATCATCACATCGATCCAATTCCATTTTGAAAATATAGATTGGTGAGTATGCAATTTGTTATCAGCCCTCTAATATAAATTGTGAGACTTTTAGTTTTCTTGCATTAGAATAAATAATTTATTTGGTATTACGTTTCAAACTACTTGGCCACACTTTGAAATTATGAAAAATAGTCATGGAGCAACACATGCATAACATTATCTCTATATCAAATAATTAATTCAAATTTATGTTAAATACATCAATTATATAAATTATCTTTTTTGTTAAAAGATTATGATAAGTAAAAAGAAGATATTCTCATAATTTGTTATTTTAGTAATCATATGCTTTACATGGATAGTTACAGTTATGGGTTTATACTCAAAGCCATCTAATTTTTTTTTCTTCACTTTTTCTCATGAATGAAATCAATGAATAAAGACTTTGACTTGCAATAATAAAGATATTTTATAAATGGGTAATTTTCATTAAAAATTTGTTATGCTTAAGTTAGGATACTTTGATATACTCAATTTATATCTTTAAAATTGAATCTCATGTCAAACGCTTTTTAAGGGAGTCTTACTTTTTTTTTCCATTATATTTGATATTAAATTAATTGACTCTCTTTAAAAGAAAATTAAATTAAGATATCTAAAAAATAAAAAATAATAAACTCAAAAAATACTTCATAAATGCTCAATATAAAAAAATCCTAATAACACTTCAATTTCTTATACTGTAGTTAAAGATGTGCCAATGGATATGAGATATTAGCAAAAATTATTCTAAAAAAATTAAAATTTAAATTAAAATAGACTAAATATCTAATTTTTTAAAAATAAAATTAAGTACAAAGTTAAAATAATAATAGCAAATTTAAAGAGATTTTAAACACAACTTCAATTCATTGTATCTTATACATTGTTTGTTCCTCAAGCATAGAAATTTACAACTTTGAAAATGCACTATCAACTTCCTTGAGTTTGAGCATAATTAGCAAGTCCAGTTGCTATTATTACACTTTTTTTATAATTTGACCTCAAATCCTTATATGCCTAAGATATTGCATTATGGAATCTTCTCACATTTCTCTCCAATAAGCATGCGTAGATTGCATTTAATTCCTCAAAAGATTTAGTTTATTTAGTTCTCCAATGCTTTTGAATCAATTGCTGCCTCACTGCAAGTTTAGATAACTTGAAGAGCTTGAGAATCCTATCATTTCTTAGAATACATTAGGGAGATCTTTTTCGATTTGTTCATAGTAACCTGCATTGAATTTAGATACTTAATCTTCTCAGTGTCCACACACTCCTCTAGTTTTTGCACGCTTAAGTGATAGATGAAGCTTTGGGCTTTAGTCTGTCTGCATGTGCCTAGAAGCAAAAGTCAATTAAGCTCTTTCTTCAGATCAACTAACAACAACTCCTTTTGCAACTTTCTCTTAAGCTTTTCGAATTTACTATACAGGTAATGCGTTTCAGCCTGTTGTTGCATTATTGTTTAGACAGCAGACAAAAAGCTCTTGATTGCCTCTATATTTGCCTTTGAATACCATTAACAGTAGATAATAAGGAAACAGGGACTAAGGAAAATAAACACAAACTGGCCATCCTTATAGAAAAAATATTTTGACAAATTTCTCAAAATCTCATAACCTCAAAAGACAAACTCTTCAAGTTTCTCGTTAATCAGTAGTGAACTTCCGTACGATTTTACAATTCCATCTAAACAAAATTTCAAAAGAACTACCCCCTAAAACCTCCCAAAAAAATAAATAAAAAAAGAAAACCCTTAAATCCAAACTTAAATAACTCAAAATCTAACAACATAAAGACTTAAAAGTCTTACAAATCTTTGTTTCAAAACATCTAGACAACAAAGGCCAAGATGAATTTGACCTTGATGAAAAAATATTTAAAAAATTTCTTCTAATTTTTTATTTATTTTTTATCAACTTTATAAAAATATTGAGTTAAATTTATTCTTTTTTAAAATAATTTTAAAATTAATACTATTATTTTATTTAATACCAATGTAAATTTAAATTATATCAAACAAAGAATATTATTTTAAAAAGATGCTTATAATATTATATTTAGATATATTTTTACTAAATAACAAGTTATTTCATTTATCTCTAATTTTAATATATATATATATAATATTTAAAATTTTAAAATTTTAAATTTAATATGCCAAAAAATTAATGTAATCATAAATTTAAAATATGGGGCTTGTTAGTTGTCACTTCTTAGCTCAGCCTAATCCAATTATCACAATCCACGACTAAACAAACCAAGCAAAGTAAAGCAAAGCAAAGTAAAGCAAGTAACATGAAACGCCCTGGAATGTTCTAGAGGAGCTTAGTAAAATCTTGAAGGATGAAGAGACTTACTAAGACCCTAGAACATTCCACCTTATTCTAGAATTTTCTTGATTATGTAGGCTTGTAAAGATCTTTGTAGAATTCTCTAGAACCTTGATTGTAGCCGTTAGATTAGATGTATCTTAGCCATCCATTTAGGAGGTAGAGTTGTATATAAAGGGGATTAGTCCTAAGGGTGAAAGATATCCAATTTACTTATACTCTCTCTCAAATCTAATATAATGTTTCCTTTCTCTCATCATTCTCTCTTATGTTTTCTGTAGTGCTTTACTTTCTCTTCACTATCCAAGGGGGAAGGTTGACTTAGCTTCTATGTTGTTCCCACAGCCTTGCATGAGTTCTAATTGTTGTCAACTAAATTTAAGTGTGCAAGCAGAAGTGGCTCATATCTCAGGAATTACAGGATAAGACTATCATGTCAAATAACCTCGTAAAGTGATCTCCTTGAAGTGAATTTGTAGAGGGAATTTAGCATTGCTTAAGTCTTAGTGTGACATAGCATTGCTTGAGAAATATAAATTAAGAAGGAGGATAATGTTGAATTTTGAATGGAATAGTAATATGAAGCCACATGGAGGGGCAAGAAAGGAAATTTGTCATAGTTCAAGTAAGCCCTATTAGGGTTTTCATAGAAGGCAGTATATAAACCAAGACTTATCTCTTTTTAGGGCAGCATGCACACACCAGAAAAAGGGGACACGGATATAGACCAAAAAAGGGAGAAACAAGACACCAATGAGACCCAAAAACATTAGAGATACAAACCAGAGCACACCAAAAGATCAGAATCCATGAGACCAGAAAAAGGTGACCACTGTAAAATAGAGAAACACGTTAGAGCATATCAAAAATAGAGGATATGAGACCTGGAGAAGGTAAGACATTAGAGCAGACTAGACCTAGAAACGTGAGACCAAATTAGACCAGAACAGTGAGACCAGACTAGACCTGAAACGGGTTAGACCAGACTAGACCTGGAACGGGTGAGACCAGATCAAACCTGGAGTAGGTGAGACCAGGTGAGATTAGAACAAAAACGTGCAACGGTGTGAGCAGACTAGAAATGTGTGATGGTGAGAGCAAACCAGAAATGTGCGACGGTGAAAAACAGACCAAAAACGTGGGAGATGAGAAAAGGGTGAAACACCGTGAGATCAGGTGAGACAGTGAGACTAAGAGACGGGTGAGACCGTGAAACAATAAGACCAGGAGTTGTGTGAGACAACCTAGAGAAGAAATTCGGTGAAGCATTTGAGAGAACTCAACGAATTTTTCAGATTTCTTCAAGAGAGGTTAGAGAGTGTTTTGGTAATCTTCCAAGCGGTAGTGAAGCAGCTTATTCAAATCAAACAGAGGTAACACAAGCCAAAAGAAGGGTAGACACAGTGACACTCTTTGTATTGTGATTACTTTGTATTTGCAATAGTGAAAGGAGTAAAAGATTAAGACATCCATTGTAATCATAGGGAATACCACACTAGTGTTATCAAGTATAGTGGATTGTCTCGGTAGAGGAAGAAACTCTACCACCGTGGAGTACGTCACATTGATGAAATCACGTAAATCTCTCGTGTCCTTACTTTGAATTTACATTTTGTGTTTTGAATTGAGTTGTGAACACAGGTAAAGAATCATCAAACCCATAACCTAAAAGAAGACCTAGTCAAGAACAACCGATTCGTTTAATAGGCAAGGTGTCTAAAAGGTAACTTTGGGGACTATTGTGATCAGTAGGTAACAATAGATCTACCTTAGTTGAATCTAGGAAAGAGTTAATTTTATCTTAAATTATTAGAGTTTTTTTAAGAGGTGTGATACTAATTCACCCCCCTTCTCAGTATCATAGACTAGTAGATCCTAGGGTGAAGTTAGGAACTTCATTCTACGAAGGGCATAGGGAAAACTAAGTGCCGCACGGTTGTGAGTAAAAACTAGTACGTCCATGACAGTTAGTATCAGAGCTAGGTTGTGAGGCATAATATCGAGCACCATAGAGGAGAATATGGTAGGGGAGCACTAAAGGATGAAGAGGGGACATGATCCCTCTCCCACTCAAGGTGGGAACAAGAAGAAGGAGCGTGGACACAGCAAGACTCGTTCCACCGCAACTCCTGTGAGTAACGTTTGAAATGAGAGTACGTATTGAACATATTGAACATAATTTTGAGGCTTTGAAGTCTCACACATTAGAAGAGCTTGACAAAGTTAAAAGGGACGTTCAATAGTGTCTTTCCAATAATAAAGGGTGTTACGGGAGTGAGCAAACCTTCAAGACAACAGTCATACAGACCATCAAAAGCTTGCAAACTCAAGTAACCTATTTGGAAACCATTCTGGAGGAGATGCGCCAAGACATAGCCATGTGCAAGAGGGTTGTGGCTAATGATGGCGGCTCAAGGGGAGCTTTTAGGGTGGAGGCTCCCAAGCCCAAAGAGTTCTCGGGCAAGAGGGATGCCCAGGAGGTGGAGAACTTCCTTTGGCAAATGGAGAAATACTTTGATTGTCTAAAGATGGTAGAGAAGCGAGACAAAGTGAACACGACGACCCTTTACCTTACAGATACAGCAACCTTGTGGTAGCGGAGGAAGCATATGGATATGCAAAAAGGCCTTTGCATCATAGAGACATGGGAGGACTTCAAGAGGAAACTCAAGAGGCAATTCTTCCCTGAGAACATGGTATATGAGGCATGCAAACAACTGAGGGAGTTGAGACACAAGACCTCTATCCCTAACTATGTTAGGGATTTCACAACGTTGTTGTTAAAAATACCTAACCTTGGGGTAGAAGATGCACTATTCTACTTCATGGATGGACTCCAAAATTGGGCCAAGCAAAAGTACAGCAGCAAGGGGCAAAAGATGTTGATGAGGTCATTGTAATTGCAGAGTCCCTCACTAAGTATCAAAGGAGTGAGTCTTCTAAAAATAAAAGCTTCAAGAATAACTCCAACAAATGTGGGTGAGAAAGAAATAAAGGCTAAAGAAGCCACAACCCGTCTACTAGAAAGGACTATGAGGAGAAGAAACAATCTTTCATGCCTAAAGGAGGGTACTTCGTATGCAAGGAGCCGTACCCTATGAAAAATTGTCCAAAATTGGGTTCGTTGGTAGTTATGATCGAGCAACAAGAGTCGCAAGCAGTCGATGTTCTAGTGGAACAGATGGGTTTTCTACAATTGCTCAATGCTCTTAAGGTCAGACAAAAGCTCCAAGCAATAAGAGGTAAGGGGCTGATGTTTGTAGATGTGCAAATAAATGGACAGCATGCCTAAGTCATGATTAACACGGGCGCCACTCATAACTTCATCACCGAAAAAGAAGTTAAACGACTTGGTCTAACTATGACTAATGGTAGGGGCTAGCTCAAAACTATTAATGCATGTGTCAAACCTTTAAATGGTGTGGCTTGAGGAATACAAATGAGCCTTGGTCCTTGGAAAGGCATAGTCGACTTCTCCGTGGCACCTATGGATGATTTCAAGATTGTACTCGACATAGACTTCCTTCGTAAGGTACAAATCGTTCTTATGCCATATTTAAACTCTGTGTATGTGCTTGAAAAGGAGGCCCCATGCATAGTTTCTACCACCTCAAAGGTGAGTGATAGGAAAATCTTATTTGTAATGTAAGCAAAGAAAGGCCTCAAGCAGGGGGAAATCACATACTTGGCAACGATGGTGACAAGCGATCCCTTCAGCCTTCTAGAGGTAGACCTACCCCAGAAGATTAAAGATGTCCTTGAAGAAAACAAGGATGTCATGCCTCTTAAGCTACCCAAATGACTTCCTCCAAGGAGAGAAATTGACCATAAAATAGAGTTGGAGCAAGGGTTTAAGCCACTTGCTATGACCCCTTATCACATGGCACCCGCCGAGCTCGAAGAGTTGAAAAGACAACTGGTTAGTTTATTGGATGTGGGTCAGGTTTGACCTTCAAAGGCTCCCTATGGTGCTCCAGTCTTGTTTCAGAGAAAACACGATGGTTCATTACATATGTGTATCAACTACAGGGCACTCAACAAGATTACGGTAAAGAATCGGTACCCCTTTCCTCTCATTCTTGATTTGTTTGATAAATTAGGACGAGCCAAGTGGATTACAAAAGTGGACTTGCGTTTTGGATACTATCAAGTTCGTATCGCAGAAGGAGACGAGGCAAAGACCACTTGTGTTTCTCGCTATGGTTCCTTTGAGTGGTTAGTGATGCCTTTTAGGCTAACCAATACCCTTACTGCTTTCTCCACACTCATGAACCAGATCTTTCAGCCATTCTTAGACCAATTTGTAGTGGTCTACTTGGACGACATCCTTATCTACAGTGAGACTCTTAAAGACCATGTAGACCACTTATAAACTGTGTTCAAGCTTTTGCAGGACAATGAGCTTTACATAAAAAAGGAGAAGTGCACTTTTGCAGCACGAGAAGTACACTTCCTTGGTCATGTGGTAGGGAATGGATGAATTCAAATGGATGAAAAGAAGGTACAGGCTATCTAAGATTGGGAACCGCCAAAGAATGTGTCACAGTTGCGATCATTCCTTGGTCTAGCCAACTACTACAGGCGGTTCATTAAGGGATACTTAGCACGTACGACTGCCCTAACCGACTTGTTAAAGAAAAATTAGTCATGGTAATGGACGATTCAACAGCAAATGGCCTTTGAAGGGTTAAAGGCTGCGGTAAGTAGAGAGTCTGTCCTTATTCTTCCTAACTTTACAAAAGCATTTGAAGTCCATACCGATGCTTTTGACCTTGTTATAGGAGGGGTCCTAATGCAAAAAGGGCATCCCGTGGCTTATGAGAGTAGGAAATTAAATGACACTGAATTGAAATACACAGTGCAAGAGAAAAAGATGATCGCCATTATGCATTGTCTCCGTACTTGACGCCATTATTTGTTGGGTTCTCGATTTACAATCAAGACGAACAATGTGGCCATTAGCTACTTCCAAACCCAAAAGAAGCTTACCCTGAAGCAAGCTAGGTGGCAGGACTATTTGGCTGAATTCGACTATACGTTGGAATATAAGCCGGGCAAAGCCAATGTAGTCGCTGATGCTCTAAGTCACAAAGCAGAACTAACGGTCATCTCTCAAGTAAAAGGGGATATTAAAGACCTAACTAATTCAAGAAAGGTTCAAGCATGATCTCATGGTTAGATAAATTTCCAACCTTGTTGTCAAAAGGGGGACAAAAAGGTTTTAGGTTAAAGATGACCTAATCTATACTCGAGGTAGGCGACTTTATGTGCCTAAGTGGGGGAATATAAGACGTTTCCTAATTAAGGAGTGTCATGATACCAAATAGGCGGGTCACCCAAGCATGAAGAGGATATGGGCATTGTTGGAGGTGATATACTATTGGCCTCAGTTAAGGGAAG
Organism: Ceriops tagal; assembly: GCA_021533255.1. Taxonomy (NCBI): domain Eukaryota; kingdom Viridiplantae; phylum Streptophyta; class Magnoliopsida; order Malpighiales; family Rhizophoraceae; genus Ceriops; species Ceriops tagal. The sequence continues at coordinate 7,695,729 of CM038606.1, read as the reverse complement.
AGGTTAAAATGTATGTTAGAACTTGTCTTATGTGCCAACAAGACAAGGTTGATCACCAATTACTTAAAGGTTTACTAGACCCTTTACCAATACCCCAAAGGCCTTGGGAGATCATTATTATGAATTTCATTTCTGCTTTACCGAAGTCAGAAAGGTCAGGGTCGATCATAGTGGTTGTGGATCGCTTTTCAAAGTACAAGACTTTCATCCCTACCTCAACTGATTATACAGCCGAAGAGGCGACATGACGATTTTTAAAAAATGTGGTAAAGTATTGGGGGTTGCTGCATCACATCATAACTGATCATGATCCTCATTTCACTAGTCAACTGTAGGACGAGTTGTTCAGACTTTTAGGGACTGAGTTGCATTTCTCCACGAGATTTCACCCTCAAACCGACGGCTAAATTAAGAGGGTAAATGCTCTTTTGGAGTGTTATCTTAGGCACTTTGTAAGTGCCAACCAACGCAATTGGGGAAAACTCCTAGACGTGACTCAATTTTCTGAAATTTTACAAAAGAGCGAGGCAACCGGGAGGAGTCCCTTTAAATTGGCGACTAGGCAGCAACCTTTAACGCCCCATAGCATGGATGCGGATTCATCAACTAGAAGCCCAATAGCCCTAAAAATGGCAAAGTCATGGAAAGAGCAAGTTGACATAGCTTGTTCCCACCTTAACAAAGCAGCTAAAAAGATGAAGAAATAGGCAGACAAGAAAAGATGACAAGTTGAGTTCGCTGTTGGAGACAAGGTAATGGTCAAAATCTTGCCCCAATAATTCAAAGCTTTCTATTCTGTTTATAAGGGTCTAATAAGAAGGTATGAGGGACCTTGCTTAGTCCTCGAGAAGGTTGGTAAGCTCTTTTACAAACTGGATCTGCCCAAAAACTTGAAAATCCACCCAGTCTTCCACGTGAGTATGCTCAAACCATTCAAGGAAGACCAAAAAGACCCAAGATGTGGAGTCTCCAATAGAGCTCCCCCAAGTGTGGTACAGTCCTATGACAAAGAGGTCGAAGAAGTGCTTGGCAAACAGATATATGGCAATACTTGTTCAAAAACGTGGTACACCACCAAGTACTCAATACTTGATCAAATGGAAGGGATTGCCCAAGAGTGAAGCAACTTGGGAAAGCAAAGAAGATATATGGCAATTTTAACAACAACTTCAAGAATATGGGGACTCAATGAGGGCGTTAAAGAATTAGGTGGGGGAGAGTGAAATGCTTTAAAATGTTCTAGAGAAGCCTAGTAAAATCTTGAAGGATAAAGAGGCTTACTAGGACCCTAGAACATTCCACCTTATTCTAGAATTCTCTTGATTATGTAGACTTGTAGGGATTTTTGTAGAATTTTCTAGAACCTTAATTGTAGCCGTTAGATTAGATGAATCTCAGTCATCCATTTAGAAGGTAAAGTTGTATATAAAAGGGATTAGCCCCAAGGGTGGAAGACATCCAATTTACTTATACTTTCTCTCAAATCTAATATAGTGTTTCCTTTCTCTCATCGTTCTCTCTTGTGTTTTCTGTAGTGCTCTACTCTTTCTTCATTATCCAAGGGAGAAGGCTGACTTAGCTTCTACGAAGGGCATAGGGAAAGCTAAGTGCCACACGGTCATGAGCAGAAACTAGTATGTTTGTAACAAATAGCTCTTCAATTTCATGTGCCCACCTCCCCCACTTTATATTTGGAGCGATTTTGTGCACTTTTTTATTGTCCTCCACTAACCACTTTCAATTAAAATAGTCCAGCTTCTTGCCTTGGCTCTTCCTAATCAATTAGTAACCTATTGAAATTACTTAGTAAATTTGAAGAAAACCAATAAGTTCAAATAGTAGCTTATTATGTAAAGTAATAAATAATTTCAATAGATTTAATGTAAATGTAGGAAGAAAAGACATAAGAATAATAATAATAATAATAATAACTTAATCTATAAGTAAATAATTTTAAAATATAAAACAAATAATGAATTGGTAGAATTTTAATTTTCAAATTGTCTTGTCATGCTTTTTTATGAATCAAATTGATTTTCATAAAATTTTTCTAATATTTCAATAATATTATTCAACATGCAAACTATATCATAAAATTATATAAATTTAGTAGATCATCAAATTAAAAAATACTTGCTCAATAATCACTTTTTTCTTGAGATTTTTATAAATCTTCATAAATTTTGTTTTTTCTTTTCCTCTCCATTATGTCAAATAATAATGATGCAATTTAACTGTTAAGGATCATTTTAATATTTTCATGAAAATTAAAAATGAAATCAAAAATTTTGAAATTAGAAAGAAAAAAAATCATAAATTAAAAGGAGATTTTGAGAAAGAATTATGAGTTTGGCTAATATATATATATATATATATATATATATATATATATATTATTTTAGTGACTTATTTAGAGTTTTAGAACCTTCAATTTGAAATTTTATCATTATTTCATTTAAAGGCTTATTAGTTAATTATTAATGAAATCTTGATAGGAATAGAAAGTTAGCATCCGTGGAGCTATTTGTACCCACAAACACCATATGCGAACGATATTTATGCCCATTTTGTGTCTCTAATGTTTTAAAAATGGGACCAAACAACCGATTTGATCGGAAAATCGGGAATTAATCCATAATTCGGTCCGATTATGCTTGAAAATCGGATGGAAAGTGAACCGGTCTAAAAACTGAAAAAGCGGCCAGCTCGACAAGTAACCAATGACTGAAGGAGACGTGGTTTGTCCTACAGGCACCACATCACACAGGGTGTGCTGGATGTCAAACTTCAGGAAGCAGACGAGGCCATAAAACTCACCTGCCACAAAAAATTTATATATACATAAACCGTTGTTTTTTTTTTATTCCAAGAAATCCATTAATTTGGAAAACTTATATATCATGTAATTATTTATATTTTGAAGAAAATTTAAAATATATTACATTGTATATTGTACTTATTGTTTTAATATAGACTATTTTTATTATTTTAAGAAATGAAAATACATGAATTGCTTTAAAAATAAAAACACACAGATGACTATGTACTCTATCTTCAATTTATTTGATTTAATTATTTATTATATTAATTAATGACATATATTAAATTATAAAATATATATAACTAAATCTATCAAGTATAATATTATAATATATATATATATATATAACACTTATATATATGATTACAAATTATACAAAAATATTTTTAATATAATATACATAAATATTAAATATTTATATGTTTAAAATAAAAAATTAGTTGAATAGGTGTAATTCTTGATTGAACTAATTAAACCTTGAATTTTCGAATTTTTCAATTGAATAATTGGTTTGATTTTGAAAATCTCGGTGTATTTTTGCTCATGCCTTGCATCTTGTCTTAATTTTTGTAGGATAATCACAATATTTAATCACGTATTTTTTTTCCCTCCAGCTTCTTCCATAGAGATAGAGAAGCCATTTCAATTTAATATATTTTACTTAGTGAATTTTTTCAAATTTATAGCTATTAGTATGTATTGGTTAATAGAATAAAAAGTAGTTAGAATTGAAATAGGTAGCATGCAATAAAACAAATCATATTCTATTTAAAATATAGGAAAAAGGTTCCTTCATCCGTAGTCTATATTAAAAATTCAAATTTTTCTTTTTTTTTTTTGCCTAAATTAGGTAAAAATTAGCTCAAATAACTCTATAAAATTCATTTAAAGTCTAATTCAATCTAATTCATATTAATAATAATAAAAAAAAAGGAACGATGTATAATATAAAATTTAAATAACCTGAATTTGAAGTGACATTATATTCAATTGATTCAAAATTTGAATAGTTTGGATTGGAAAAATTAGAAACCTAAATAGTTTGAACTAAAAACTAAATACATACATATATAATACTTAAGAAATTTGGTATTTAAAATTAAAATGTCTCCACTTTGTTCAAATTCAACCCGACTTTTTTGTTTGTCATTTCATCAATTTATTTATTTTATTTCACTTTACTTTCGAGATAAGCTTTTTGCCAAGATACGATCAATGAGACCCGAAAAACTCCCATTGTCAAGTAACCGCAAACCCATGAAAAAACATAGCAGACAACAGTAGTAGGCCACGGCCCCACGTCCCAACTCGAGTGCCCATATGTTTGCCGATGAAGTTGGGTTGATGCAACGTCGCTGGGTAGCTGCTGCGCCTTGGGCTGGGGCGCAATCAAGAAGTGCAGCTTGGCAGCCGCAGCCCTCTTGATACCAGGTTAATGAATCAAGAGGTGACTCAATATCTTGATTCGTGGTTCATTGAATTCTCTCTTTCAATTTTGTAATCTTTGCTTTGACTTCTAATTTACATGTAAAAAAGACTGCGACTTCTGCCTATGGAGATGAAATGGTTACAGGGACAGATGGAGTGAGAGCCAGAGAGGGTCGGAGGCTTGAATCAAGTCAAGAGTACCTTTGCCGCATTTGCATCTGGGGGCTGTATTTGCAGAGCCATTGGAGATGGTGGGTGTTTGTGGGCTTGGGTCAGCTGGGTCTCTAATATGGAGTATTGACTATTCTGCGCTCCCAAACGGAGGATATCAGGGCGCCGAATGTCGGTGGCCAGGGCTATGGTGATGGTGGGGTACGGGCATGGGGGGGCGATGGCTATGATGCATGAACGCGGATTTGAGAACACAATCACAGCCACATAAAATATTTAAAAAATTTAAACAAAAACATAATATAAATACAATTATAATATATATATATATATATATATATATTAAATATATTATACATAAAAATATAATTTAAATGTTGCTAATGAATTCATTATTTTTTAAGTATATAATTTATAAAAATTATTATGTTGTTCTATCATATGATTAGTATTTTGTTAACAATTTTTTAAAAAATAAATTATACATACATATACCCTAATGCTTTTTTTTAAAAAAAAAAATAACTTTAAATAGTAGATATAATTTTTAGAATAGAAAATATTTATTCATTATTAATTATTTATTAATATATTGATAGAAAAAAATTATTGTACATTGGACGACTTGTATGCCTCCTGCTACAATGCTATATAATCAAGCTCTTAATTTGCATTTTTCAGATATATATTAGATACAATAACTAGAAATATCTAACACTTAAAAAAAATGCCTAACAGGTATATTAAAAAGTACCCATATTAAAAGTGTCAACAGGCAGTCATGGAGTAATGACAATAGCAGGAACACAGGAAGTCATGGTGGAACTTTGAATTCTTCCCTCGGGTGGAAAATCTAAAAAGAAATAAGCATAGGCAACGAATCAAACATGTAAAGACACAAAGTTATTATTACTGCCATTGCTTCTGTAGTCATATTTGACTGCTTTCATACTCCTATCAGAACCAAAAAAATTGTAGAACTCCGATCCGAAAATGAAAACCCAGAAGGCAAAGGTGATCAAAGCAAAATGAGGAGACCGTGCATTAAGGGACTGAAAACAAAGGCAGGCGGAGGTTATCAAGCTGAGAAAATATCACAAGCTGGTTGCCGACGGGGTGATTCCTCCGCCTCTTAACCGTACAGAATTTCATAAATCAAATCTAATGACTACAGGTGAACACGTACCGAATTTCTCATTAATAATAAGAAAGCATCCCGTTACCGATTTTATATTGCATTAATGGATTTACACAGAGAAAGTACTCTTTGACAATGAATTGAGATGCTCATCAACTATAACTTTGATAAAATAAAAATAAACGCATTTAAGGAAAGTTACCGAGTGTTCACTTCCAAAAGGTATTTACGAACAAAGCTGAAAAGCCAAAAAGCAAGAAAAAAGAAAAAGGCGTCTCATTAGAAAATGAAAACCTTTATGGAACTGCCTCTTAATAGCATTCAAAGTTTTTTCTTCGTGATCAGATACTGAAAAAACTACTTTTCCTCTTTGTATACATCTATCCCGGAGGCAAAACGTGCCCTTAGTTTCACCATATATGGTTACCAAAAGGACCCACACCTGCCCCTCAGCCTCTACTATCGATGGGATATTGCATTTCGAAAAAGGCCAATGTGATAATGAACCGACAAACCACTGACCTGATTTGATTTCTACATTCTTTTTACATTTTTACTAATTGTTGCCAACAGCTCCCTAGATCGTCGTAATAGTAATAGAGCCTAATTCAATGTTTTGTCTTCACGATCAGAGATACAGAAAACTACTTTTCCTTTAATATACATCAATTTAAGTGCTTACCAAAAGGACCCGGACCTGCACCTTAGCCTATAAGATGGTTGGGATATTGCATTTTGAAAAACAGATAGTGTGACAATGAAACGACAAACCACTGACCAAATCAGCTGATTTCTGCATCCATTTTACATTTTTACTAATTGTTGCCAACAGCTCCCTAGATCGTCGTAATAGTAATAGAGCTAATTCCCACAAAAGTCCTTTTATTTTTTGTTTTTTCAAGGTAGAACCACAAATTCAACTTTGGATAAATCATTCTACTAACTAAAGACTATGCCTCTGCTATCACTTTTAACAAGCTTTCCATAACATGCTATATACTCAAACATAGTTACAAATGCTGGAAGATGATGCAAGAAAGCTGACATCGGTAACCAATTTTGATCACAGTAAAGTTTCTCTGCCAGATATTATGGGCATTGTCAATCATGGGATTATGTTAAATTCCCCGCAACTTTTGAGTTGAAAGTTACATTTCCAGAATAAGAATTACAGTATTTTGTTCAAAAAAGGAAAAAAACTACCAAAGGCATCTTTAACCATAGATCCAAATAACATTGTAAAGAAACAATAACTAGTTGGTGATTGAGTATAATAATGAAAACCAATAAGACAATAAGACAACAGATTAGGTTCACACAATAAAAGGGGACAAAAAAAAAAAGGGGAAATCATCGTTCTATGCAAAGTTAAAGAATTCTCCTAAGAAGATAACAGACTAAGTTCCAGCTGAAAAGAAGAGATAAAAATAAAAAAATAAAAAAGAATCATCATCGAACACCCCAAATATTTTTTTTTTAAGTCATTTGATTCCACAAAGCATCCATATTGCTGTAGATTACTAGTTTCAAAGGCACCTTACCAAAACAGCTATGGGCTATCAAGTCAATACAAATGCATAAGTAGCCCAGCTAAGAAACCAAAGAATGACAAACCAATGGCTAGCCTGGTTGACCAAGCTCTTAGGGGAAGGTTGGGGCCCAACTAACTCAAATTTCCACAAAATGTACATTTTAATTTCGACATTCCAACAACAAAAAAGCAAAAAAGAAACCAAAGAACATTTGGTCGCCATCTGAATCAATTCCAGGAGAGAACTGCACAAAAAGACAAATAATAAACCAATTTTCTTGCTGAAAGCATGATCTAGCACAGGACCGCCAAAGTCAGTGGCAATAGTGAATTGACGAAGAAAAATAGAGAACAAAAAATGTAGAGAGAGGAAGAGAAAAATAGATGGGAGAAAGGGCAGGAAATAACCAGATACATGACTCTTTTCAACTCAATTCAATAATTCAACGATCGATCAATCACTTACATACAGCGATGTAATAGCCCAAGGTGAAAATTTTGAAAGAAAATTCTAAAGAAACAAATCATTTGTCAACAATTCCAAGAATCCCGAAAGCTAATTTTTCAATCTCGTCCTAAGAGTCCCTGGTGGGGCTCTGCATCAACTATGCATGCAGGAATAAACTTGTAGGTCGACATAAACCAAAAGAGATTAGGAACATTTCCATCCATCCATGATTTTGTCATTATTAATTGAATTATTGCTTTTACAAAGTACTTTTCTATATACCCAAAAAAAAAAAACCACTATTGATCATTCATAATATATCCATGTAAGCGAATCCGAATTCCAAACTCATGTTTGCAACAAACGCAATGACAGACAAATCTTCCGAGATCCGCCAAAGACGAAATTTCATTGGGTCACCAGTAACACAGTGAAGGCATAATTACAAATTAATTATATCAAGCAGCGCAAAATAATTACACTAAAACACATCGACACACACGCGCAGACGGTATTATTAATAATGAGATCTAATAGCTAAGATTCTGCGCTAATCTTTTAATTTCTTCATCCAGAAAACCAACTCCCAATATCTAAAATTAAACAGATCAGTATCAGCACCAAGAAAAATAAGTGAACACGAATTTCCAAAGGAACAAACCAAAAAAAAAAATACAAGAAGAAGAATATTAATAGAAAATGAGCCCAACCTGAGAGATCTGGAGCTAAACAGAGATGAACAAAGAGATCCACCGCCAAAACATTTCACCGCGGACTCCGATTCAGTTGATGCAAGGCGGGATCCGATTAGCTTCCACCCAATCGCAACTCGCCATCTGGCAATTCATTAATGCGAATTAGCCAATCAGTTCCCGACCTGCACCAAGCGAATCAGACGCCGCCGGTAATTTCACCAGTCCCCACAACCCCTCCGGGGCCTCATCTTCCACCACCACCACCTCCATGCGCTCTCTCTCTCTCTCTCTCTCTCTCTCTCTCTCTCTCACAAACAGACACACACACACACACAAACCACGTGCCCGCTAAAATACACAGAGAAATGTGTTTTTAATATTTTGGGGAAGGTAAACGTAGAGTCTTGCAGGAGGGTTATTTATAGCAGCTACAGACGAATCTGATGCCGACGCGTGTCGCATCCAACGTTGTCAAAATCATCCGCGGCCACCGGCTAGTGGTTTTGATTTTCCGTTTCGGCTTTCGGCCTTTCTGGACGAAAAATGTCACTGTCAAAGCGGGCTTATTGTTGAACGAAATTACATTTCGTGCCACCTCCTACTTTCCTCCGTGGATCTGTCTACAGTGACTGCACGTTGCGCGTGATTTTGCAACCCGCAGCTTCTTGTGCAAGGTTTGAACTTTTTTCTAACTTTTGCGCCGCCTTGCCTTTTCTTCTTTGACTTCTTCTATAAACTTTTTTATTGTTTCGATTATTTATTTTTTCTGTGCATTGGATATTTTCTAGCAAGGGGATAGAATTCCGCATTCGCTAATTATACCATCTTCATTTTTTAATAATAATAATAATAATAATAATAATTAATAAATAAACAAATAATTTATATCTCATCCATTTAAGAAAATATTTGTTGAACCTAAATAATTAGTGATTTTTAGATTAGTAAACATAATAATAGAAGTTATAAAACTATGACAATTGATAGAATATGAAGTTAAAGAAAAATGAGTAGATAGCCTCAAAATTAGATTTTTAAATTTAATTTTATCCTACAAAATATGTTGTAAATTTTTTAAAAAATAAAATTAGGCTTACCTGTTAGATATAATAAGTTTTGGTTTAATTACATAAATACGAAGTAATTTTATATTATATTATTAATATTTTAGATAATATAAAAAAATTATATTAAAATATACTATACGAAATATTATATATATAATATAAAATTATTTTACATCTATTTAAGTTTATTAAATTAATATTTGTAAAAAATTTTCTTGATATTTAATGATTACTTTTATTAAATAGTCTAAATATTTAATTCCACTATAATGATATTTAATAATTATTTTACATCTATTTTACTTTTATCTTATAAATACAACTAACTAATGAAATAAGATGAAACTAATTAAATTCCACTACAACATCAACTTTTGGAATTAACACTACAAAAGTGGAAGTAAATGCCTTGCATATCATGTTGTTAACGTAAAAATTACTAAAAATCCATTACATCTTTCTTTACCATCATCTAGTGATACTTAATGAAATTAAGGTTAAAACCATTTGAGTTTGGAACTTTGTTACCATTATAATTCTTAAAGGCCTACCATACTTTAGTACTTGTGAAAGGATTCTTTAAAATCAGAATATCCATTTAATCCACCTTATGAAAAAAGAACTTTTATTCATCGCCAGGTATGACTTGATGGATATTTCTAATAAGTCCTTAAATTTGTTCAAAACAACATTCTTCATTACTTAAGGTTTGGAGATGATTTTGTTGTTCATCCTTATGACTTTAATCATATTTCTTCGTCTCCTATTTAAAGCTTGGATATAGAAAAATTTTAACTCTTTACCACTATCTTTCAGCCACCGTTGTTAAGATTTTAAATATTACTTTTGTTCATTCTTTTTCATTATCAATTAGTAATCTACTTATGCCCTCAACAAATTTACATGTTCTTCATTTGATAACGACTGCATCTCCTAATTCATGGTTAGTTGCTCAATTTTTAATTCCTCATCCTTTACTTTCTTCTGATGTTCTAAAATCTCATTCCTACTTTAAGATGCAAAAAAACTTTTTATAACCTATAATTTATCTATATAATGTATCCTCAATAACCAATAATTAAAATTTGTACTTATACTGCCTTTACATCTTTTTTTAACTTTTGATCGCCTAGAAATGTAAGGGTCCACCATCATGATTTCAAACACCCAAATAAATACCAAAATGATTGGAGAAAGCAAACTACACTCCTCATTATGTAAGATTTGGTATTACTTATAACCATTTAACCTCGACCAAAAATCTATTTACTTAACTTATGGATGAAACCTTTCATAAATTACTCTAAGTATATTTTTGCTCCTGCATAGGTAAGTTCACAAGTTTCATGTCATCCACAAAATTGTTAAAATTTTTAATTAGCAATTCATTATAAGAAATTCTCACTTTTTGGTCTTCAGCCAAAACTATATTAAAATTACCACCAAAACATCATCATTATGTAAACTTATTTTTCAACCCAATCAACTTCTCCCATAAATCTTATTGTTTAAAATGACAATTCAATGCATAAATGTTAACCAATACCATAGTTTTACTTGATAGCACTATCCTTCCCCTATATTACTATAAACCTTTTAACCCATAATTTATTATGTAGTTAAAATACATATTCATCCTAATAAATCGTTAACCCCTCACCTCCTTTACAAAATCCATAGCCACCACCTACACTTCTTGACCCACCACACTTGTTTTAATATAGCTTTTATAAGATGTTGTAATTTAATTTCTTGTACAAACAAAATACTTAGGTTTATATGGTAAATCCATTTATGTACTACCATATGCTTAGTCAACTTCCTTAACCTTTTAATATTAATTGTGTAAATTATCATAATTGCTTGCCAAACCCTTATTGACCTAAATAATGCACATTACTTGTGGTTTACTATTTCTTCTTCCTCCAGCATCAATCGATGGAACACTACCTCCTTATCCCTTTTTACTGTCAAGCCAATAACATTCCCTAACTTCAACACCTGCAATGCCTCCCATCGAATGACCTTATTAGGCACCTGTGTGTGTTTATCATGAAGTTGCCTATCCTTAGAGTAAATCTCCCTCTCCGATGATAGAATTCCTTTATTTCATTTTACTAGTGATTGCCATTTTACCCCAATAAGCCTCTGTCTACCACCTTGACTTCTCATAGCTAGTGACTTGCCTCTATTTCCTCTTAGTAAGGCATTCTACCTCTACTTGCAATTGGGAACCCATTCATACCAATAACCATTTCTTTTTACTCCTATTATATCACTTGACTCATCTTCATCAAAAACAGTCTTTCCTCTTTCCATCGTGACTAGATAGTTTTTCAATCCAACTAGTTCTTGGCTTGCCTTCGAATTGACCTTGCTCTCCCCTCCCACATTCACCTAAAAATTCCCATAACCTCTTCTTTCCCATTCCTCATCTCGACATCTACCTTCCTCTTTACTAATGATGTTACTGCTAATAGTTGTTCCTTGTTAGTTGACCAACTCCTTGCATAATAACCCCCACCACTACCACCAATGATGCATTCGCTAATTGCTTTTAGCATTTGCCTTGTCCTTTCTGTGGATAAACTAGTCAACCTACCTTTCAATTTGAAGACGGTTGACCCAATGACTTTTTATCCAGCTTAGAAGCTTATTGGACCTACATGACAACTTATTAACTCAATCTTATTAAACCCATATGAAATGGCCTCTAGAACCATAAATCTGTCCCCTAATAATCGTCCATCTTCCTAGAACACCTTATTGGGCTATGTCTTTTATCGACTCTTGAAATTATAGTTTGACCCACTCTCATCTACTTAGTTGTCATGCATTTAAACTGATAGGGAGCCAAACATATGTCTATCAGTTTAAGGTTGATTGGCAGTGAAAAACTTCAATTCAGAGCCCATCATATTGAAAAGAGTTATCCAAAATCTGTTGGTGAAGCGAGGATCCCAATCATTCATGATATCTTTAGGCAACCCGAAGTATTTCACCACTTGTTTGTAAAACAATTCAATGGCCATCTCCACTTAATATAAGGAAGGGGCAGGTATAAAAACTGCATACTTGGAAAATTGATCAACCACCACCATCATGAATCCCATACCCTCAACTTTTGGGAATCCATTGATGAAATCCATTGAAACCGACACCCATGGTTTCTTTGGAATCGGTAATGGTTACAATAGCCTCACCTCTTTATGTCTCTCAACTTTGTCTTGTTGATAGACAATGTATGTCTTGATGTATGTCTTTGGAATCAATAATGGTTGCACCCACGTTGTTGGTATGTACCACAAACTTGGTACCCAACAAATACACCCGCCAAATGCAAAGGCAATGCACAACAGTGAGCATTTCCTTCTTATGAGCAGAATACCATTATTTTGCTTCATTGAGTTTCCGGCTTTCGTAGGCAATCGGATGACCCTTTTGGACCAGCACCCCACTAATCGCCTTATCTGATGCATCTGTGATAACATCAAAGGGCAACTTAAAGTTAGGCAGTCGCAACACTAGTTCTGTTTATACAACTGCCTTCAACTTATCGAAGGCTTCTTGGCACTCAATTGTCCACCTTCATGGTTGATCTTTCTTGACTAAGTCGGTGAGAGGGGATACTTTTTTAGAGTAACCCTATATAAACTTCTGATAATAGTTAGACAAACTAAGAAAAAATTGCATCTATTTATAGTGTTGGTAATTGACACCCCCAGCTACCTAAGCACATGCATGACTTAGCTACCAAGCCAATTATGCATAGTGGGGCTCCTTATTTTGGGATAACTTCTCTACTATCTTACTAGATCATGCATTTCCATTCAAGAAGAGCTTGACATCTCATCAAGGACTTTTTCAGCCACTTTTTGCAACCACCCATGTTCTCCTTCCTTCAAGGAGGTCACGCCAACACACTTAGTTTTGATAAGGTTTCTGGAAGCATGCAAATTTGCCACTCTAGCCATTCCCATGTTTTTTGTAGGGATAACCACCCATCATCTCTTGTTTTGGTGGCCTATGGAGAGACACTTTTGTCATGATCCGTCCCATCACTTTCCAAGTGCTTGCTGGCTGCAATCGATCATGGTTTGGTGTTAGCATGAGACCGTGCCCGTGTGCCAATATTGCTGTCGTTGTCGAATTTGTGGGGCATAGTGTTAACCTTGCTAACTTTGAGAGACTTGCATTATCTCCTTATAGTGCATTAAGGAATCTGATCGTCTGACAGGAAGAAATATTAATGTGTCTGAGCAATCACACCCCTTATATAGCTTGTTACTGTGCTCCCAGAGGGCTGTTAACATGCCTACGATAATTTTCCATAATTTCTATGCTCGAACCTCTCACCTATGCTGCCTCACATGTATTCTTGATTCACCTTACTTTAGTTGAGTAACCATACTTAACTCCTCTGCAAGAATTAATGCAAGTGTCATTAATTTCTTTGCTTACTTAAGTCAACAAGTTTAAGGACTGAGAAACCTATACTCCTGTTGCAACCACCTAGCAACACATCCTTATAAATTTGTCGTACTGACCATGATCATTGGACCTCCTTGAATGTGTCGAATCCTACAATGTCCCCTCCATTGCCTAGTTATGCTAGACTCAGTCCGAGAGCAAACCTTGGGGAATGTTACAAATTGCACCCGCAACATGTAGCCCTTGCATCGCTCCCCATTCAGCCTCCTTGCTGCCTAGCTTGCCGGTAGATAAACTTCACAAATCCAAACTATTTCTCGACTGAACTTAACTGCTTTACTACCATAATGTTTGTAATCCTTCCCACCACTTAAATATCTTTCAAAGTTCTTAATAATGATATGTCATTGGTAAATTATTAATGAATAATAATGTTATTGCAATCATTCACCGTTTGTCGCTTGTTGGGTGAAGTAACAGTGTAGAAATTCAAAAACTCATATTTCTACTGTTGCTAGTCTGACGAGTGAGAAGTAATAGATAGCTATAATTCTTGACTGCTGCAGGGTTCTCTACGACTAACGCATTGACCCAATGACTTTTGTCTCGCACTTTTATGAGAATAATGGGATCTTTTGACGTGGTATTGGGCCATATAATTGGACTTTCGGACAATAATCAAGCGTACATTGACCTTGGAGAAAGGGGGGAAGGAAGAAAAAAACCACAACTTAGAGGGGTTTGATGAATTTGTAAAAGTAAGTTGCTATTGGCATTTCACTAATTCAAACAAAACGCTGGAATTCAATAAAAGATCATATGCTTATATTTCTAGGAAACTTCAATCACCTACCGTCGATATATAGAACGGAATTTCTATAGCTTCGTTGCCTAGGAATTTCCCTCTGGCTACTTCCCTGCAACAACGCAACTGAAAGTTTGTGCTACGAACCATGGCATAATTTTTGGCGAAAACTGGCTCTGAGATTTCAATTTTCATCGCTAGTCCTAGAATCATAAGGCCATGCTTGTTTTTGTCTAGTTTGCCAAAAACAAAAGAAAATAGAAAAAATAATAAGTTACAGACAATCATTTCATAGCCGTCAGAGCTCAAAATGCATCGTTCCGGATAAATTACTCTTTGTCCAAATTGATGGAGCCGTCAACCTTGAACACCATTCAATTTTTTTTCCCTACTAAAACACCACAAAGCTGCATTACTCTGTGAATGGCAAAATATATACAAAAAATATGTATTACGACAGATAACATTTATATCAGTGGGGATTTTACTGCCTATTAACTGAAGAGCTCGGTTTAATAACACATGGTAACTCTGTATGATACCGGAATCACCATCCACCGTAGGAATATTTTGATAAAGTAGCTCATGGGTTTCATCCTTTAACGATTTAGATTTTTGAAGTAGACATGAATGTTCTGACTGCATATGGATCCACAACCTTCGATCATTTCAATTATTGTTCCTCCCCACCCGACAGAAAAAATAAAAAAAGACTTTTACACTTAAATTTAATTGTACTTCCAATTTAAAAATGGAATCACAATTTTTTTTTATTATTATTACATTGGAATCAAAGTCGAATTTTTGTGGGAATTTGAGGAAACATCCATTTGAACACTGAAAATTTTCCCAAGGGATTTACTTCAGTGACCAACTACAATGAATTCATACTTTGTAGTACAAAAATTACAAAGTGAACGAAGAGATCATGGCAGATTATGTGGAGATGACATTATCCAACAATTTACCATCTCATACCATGATATATCGTTATAAATGTGGAATTCTTAACATTGAAATGGATGACCAAACAAAATTAACAAGTGCACAGGGATATGTTAAAGTATGACATAAACTCATTAAATTTTTTAAGTTTTCGCTTAATATCAAAATCCTTGGTGCAAGTTTATGCATTGGTTACATGAAGACAAAGAACTATAATACATCAGCTTAAGTTGTGCAATTTGGACCAAATTATGAAGAAAGAAATGTGCAAATAAAGTAGAATCCCTTTGGTTTTGGACGCTAGTTTTTCCTTTTTCTTTTTGCGAGGCCTTTCTATGAGTGAAATTGAGTAGACAAGGATTGAAAGATCTATGGTTCAAGTGGGTTGACCATCTCATGGCGAAAGAAATAAATTATGCTCCATTTCTCTCTCTCTCTCTCTCTAACCTTGTATGTATTCAAAAGCTAGGTTGGGAAGTGAAAGTTGATACATGATATTGAGTTATTTGTTCAACGTCACCATTTTATAGCAGGTTTAATTTTGTGGGATCTAAAAAGTTTTACTCCTTGAAATTTGTCCTCCGGCCTATTGAAGAGGTATTATGCTCCAGAAAGTTTCCTACATGTCAATCTCCTTTTGCTTTGCCATAACTCTAGCATTATTCCAAGGTTTATGCAATGACCGTCAGGCCGCAAGTTGCTTCATTAGTGAATATTTCGGACAAAAAAAGAAGCATGCTTATTGCATAACTCATACTCTAATATACCACAAAATGGACCAAAAAAATAGTCTTAAGAATCATGTTTGAATTATTCTCACTCTCTCTCTCTCTCTCTCTCTCTCACACACACACACACACACATATTTTTCCCGATAGGTGGTCCATGAATTGATATATTTCTCAAAATAATTGAGAACTAATAAATGATCAAAATCTTTAGGGGTCAATTTGGCGTTTTATCCCTTGGTAAGGATATTAATCTTATCATTAATTTATCTATAATTGAGTTATGGCTAGGAAGAAAAATTCAAATGAAACCAACATTGGAGGAGTCAAATGTACGAAAGGGAATTAACAAAGCATATTAACAATTTAAAAGGGTTATAAGTTTTTGTGGCAGGTATCATTTATTTTAGGTTTAAATTAAGAATTTTTCCTTTATATTACAATGTTTTTTGATTACAAGATATTTCTTCTTGTTTTTTTTTTCTAAATTACTCTCCAACTTAATACTATTAATTAAAAATATTCTTTGCCTTCACTTTTTTTTCCTTTTGTTTTTTTAAGTTTGCCACATGACTTTTGATAAAGTGCTATATAGGATTCAAAATGTTAATTGGATTGCTGATATGGGTTTTATTTTTTTAAAAAATATGTTTTAAATTGCAAAATTCTATTTTTCAAAGATATTGTTTAGAAAAAAAAAAAAACCAAGGAAGCAACCCTGTTCTTCTTAGTTGAAGAAATAAGGAAAGAATATTTTAACCATTCTCAATCATATTTTTTTTTTGAAAAATTACATTTAGTAATTACAAATATGTTTTTTTAAAAATAAAAATTCACTTTAACAATTGAGTTAATATTTTAAATTTTACGTAATATTTGATTCAAAGTCAAGTGATGGACTTAACAAAAAGGTGAAGGTAGGAGACATTTTTAATTACTAATGTTAACATGGATGAGCAATTAAAAGAAATTCCTAAATCAAAAAAAACATCATAATGTAGGGCAGTAATTCTTAATTTAAGAATTTATTTCATATGTTCAAGAGATAAGGGCATTTTTAGCCCTAAAATAATTTTCCATTTTTTCCAATGCAGACATATACTGCTTTTTCTTTTTCTTTTTTTTAATGTTGTTTGAGTCCTAAATGTTTCTAGAACTTTTTGATCCAATCCAATATTGGTGCCAATAATCAAGCCATTAGAATAACAATTGACACTTCAAAACGTGGGAAATTTTCAGTCTCAAATCTTTTAATAATTTTCTGAATGTAGTCTGATTTTTTTTTTAATGTCATTCTAGTCATAAACTTTACTGAACCTACCTATTGAGAGCAGTTTTGGACGATCAATAATCAAGCTATTATGATCATTCTTTTATAAATCGAATCACATGAAAGAATAAGAAAAATTACTAAAAAAATAAAGCCATTTGGTTTTATAAATAATTTGTAATTTTTAGTTGTATTAATTTTTTTTTCCTGTTAAGAGTATTTCTGAAAAGAAGAAAGCGTGCTCTTTGTTATCAATTAATTCTAAGCAAGTAAAGCCAAATTAATAAAACGATATACTTAGTGTTATATTAATAATTCTTTTTGGTTCACTTGAACTTTTATTTGCCTGGTTTGGGAGTATATATTTAGATACCAAAAAATAATTGATAAAAAGCCATAAGCTTTTTTTTTTTCTAAAATATTTTTAATCTAAGATACTAATACAATAATGGGGTTACAAAAGGAAGAATGCAACACTAATTTAAAAACTAAACGGCGTTGTTTTTAATTGGGTAATTACTTGTTCTTACCTTTTCTTGTGTTTCCTTCATAAAATTAAGAATGAAACAATGGTTTGATAGTTGAGCACTCAAAATGTTCTCTAAGTCGATGTGCTTTAACAAAGTTTAGAACTCAGATGACATTAAAAGAGTATAAACTATGCTTAAAAATTGCTAGAGATAGAAGAGAAGGAGTGGATCGTCGAAGATTAATTCCAAGGAATATAATTGAAAATTTAATTTGGTTCCTTAGTGGTGATTTTGTCATTCACCCTACAAGAAATCGACCAACTCCTATCCAAAATTTAATGGACTTCGCAGTGGTAGGGGCATTCAACGAAGGAGACAGTGTTCAAAGAATGCTCATAATTCCGTGCTTTTCGTTTTCAAAGAATGCTGGCCCACTGCTGCAGGCACATGACGACCAATAACAACAATAAATTTAACAGTGGCTTCATTTTATAGTAGTTCTTCTATCAATCAATAAATTTATTCTATCTTCTTCCTTTTTTTTTTTTAATAAACATTGGATGAACTTAATGAATCCCAACATTTCCTTTTTAAAAACCATTTCTGTCACTTGTCATTATCTGCAAGATAAAGTAAAATTGACTTTGTCGGTGATGGAAAGTCTTCCCACAGCCAATTTTTGTTTCAAGGGTGCCGTGGCTCGTGGATATTGGGGAATCTGCGTGCTTAATAAAGTCAATTGTTTTAATCTTTGAGGTGCTCGAGTCTATGGTCTGAAACTACCGGGCAACTCTGCCAATCTGCCATGGTAGAATAAGTGCTTGTCTGGTTGTAGCCAGTAAATTAAGTGGCATCTTGTGTCTAATATCTGGCGAATAGTTTTAATAATGGATTAAGTTAATAGTGTTAAATAAAAATAATTAGTAATTGTTGAATAAAGGTAGTTTTATTGGTTATTTGCCTAACCAAGTACTTCGTCATGGGTAGCCGTGGATGCAACAAAATGCTGGTTTATAGTGTGGACCAAGCACCAAGTTTAGATATTTTTATTAATATTATTACAATTCTAGTTGAAATTGAATCTCACAAGTGAGACAAAGCATGGTTTCACAATAATAATAATAATAATAATAATAATATTAGTATAGATAGTACTTTATAATTTCATCAGAAAAAAATGTATCTATTAAAATAATAAATTTTATGAATGTATACTTTTAATTTATTAAACACTTTAACGAAAAATTATTCTTATGATATTTAGTATGGCAATAAATATTTTTTTATTATTAAATTATAATGTTTGTTAGTATAATCCCCTGAATTAGACTCGAGACAACCTGTTTTTGTGCCAGGTGAGGTGAGGTCTACTTGAAAACTTTCCTGCCTTGGAGACAAAAGGTTCCAGTCATGGGTTTAATATTTCATGTACATGATTAACTAATAAAGAGGAAGAAATCATACTTCATAAAATTTACTGGTGATGAAGCATAATTATAAGATAATTATTACATTAAAGTACTTTTTTAAAATATACTTCAAAAAGGCTCCAGTCAAGGAAACAACAGCTACTTTTTTTAGTGGATTGTGAAGTGCTCATCAAATCAGCTGTGAGTGTCATTCCAGCCTATACCACAATGATCTTTAAATTGCCTAAGGCCGTATTCGTTCGCATAAAGCAGAGACTTGCCAATTTTTGGTGGGGACAGCGAGAAGAAAAGGCCAAAATTCACTGGGAGAGCTGGTTTTTGTCTGTCCAGGCCAAAAGCGTAGTGGGGCATGAGATTTAGAGACCTCCAAGCTTTCAATTTAGCACTCCTAGCAAAACAATGTTGGCGTCTCATCCAAAATCCGGAAGCTCTATGAGCACGTGTGTTGTAGGGCATTCATTTCCCTTTAGGAAATTTTTGCTTGGCCAAGAGAGGGCATCAAAGTTCCTGGTGCTGGTTTAGCCCCTTGCAAGGCAGAGATGTTTTAACTAGAGGGGTTAGATGAGACTCATTTGGCATTTCAACCTCTTTGGAGAGTAATCAGTCAACAGTGGAAATAATGTCGTGATGTCTGAATTGATGCAAAGCCAACATCAAACTTCAAGTAGAGAATTAATCCACCAATCAACGTGGAAGAAGGTATGGTCACTCAAAATGCATCCCCAGATCGAACACTTCATTTGGCAGGCGCTGAGAGACTCCCTCCCAACACAAGCCAACCTATGCAAGAGAAATGTGGTACCGGATGCGTCATGCCTAATCTGTGGTAAGCAAATTGAGAACATAGGGCATATACGATGCAACAAGAAAGCGTAATTAACAATAGAAAATCAATTACAATGATTGAATTCCAATGTGATGCCCCTATGCACAAGCCACTAGGTTTGGCAGTTGCTTGGGATACGTTCCCCACCATTCTGAGGGGAGCAGCTTCAGAACAGGGTGGCAAGCGATCGAGGATCGGGATGTTATACTGGAACATATGGAAAGCCAGATGCATGTTCAACATGGAGCAGAAGAGCTTAGACCCCTAAATGACTATGAAATTGCAACACAAAGAATCACGAGATTGCACTTTTGAAACTTCTACTTCCCAACAAATTGGAGGCTCCCAAATTGGAAAAACATTAAGACCCAGACTCAACATTGGGTCAGACCAAAGGGAGATGTCATAAAGATTAACTCCATGCTACGCATATTAAGCATCAGGAACGCACGGTAGTGGCCGTCATATGCCACAATAGCCGGGGTAGGATTGTTGATGGAGAGACGATGAATGGAAGGACTCCCTCTGCCTCTAGTAGGGGAGGCTTTGGCGCTGAGACTGGCTACCCAGGTTACACAAAGAGGTGGCTGGCAGTATGTCTCTTTGGAAACAGACCGTATAGACATCAAAGAATGGCTTGGCAAGGTGGAAATAGACATGAGTAATCGGATTCTTATTCTTAGGATTTTCGTTCTCTTAAAAACAGGAACGCGACTTCTAGTTTCGTGGGAATCATGATTCCTATCAATTACTCATTGATGATTGTTATTCCCTAATGCTAGTAGCTCAATAACCGACTCAATAAAAGTACTTGCTTGTTTTTTTTTTCTTCTTTTGTTATCACAACATATAAACCAGTTTTGATTTATTACACTCTTCTCTTCTATTGTCTTTCGTATCCATTTCTCTCACATTTTCTCTGTTTCTACTATCTCTTCATCCCTTACCATTTATGAAACACAAATACTTTTAAAATAATGTGTATTTGTGTGAGATAGGATATATGTGTCAGACATGACACTCCTTTAATACATGTCGTACATTTAAAAACATGTTTGACAGAAAAATAAAAAAATTTGGACACGCGTGTCCAATAGCGTTTAACTCATCTAGTCGACCTTTCAGACACTTCTAACATACACTTAAGACATTTTTAAAACAAATATTTGATATGAATATGTCATATTAATGAAGAATGTGATAATAAAAATAGATATTTTTTATTCTGGTAATGAGTTGTAATTTTTTAAATATTATATTATATGTACATATAATATAAAAATGGAAATTGGTGTCTAGTTATCTTAATCAAGGGTTACTTGTACAGTAAATGTTGAATATGTTGTAAATTATATGGCGATAGTTAATCTACCAATAAAAGACTCATTACCCTCAAGAAGCCTCGTGGATCAACTAAGAACAAGCTAGGCCTCATTGGGATCAATAACACACAATTAATGAACATCATAAAAAAGAGAAATTTTAGGAGAAAGAAGACATAGCAAGAAGAACCTAATTGAAGTTGAAGTAAAGGAAGAGAACACTTATCTAGAGATGCAGTAGTTAGAGTCCTTGAGAGATACTTAGATTTTAGCCTGCACCACTAGCCTTATCTTTGTCATCATAATGCCCACCAATCAATAAAACTATAAAAGTAGTCAGTCATTTATCATTTTTTCATACTTATGTAAAGATAAAGCATTAAGATTATGTGTTTTGTATAAGAAAATATAAAAAGTAAAATGCACAAGGGTCAAAGTAGTTATCTCTAGTGGTTGTTTTCCAATGATTAATAATGGGAGAGTCATTACTAAAACCTTGGGATAGCTAATGTTATAAGGCCTTATTATTTGTCATTGAAATGGATGGCCCTGAGGTAGAGTTCATGATTGTCCCACCATATAATGTTGAGTACCTTAACTTAGAGAGGCCAATGTTAGAAAAATGCCTATATCTATTCCCAAATGTAATAGATATTCTTCTAATTGACATCATTGAGACCATAGTTAAAGATATCTTTATTAAGTATAAGATCCAAATGGTTAACAAGCTTTAATGGCATTACTTCAACCATATGTAATTAATGATGCTCCAATCAAGTACATTGGTTGGCCTTCTATATACCTATTCAAGAATTACTTTTTCATCCTTAACATGCACTTTTAAGAATATTCTGAGGAAGTTTTATATCTCTTTATTTACTTTGTATTATAATATTGGTACAATGATTTATCATCCTTACATCAATGCATCTATGATTTAATTGGATCAAACCTTATATCACCGATTATATGTCTATAACTTATTTAGTCTATTTAGTTTTATCAATGAGTGAAGAAATATTCCTAAATATGCTTTTAACCCATTATACATCTTCTGTTTGTTCCATCTTTACTATATAGGTCTATGATATGGAAACTTTAGTGGTAATATTTGCATGGTTCCAATAAATTTATAGTTTTTATGAGATGCTTCTGCCCGATGCATTTTGTTGTCTAGCAAGATATCAAGATTATCTCATATAACAAAAATAGGCTTTCTTTAATGTCCCTTTTAACCCTTTTTTTAAAGTAATAATTTCTCATCATATTTACTATCTTAAGTTGTTAGATGAATGACTTTTCATAAGCTATATCTAGTATCTATATCATTAACTAATGCATTATTAGGTTAAAGATGATCCTAATTTTAAGGCTCTCAACCTAATTAATGATAAGCACATTATGGAAGAAGATAAGCATTCATACAATTATTATAACAGTAACTTATTACTTGAATGACTTTTTTCTACACATAAAACCTAACAGTTGATCATATATGTAACTTTTTTTTAGTTTATCAACTTGTAAAGTTAAGACTTTTTGTTGTATAGATAATCCTAAGACATGTACTTTGTAAATGGAACATAGTAAGTTATCTTTTATAAACCTAATAAAACTATTTATTATTATTATCATTTTTGTTGTTGTAATAAAAAGTAGAGTTTTTGTAAAATCATTTAAGCATATATATTGATGACTTATCCATTAGACATATGAGTTATATTTCAGAGATATAGGAATTGGATATGGTGATTCAATGGAATTCCATGTGTTGTTGACCTACCATTCATCAAAAGGTTTGTGAACTATAATTAATGGTTAAGATTTAATGATGTGAACTTATGTCCAATTCCCATCGCTATGTAACTTTTTTGCAAACATTGCACACATAATATGTAACTTATTATGTGTCCTTATTCATTGTTAGGTATATTTACGTACTTTTACTAAGTTAAATTCTTTAAAGGTTACTTTACTTAATTTAACTCTAACTAATGAGTTGCATGGAAGTTTAGGTTGTTTGATAGGATAAATAAGATGAAAAATACCATGGTTGAAATGAAAGAGAAAATAAAGATAATCATCGATGCTATAACTAAAGGGAAAATAGTTTTAAAGTAACCTATCATAAAAGGGAACTAACCATCTTTGCTTGAATGTCTTAAAGGCTTTTTGTAGTACCTTAGTCTTTGACTTGCTATAAAGAACATACGATACTTCATAACTAATATTCTATATATTCCCTTACATATTCCTCGTAATGGGTGACCATTGACCGTTGTAAAGATATCTAATATTGTTGTATCCATATTTTGTCCAACCTAATAACAAGGTTATGTACACAACTCTCTCTCTTTCTCTTTCTTACACCTTTGGGTATATAATAAGATTGTGATTTATTTAGATATAGATGCAAAATAAAAAGAAAGGAAAAATAAATAATTGAGCAAAAAAAAAAGAAGGAAAAAAAGTAGAAAGGAAGGAAAGAAAATAAAATAGAAAATAAATAAATTAATAAAATTAAAAATTAAAAATTAAATAAAAATTATTTATTTATTCCAAATGCAATCTAAATAACAAAGACTTGAATACAATATGGCCTAAACCATCATAAATCCCAAAAAAAAAAAGCCTTAACATTCATTGAGCCCTAAATAGACATCTTTATAAGCCTTATAGTTTATAAACCTAGTTAAGGCCATGAGGTTGTTATTTAATCCCCTAAAATCCAATTTTTCTTAAAGAATTATTAGGCCTCGTAAAGGTCCTCCTTTTCTAAGTTCATGATAAGATAAATAATATCCAAATCTCATCAGTCTAATCCAATGTAACAATGAAGATCTATAACGTCAAATACATGGGAAAGAAAGCTCACAATCCAAGACAAATGTATAAATAAGAGAATACAAAGTAACAATTTATTTTGGGATATCTAACGACCTACTTTTCTTTAGGCTTAAATTTAAGGCCATAAATAAAAGAAAGTCTAGTTAGTAAGTCTTTATAACAAGCCTAATAAATCATAGTTTAAAAAGGGTTTAAGGGACTTCAAACAAACCTTCACAACAAGCTTAATAAATCATAAGCTTTAATGGGTTTAGGAAAATTTAAGGCTTAGCAACAAGTCGAAGTCTAGTATCTATATTTCAACCTTTCAATATGATCCTTATATTTTAGCTTTTTATTCTTTATTTATCTTACCACTACTTATTCTCTTCAAAGTTTTTAGATTTTTGTGTGCACAATTTAAAAGCTTGATATATTTACTATTTGCTTTATTGTAGATAATTAATATGTCATTTATATCTTTTATGGTTATTATTTATATATCAATATAAATTAATAAGATATCTTATAGATTAAGCCTATTTTCAATAAAAAGTGTTCAATTAGTTTTTGGGATATTAACCACTTTCAAAAGCCATTTTTACAGTTACTTATTGATCTTGTAATGTTTATTCTACAATTTATTTTAACTACACTATATTATTTTTAGTTTATCACCATATTTGCATCCTAATAGTTCATTGCATATCATTCAACAAAAAAATGCTATAACATACAACCAAAAGTGGAAAATGTGAAAATAAAGCAACCATGCATTATTAGAAATGTTTATCTTTTCTCCTTATAGCTCATATAGCTCCTTCTTTCATTTCCTTTATTGCAAAAGAGAGTTAAACATGTTAATTTTTTTAATCTTATTTTTTGTGAACTTGATACTTAGATAGTTATGCGTGTATAATTTAGTATTAGAAAATGTTAGATCATTTGAAAACATGCTAATTGACCTTTATTGGAGTTTTACAATAATTAGTGCCAAAAATTGATCATTAAGACTATTATTAATGATAACCTCTAATTAAGTCACTTTTTACCAATATCTCTGTGTTCTTTTCTTTTTCCTAAAACCCCTAATGGTACCCTTCAAAGAAAACAAGAAAAATTAGAAAAGAAAAGCCAAAAAAAAGTAAAAATCCAAAATAATGGAAACATTAACTTAGTCAATTGCATCATCATTGACATGAATTTTCTCTACTAGAGAAGTCACTCCAAACCCTAGACCCAAAATTTGAATTACAAACATAACTTAAAGAAAAAACATGCCCATTCTCCAGATCAAACACCAAACACCATAAACTCAAACAAAATCAAATCCATATCTTTAAAACAAACATCACCAATTTAAGCTTAGCATTGGCCCTTTGCTGCCCTTCTCCCGTCCCCCCTATACAGTACATTTTTCTTAAAGACCAAACCATATTTGACCAGAAAATTGTGCACTAAATTTAGATTGAACTTGTCCCCTTACATCCTTATTAGAAAAAAAAAAAGAAATTTTTATGTAAAGTAACTAAAAAGTGAAAAAACCAAATAAACCCAAACAAGCTTTGAAAAATGCCTAGAAGCTAAGAGTTCTCACCAGAAAACCATAGAAAAACTCATGACGCAAACTAAAGAGCCATAGCTTTAGACCATTTAAACCATTCAGCAACTAACTGAGCTTTGTGTTCATGAAATTCCTAAGTCTTAATGCAATTTAAATATGGTGAGTGAGGATTCTAAAGTTTGAAAACATCAATTTTTACACCTAAAAATTACTTTAGACTCCTTATCCTCTCTTGAGAGAATTAACCATAAATTGAAATCACATGTTTTGGCCATGAGAGATTAAGAAATATTGAGCTAAGGAACAAAAACAAATAGTCATAGAGGCCTCAAAAACCCATTGAAAAATAAAAAGAGTTAAGGTTTCAAATCCTTTTGATTAAGCTTAAAAATCTACATAAAGGCCTCAAAAACCCATTGAAACTTAAGTAAATTAATTTAAGACTTCAAGATTTTATCAAAATTGTTAGGGAGTGAGTAGGTTTTAAGGAGTTTTTGTGAAGAGAAAAGGCAAACATATGAGAAAGAGAGAGAGAGAAAAGAAAAAAGAGATTAGGTTTTTTCCCAAAAATATGAATGTATAGGGGTCCCAAAATAATGACATTTTGGCCTTTGAGATTTGCTCTTAATAGTCTGAACATCATCATTTTGGCACCTAAAGAATAGTTCCACTTTTGAAAATAAATAAATAAATAAATAAATAAATATATATATATATATATATATATATATTACATTAAATAATGTCATTTTATGTAAATAAGACCATCCTTTTATGCACATTTCTAGATCCACTTTACTAAATTCACTAGTACGAGCCTATCACATTTTTAGGTCTAATTAATTTCTTATTTCCTTTTTATACTAAAATGTGAAAAGGGGAATTTTTTTTTCAAAGCAACAAAATTCCTTCCATATTTTCAAATTGTCCTAACTTATCCTAAAATTTAAACCTTTTTTGTTTTTCAAGATTCTAAGGAATTCAAAAACAAAAAAGTCCAAGAGTTTTTGAAAATTAAAAATTCTGAATTCTTTCATTTTTTAATAAAAAGGTAAGAAAAAGGGAAAAAATACATGTTTTCAAAATTTGCAAGCGTTTTCAAAATTCTAAATCCTTTTCAAAATTCTCTTAGTTTGAAGGATATCATAAAAAGCACCTAAATACCTAAATACTTTTTTTAAAGACTCCTTCTTAATGTAAAGGATCATTAAAAATGAAGTATGTAATGCCATTTTATAAATTATCTAAACACTTGTTTGAAAATTCCTTGTGCACACAATCATTAAAGAAAGCTTCTAATTCTTTTTTAAAAATTTTGTAGAGATTTTGAAAAACATTCCTAGTATAAAGGATTACCATAAAAAGTATCCAAGCATTTTCTAAAATATTTGTAAGAGTTTTTGAGATTTTCACTTGGTAAAAAGGATCACAATTAAAAGTATTCTAAAACTTTTTCTTGCACTATGCCCTGAAGTAGGGGATCTTCATTAAAATCATCCCATAATCTAAGCATATTCCCAATTGGAGCAAAAACTAACCATATAAGTTTGAAAGCTTGAAATCCTATGGAGACCAAGGATTTAAGAAGTTAGAAGCAATGTTTTTAAAGTTGGACTAAACTAGTTAGTTTAACCAAAAAAATTAAAAATTGATTCATGGTTTATTAACCAATATAAAAACTAGTGAAGGTTTTCCTGGGTAAGATAGTCTGATTCCTTATAAAAAAAATATTTTATTCTTTAAAATGCATCATTTCATGAAAATGAAATGCCGTAATGAAAATAAAGATTTTAAAATGTATAATTACTACCAATTATATGTGTAAAATAGTTTTCTTGTAAAAATACATAAAATCCCTTTTATTAACAATTCACTTCTATGTCACCCTTTTAAAAATCAATAAATCGAGATTTTAGTAATAGTAAGGAAGAGACAAAAAGACTTGAGCATCTAACAATCTAATGATCAACCTTTTATCTAACATTTAGACTTTTTGATAGTGTTTGCACCTAAAGGAAAAATTAGCTCCTACATAATAACACTTCCAAGAGTAATATTTAACTTAAAAAACTCTTTTTTTTTGCTAATATTGAATATTAGTTTTGTTACTATTGATGAATTATTGTTGAATTATGGAATTAAGCAATTTAAATATATTTTCTATTTTTTTTCTTACTTTTGTTTAACAATGGATTGTGACATTAAGAGAATCTTTCATCATAAATGTCAAAGTAGCTAAGTCTAAGCCATAGAGATTTTATATTGAGCATAGAAGCAAACACTCTATCATTTAGTATCCTCTATATAGAAATAATTAACTTATTAGCTTATCACATTTTGATATTATTTCTATTGAACCATATTTGATTAGTTAGTATTTGTATCACTTATTTGCATTCATTGTGGTGCTTTGAGATGTATAAATATCATGAAATATTTGTGTTTTGTTTATTTTAATTATAATACATTTTTTAGATATTTTATATTGGTATTAAAGGATTAATTTTATTATATTTTACTTTTTACACATGAATATTTTCATATAATGAAAATATTTTATCCATATAATTTTGTATGTGTGTATTAAATTTTTTATTTATTTAATATTAAATACCAATTTTATCAATTCAACCCTAGTTAGGCTAGTTAACCTTTTAAACTTTTAAAGTTTTTTGTTTGATTTTTAAAATTTTACTTGAGAGTAGTTAAGAAGGAAAGTAAGTATACAAAAAAGAGTCAAATAAGCAAATCTATTGTTATGAGAGATGATAAATTAAGAAGGGAGATGAAAAATTAAAAAATATATTTTAGTGAATTATTTTTGTCTTATAATGATGAGTTATACATTCATATGTATGAAGCTTTATGGAGCATGTAAGTATCTCTAGCCTAATTGTAATTATCCTATACCAAGCAGTATAAATTTTTGAATTATGTGATTCCTTAATATACCAAAGCTTTTTAAATTAGAAGTGCTTGATTATATTCTTTGAATTAAGCATGATATCTACACAAGATGTATTTTATACTATATGATTTCACATAGTTTATGTCTAACCTTATTTTGCATAAAAATGTTAGTTTAGGTTACATATAACATATATAATTTCAATATAGATTGTGAATTGCTTTTATTGTCCAAAACATTTTATAAAAAGGTTATTTACCTAGTCAATTGATTTTTTTAGGGAAGTTCCAAAAATAAGAAAAAAAAATCCATTGAATAACATAAGAAAGGGTCACTTTGACAAAAAGTGTTGATGGTTTGGGTTTTTGTAATTTTCTCTATTTTAATTGCATAATGTTGGGCTCGTAAACTTAATGTTTGATGACTATTAGGAATTTGCTATTAGTTTATATAATAAAGGAAATGTATTTTCCTAGAGTAGCTTTTTTTAGGCCAATTTAGGTTATAGGTCGAATTAGTTATAGTGTAATATCATTAATTCTCTTTATTTGGTACTTTAAGACATGCACTGTTAATGAAAGATGATAAAAAAGATCAATATTTGGAAAGAACCTTAGTAATCTAACTAGAATGGGTTTAAAGTTTTATCACTAAGGTTACCATATTAGAATATTGTAACTACATTAATTTATGAAGACATAAAATGTTAAAATGAAAGTCTAGTTAAGCAAATCTTATATGCCATGGAAAAGCAAGTAAATCTTATTTATTCCACTCAAATTATAAGGTATGACAGACATAATTATATGGCATTATAATTGTGTTGAAAATTACATTATTAAAAGTATGGATAATTTAACCAAAATAAGCTTATAGAAGGGTCTAATGGCCTTAAGTTCTCTTTCATATGCAAATGGCTAAAGCAAACTATAGAATCTCAATATGCCTAATAAAATTAAACATTTATTATGGTGTGCTTTAAAAAAGTTTCTTCCTATAAGAATAACCTTAGCTATTACAGGATTGTTAATGGATTCCATTTATATAAGATTCAAAATGGCCCCAAAAACTTTTTTTTTTTGTATATTCTAATTTAATATCTGAGGATAAAAGGTATTTGGTTATAAAGTCCCCTTGGTCTTTGGGTAGGTACAATGTCCTTAAACAATTTCTTTAAATGGTTTACCTCAATGCCACAAAGTGCTAACACTAAGGTACGTGAAATTGTTGCAATGGTTTCTTAGTCTATTTGGCACTTGTATAACTTATAAGTAATGGAGAAGCAATCAACAAATTCATGAAAACTTATTGATATTGGCAGAATACCTCTATCACAACTATAAAAATACAAAGAGTATAGGCTTAATTAAGCAAAGCAACAAAAGTTCTATCAACAAATACTTATAAAAGGATATTTTGAAATAAATATGGATGTAGCTATTAGTGCTAATAAAGTAAGGATGGGGTGAATGTTCAAAATCACATGGGTAAGAGTAGCGCTTGCTCTTAGTAGCGATATAAAAGGCTCTTTTAAACTAGACATTATAGAGCTTCTTGCACTTTAGTTGGTATTATAGAAGGTGAGAGAAATATCCATATCTCATATTATTGTTGAATTAGAAAACCTTGTAACTTTATAATAAGACAAATTATAGAAAATGTTATAATTTTATTTTCTCATTTTCCTAACTTTTTCCTTTGCCATGTTAGTAAACACATTAATGGAATGGCACATTCACTAACAATCATCTTATTAAATGGAGTTAGAGAGTTTGTTTGAGATATAAGTAATTGTAACAATGTCTTTGAACTTATTGACAATGATATAAGAATTGTTTTCCATTGAATAAAGCATCCTTTTTGTTATAAAAAACACACAAAAAATACAAAATTACTCTATTTGTTATTGAACAACTAAATATTTTTGCTTGATTTATGCAATATAAAAGCTTTATTAACTATAATTAGGTTATATCTATTTAGGACTACATAAAAGTGATTTAATATAGGCTATGATTAATAAGTATTCACATGGTTGTATAAAAAAAAAAAGATTATGAAATGGGCTTATTAGGAAATATAGGTGTAACCTTATATTGTTTAATTAAGGAAAATATTATAATGAAAATTTTGAAATAAGTAATGTAAATGATTTTATATTCAAGCCATTTGTACATAATTGAAATTATAAGTTCAAAAACATAATATATTAGAAATGTTTTAAAGTAACTTATTACCACGATCTTTGAATATTATATGAAGAATGATATCTAAATTGTTTAAGAAGCAGCTTACAAGATGTGTTAGTATGAAAAAACAAAAACAATGAGAAATGAATGTTTATATTTTCAAAAACTTGTTTATTTTATTAGATCTTAAAATATATAAAATAAGCTTTTTTATATATACATTATATCATTAATGTAAACAATTATGCATTTAATATATTCATCAATATAACAATAGTCAAAAAGTCAAAAAAAAAAGTTTGTGCATATTTATAGAGCTCCATTAGGTAGACATAAAAGGATAATCATAAAGGGACAATCATTATTTATTTTAGGGAGGTTTACCTTTTTTTTCTTTTTCATTTTTCTCTTAAAAGTTAGCCTTTTATGGCTCTTTTATGGCTCCCAATGACCACCAATCTTTATTGATACTTTTATATATATCATGAACTTGCATTTACAGACACTTAGGTTAATATTATGTGATAAGGCTTGAAACTATTTGTATTAAATAAGTAAATGTTGAATATTTGGCTAAAATTGAATTGTGAAGTTTCAAACTCAATTATAGCTAAGCTAAAATCAATCATTTGTGAAATATAAGAAAGGCTAATAAGTATTAAACTAAAGTCTAATATTAATACTTTGATGCTTAAGTTAGTAAGGGTTAAAGAAAGTGAGAGAAACCATTGTGTGTATGTGTGTAAGTGAGAGAGTGAGAGAGAGAGAGAGATTACTATCTTAGCTTTATGAAAGGCTAATGAGTATCAGATTATAACTTATTATTAGCACTTTGGAGCTCAAGTTAATAAGGGTAAGAAAAAATACAAGAAGTCAAAGAGATAAAGAGAGTTCATTACCTCCAGTCTATGAGGGTTAAGCATTTTTAGGATCTCAAGTAAGCCCTTATTGGGAGGCATAAAGTGTATTATTTAAGCTATCACACCAAACATGTCTTTTAACTGTTAATGGTTGCCTTAATGCCTAACGTGTCCTTAGCTAATTGGAGTAAAACTAGATAACATACCATATATGAAAAGGTGATATCTAAATGGGTAATGATAGTCCCAACTACAACTAATTAACTATAGTCTTAGTTCTAAGCAAATGAGTTTTGGTGTACCATTTACCTCAACCCTAGTTTAGACTTATAAGCTCATTTAAGTCAATCCAAATTAGTCTTTATTTCTAGTTCCTCCCCAAATAATTCAAATTTGATAATTAAGTTCAAACTAACAAGTTGGGACCTAATGGTGTTAGGAGTTGAGACTAATTTGGAGTTGTAAGTAGAAAAGCTAAGAAGTACCAATTGGGAGTTAAAGACTTACAAGTAAAAATGTGTCAATTGGAAGTTAAGTGTTAAAATGTGCTACCTAGAGACTAAAGCTTATAGACTAAGAGGCACCACTTAAAGGCTAAGAACTTATAAACTAAAAGTGTCGCTTTGAAAATGTTAGCTTCATGAATTTAAAGATATCATTTGGACATTGAAAATTTACAAGCTCTTGTAGGTTGAAAGCTTTTAACCTAAAAAGTGCCTTATGAAAATTGAAAGCTTGTGAGTTAAAAAGTATCACTTAAATGTTCTTAATTAATGAATTGAAAAGTTTTAAGTTAAAAACTATAAAGTTATTAGTTAGGAAAATTAAATGTATTTCATTGTCAAGGTTGGTTGTAAAACTATAGATCATTTATATAGATGTTAAATGTGTTCCATTGTTAAGGTTGTAAACATGGACTATAAAACTAAAAAATCTATTAAGAGTTTTGTATGACAAGTTTTTAATAAAGTTAGCCTAAAAGTTGTAGTGTCATTTATTAGTCAATTCTATGCTCTTAAAGTATTAGACTTGTCTTAATGTAAATTATTATCAATGTTTTTCCAACTAAAACTTAAAGTGCTTCAACTTTACCAAATGCTCTTTACCTTTCTCCTTGTTTTGTTAAAGACTATAACTAAGATTTTTTTAGTTAAAGACTTTTTAGGAGCATGGAATCTTCCTTTCTCCTTTAGAAAAAATTGGGAGAGTTTATCCATTTTTGGGAAATTTTGAGGCTTCTTCTTTCCATTTGAAAAATTTGATCTCTAGTCTCAAAAAATTTAAAGAGCTTCTCCTTTTTTTTTTTTAAGGGAAACTTAAAGAACTTTTAAAGGTTACTCCTCTTATCTTAGGAAGCTTAAAAAGTGTCACCTATTCATTTCAGAAGTTTAAATAGTTTCTCCTTCTCTTAAGAAGGCTATAAAGCTTTTCCTCTCTTTTTAAAGAGCTTGAAAGTTTTTCTTCTCTTTTTAAGAAGTTGTGAGAGCTTCATCTTTTTTTTAAGAAGTTTAAAATATTTTCATCTTTTCTCAGGAAGTTTTTGGAGCATCACTTCTCTTCTCATGAAGTTTAGGGAGCATTTTCTCTTTTTTTAAGAAGCTTAGAGAGCTTTTTCTTTTATCTTAGAAAGTTTGTAAGTTTCATTTTTCCTTTTAGAAATTAGGAGAGTTTTATCTCTCTTCTTGAAAAGCATAAAGGCTTTTTTCTGGTGTTGGGAAACTTAAAGAATGTTACCTATAAGCCTAAAAACCTTCACCTCTTTATTTAGGATATCTAAATGTTTATTTACTCCTCTTAAAAAATTAGGAGAACCTCTTTAATTGAGAAATTTAAAGGCTTCTCCTTTACTCTTAAAATCTGAAAGAGTGTTAACCTTCCTTTCATAAAATTTAGAGAGCTTTTTCTCCTTATTAAAAAGCTTAAAGAGCTTCTTCTTTCTTCTTAAAAAGTTTGGAAGCTTATTTTCTCTTCTTAAGAAGTTAGGAGAGCTTTACATTTCATATTAAGAAATTTGGAAACTTATGTTCTCCTCTTGAAAAGTTTGGAGAGATTTATTGCTTTGCTTAGAAAGTTTAGAGAGTATCACTTCTCCTCTTGAAATGCTTAGAGATGTCATTTATTCTCTTAAAAAGCTTTGAGAGTTTCTCCTTTCTTATTAGGAAGTTTAAAAAGTTCCTTATCTCTTTTTGAAAGCATAGAGAGTTTTTCTCTTCTCTTAAAAAGTTTGGAAGCATCTTGTCTCTTTTGGAGAGGGTAAAAGCTTCTCTTTTTCATAAAGTTTGGAGAGCTTTACTTTGATTTGAACTCTTTTAAACTCTTTTCCCTTCCTCCTCACTTGGCTAAAGATTGTATCACATCTTTAAGTTTCAAAGCTTAAGAGAGATCCTAAATGGTCTCATTAGACTTAAATATCATTGAAGGCTTTTTTAAGCATTCTTTATTTTTAAGTTTGCAACTCTAAGGGTTCTTAGGTGTCGCCATAGGACTTAAGTGCGATGAGAAGTTTTTTAGACAAAGTCTCTCTTTAAGTTTGTGGCTTTAAAGAATCTTAGGTGGTCCCAAAGAGACTTGAGTGATGTTAAAGTAGATTTAGAGCGAAGAGTTGAAGAGTCTATAATTATGGACCCAAGGAGTAAGATAATGAGTTATAATCTAACCAATAATTTAAAGTTGAGAATTGAGTAGCCTAGAGCTAAAGGTTGGGGGCTTAAGAGTTTGAAGTTAAAGAACTTAGAAGTTTTGGCAGCAGGTCAAAGCCTAGGATTCGTGAGCATGTAGTTGGAGCTTAAAGAACCCATAGTTGGAGATTTAAGGGACATTGGCAAAGAGTTAGCTAACGCCTAAAGAACATATTGCTAAAATGTTCGTAAACTTTTGAGACTAACTAAAGATGGGAGCTACATAGCATGTTGGCAAAAATTGAAGAGTTTAGGCAACCAAGTATAGTTAGGGCTTACAAAGTTTCTTTCTTAAAATCAGTGAGCTTAGGCGATTAGCTGTAATTGAGGCTTATAAAATTCTTTTTTCAAAATTGAGGAGTTTAAGTGATCGTTGGTATAAAATCAATCGATATGTATAGAAAAGTGAAACAGTCGGTCATAAGACATTAGTTGAGAACTTAATTAACAAGAATTCAACTGAATAGTTAATTAAGTACTAATATTAGTGGGTTGTAACTTAAAAATGCTGTGGATGAAATTTAATTTAATTAATTTAAAATTAATTGTAAGAAATTATAAAGAGTATCAAAATTAACACGCAACTGAAATTGGAAAGGAAGTAAAAAAATATCTAAGAATTTCAAACAAGTTACAAATATCCCCATGCAATTTTTGAAGAAGATGATTTGCACCAACACGCTTTCATGGCTTGTCTTTAAAGTTACCTTTACTTTTTTTTTTTTTTTTTTTGGCTTTTGTGCCGTCCTCACCTTTAGATATCAACTTTAACAATATCAATGTCATAGAGGCTATGATAGGCACTTGAATGTTAGAAGGATGTGACTACGTCTTCACTTCTCGAGTCATCTCGATCGTCTCAATTGGCTTGCGGGCTGACAATGGCATATCGGCTAGCTGGAGCTTAAAAATTCAGGGTTTGTACTGAATGTGCGTGGAGAATTTGGTCTTGGGAGCTATTCTAGGTGGGCCTGTCCAGATCACATGGCAATGATTTAATAGCGGTCGTTGGATATTCGATCTTCGTGTGCCTCAGTGTAAGAAATATATTTTTGAGTTAAAAAAAATTAGAGAATATATTAATAAGATTTTCCATACAAAACTAATTTATAAGGATTTTAAGCTAAATTTCTCCTAAAATTTTGTTACAAGGCACTACGTAATATGTTCTTGAGCCACCTCAAGCTTCCAATGCACTTGCTAATGTATCTATTTCTGTTCTTCTTTTCAACCCCAGCAATCATATTAATGGCATATTGCAAGAGATATTCCCACAAATATTTCCTTTAAGCCATGTATACTCATTTTTACTGTCATTTCAATCATCTAGTGCACCAACCTGGGAACTATGATATCATTCATCCACTGGACTACTTCAACTTATGAGCTTGCCACATACTAATTAAGTTGCATATGACCAATCATTTTGCTTAATTTAATCAGTCAAGTACAATTTTTTTTTCTCTCTAATCCATTGAGGATTTTAATTGTCTTTGGGCTAGCAGAAGCTGTCTTTGTAAAATAATAATAATGATAATGAATATGAATCTAATATATTTTCTTTCTTAGATAACATGATAACCATAATTATTAGCAAAAATTTAGCTATGGACCTAAAACAAAAAAATAAAAAATAAAAAATATTCATGTGCTTGTTAAATGTACTCATCTTCTAATTGAAATGAAAAACTTTGATTTTATATCTTACATTACAGATTTAATATTTTTTTATTCAATTACCTCACCTTAAATTTTATTCTTTATTTATTGATTTAACTTTTTTTTTTTTAGCGAAAACAATATGTCATTCATTTATTCATATAAAACTCTTACATCTTGATTAACAGTAGAATAAACTGAAGTCAAATCACCTCTATGTCATACGACTTCTCTCATTGTAGATATGGATACTTTAGCTAAAGCATGGATTACACCATTAGAGTCCCGTGTTGTATGATTTACGTTGAAATCGGCAGAGGTTGATAAGAGTGTTTTGCTATCCTGGTCACTAAATTTTCCACTTGGTGCCTTTGGATTGCTTTCACCACTGTCTAAGCAATTGGATTCTAGGCAGATGGAAGAGAGCGAGATTTTGAATGTCTTATGTAGCGTTGTCCGAATTGCTAAGAGTTCCAGCACCTCCCGCTGAAAGCAGTGAACCAAGCAGTTTGTGAAAGTAAAACATGCCAGCACATTCGCAGTCTCAATCAAAATCACCCTATTACCGCCCTTGTTATTTAGTATTGATTTTAATTTTACTGCTGTCCAGCGCCAGCCATCTTACTTGGAGTTGCACCGTTCGTTGCTGCTGCGGTGGCATGGGCTCTTTCTTAAATTCCCTGGACAGCTTTGTCGCCATATCGATCACTAGACCAGGTGACATTTCCTTCTCTTCCAATCACCGAAATGTTTCAAGCCCTCCAGGAAGGCCAGGCTAGCATGGTCGTTAGTTCAGATACTTCTCTGTTTCCCTTTAGCCAATAGATTTTGAGACCAGCCCGAAAAATCTTTTAGAGTCCCATCTCGGGTTCTGAAGCCCATAGGGCTTAGAAACTAGATTCCTTATGCCCACGGACAAGTAAGTGACGCGTAGGATATGGTTTCTTGCTCATTTCCACATCCAGCAAAAGTCGGGTCCAGGAGCATTTCTTTTCATGATAAATTTGTAGCTGATGGAAAGTAACATTTGCATGACTGTCAAATAGAAGACCTGGCTTTTTGGGGAATTGGACCACTTCAGTAAATGCTGGTAGAAGATGAACCCAATGGCCACGTGAGTAGCAC
The DNA here is from genome assembly GCA_021533255.1 of Ceriops tagal. Classification (NCBI taxonomy): domain Eukaryota; kingdom Viridiplantae; phylum Streptophyta; class Magnoliopsida; order Malpighiales; family Rhizophoraceae; genus Ceriops; species Ceriops tagal. Next base: position 7,658,394 of record CM038606.1, on the reverse strand, counting down.
TGTTGATTGAGCAAGATGGTAGGCCGATTTGATTATGTACCTGAGCAGTCATAATGCCATACAAGTTGGTCATATGCGCTGTGAAAACTCTATGGAAGGGAAAGAATTTGAGCTCTCTCTGATGGCACGAAGCTCTGGTTGATTAGTTCTGTTTGCCACCACTTGGTATCCGAGTCTATACCGTTTCCAAAACTAGTGGTACTCGTGACGAGAGAACCTTAAAACCATTTTGCTCTAGTAACCACAGGTTACTCCATTTTTTTTTTCTTTCCATTACCAATAAGCCATTGGAAACCTTTGCATAAAAGAGACCGAGACTATATTATGCTCCTTCATGTATAGCTCCGCATAAAACCAAGCCGAGTTTGAAGGAAGCTACATTTTCGATGGTAGCATGTTTTGATCATTCTTGACAGCAAGGAATTTTCGTTTGTAAGCAGCCTCCGCGCTTGTTTTCCCAGCATGTCCAGATTGAAATTAGCAACGTCCCAGAAACCTTGGTCCCTGGCTACCTTGGATGCTGGTAATTTATCCCATGTTACCCCAGTGGATTTTCCTCCTCATTTCTGTACTTTCCCACCAAAACTTGATCACGAAGCTAGCTCCTGACACAAGGTTGTGGGCAGCAAACGCCGGGGGGGGGGGGAAACAGAGCCTCTTTTAGTAAATTTTCGTTTGTAATCCATTGGAGGCCCATTAAATCAGGGGCAAACTCAGTAAGAAGTAACTCTATTCTTTCTAGCAAATCTCTCTCTCTCTCTCTCTCCTTTATTTGCTCATGTTTGGAACCAAAAACCTTTAAGAAGGGCCGTAAGTTCTCAATTATTAGGATGCCTTCATGAATTTTAATCAAGAAATGCAATTTCATCAATGATAGAGAAAGAACAGTGAAAAATGAAAATTGTTAGCAGATTAGGATTCAAATCTTGCATTCGTGAGTCTGATCGATTAATGCCAGTTTTAAGACCAATTGTTTTAGTTTATGCTTGCAATTTATTCGATGAAGTTCTTTTGGATATAAGAGTCACTAGGATTTGTCATAAATCCTGATCATCAGACAAAAAATGTGTGAAATGGTTTTTTCGTTAGTGACCACCTAATTAATTTAGAATGATTCTGTCAAGTAGAAAATGGGTCATAATTATTAACTTTGAATAACGTTTTCTGTTTTTATCTAATCTTCCTTTTTAAAACAAGAGAGATTTTTTGTTTCGGAAAAGAACTGCAGCCACCCCCAAGAAGCCTGTAACTTTCAGTAATGCATTCACCCAGCCCAAGAAATCGGAGGGCTGAGCTATCTATAGGGAATAACAATTATAACGAGTAATGTTAAATATTACCCGAAAAAATAAATAATAAAAATATTATTTTAAAAATGAAAATAATTTTTATTAATAAATTTATTTTATAAAATATAAAGAAAATTATTCATAATAAATTGAAAAAAAAAAATTCTTGAGAGTGGGGAAACTAAGGTGCAGTCAGAAGAGACATCTGAAGCAAAGATAGATGCCACAACTCTGTAAATTTCAGTTCATGCTATTTTCTGAAATGAAGCTAGCAGATGCAGGAACAGGAGGGTCACTGCTTATATAGGGTCTACACTCATTCATACACTTACAGACTCTGGTAGTACATACAATTTCTTATATTTATCCAGGGTAGGGAAGCTTGGCTGACAACTGGAATGTGTTGGTAACTGTTGGTAAATTAAGAGTCAAGATACCTGATAGCAGTTGTGTCAATTACACTGCCATGGGTAAGGGATTCCAGTGGATGCTGCAGGGAAGTATTCTCAATTATGATTTGTGCATTACTTCTTTAGGAAGTTATGAAACGGTGTTGGGTGTTCAACTGCTTGAGACTCCAAGGCACATATCCTGAACTTTCAAAAATTGAAAATGGAATTCACTGTGGAGGGCAAAAAGCATGCGTACCAAGGAGAGATTCCAATGTGGTGAAGAGGATGGATAAGAAAACTAAGAAAATGACCTTATCCTCATCTTCCTAAGCTGCCTAATGCAATTATGCAGCATAGACTTGGATGCCCGTAGGGAATTAACTCCAATTACATCTATTAAGGTTGCCAAACCTGCTAGGCACCTAGCAGTGCATGCACTTTTGAATGACTTCTCTGTTATGTTTGAGGAACTTGTATCTCTTCCTTCTCAATCATTGCGGGATCACAGGATTCTAGTTCAACCTGGAGCTGCACCAGTCATTGCAAGGCCCTACATATATCCCCCTCTAAGATATCATCATTGGCATGATCAAAGACATGTTGTAGTCAGGAATCATCCAAGACAGAACCAGTCCCTTTGCCTCTCCTGTAGTACTAGTGAAGAAGAAAGATAATTCATGATGCATTTATCTTGACTACAAACTCTCAACCATATCACTATCAAAGATAAGTTTCCATTCCCTTTATTGAGGAAGACTAGGTGGTTTTACCTATTTTTCTAGAATGGACTTGAGACCTAATTATTACCATATCAAAATGGACCATGACAATGATCCTACGATAACACTTAAGACCACTGTGGACAATTTGAGGACCTTTTGATGCCATTTGGCCTAACAAATGCCCCATTAACCTTTCAAAGCTTAATAAATTACGTTTGCAGGACCTACTTATGCTAGTTCATACTAATTTTCTTTGATGTCATCTTAGTTTTCAGCAAGTCCTTTACTTATTATTTGCATCATCTTGGTCTTGCGTTGCAGACACTAAAGCACAAGGAGAGCAAATTTATTTTAAAATTTTTTATTTTTTGCAGTGCCTGAGGTTACATACCCAATTCATATCACTTCCAGGAAAGGAATTGACACTGACCCTAATAAGGTTGAGAAAGTGATGAAGTGTGCCACTCAGTCAACGTTAATCATTATCTAAGCCACTAGGGAAGATGAAGGATTCAACCGGAGAGCAGAAGCTGAAGCAACATAAAGCATTTATCCCGTTCTATTCTATTCATAAGAAAGAACTGACGACCATCATAGCTTGAAGAACTTCTTAGAACAAAAGTTTCCAATTTGTAGTCAATTCACATGGCTGTCAAAACTATCAGGATATGACTATGAGATTGTTTAAAGACAGAGGAAGAAGAATATGGTTGATGACACATTGTCTAGAATGCACTGTCTGGATTTTCAGCTTATGGAAATCTCTTCTATTTCCAACACATTGCTGTAATTGTAGGTTCCTTTTAAGCTTCAATCATCTGATTGTATACCTCTGTTGCTCTTGCACATTCTCTAGTTACAGCCAAGAATATCCTAAATTATTTATGTTCATTCATTCCTGTGCCATCACTGAAGTTTGCATTACAAGTTTCTGTAATGCAACAACACTTTGAATAGTCACATTTCTCAATCATGCAGTCAGGGCAAATTACTACACTTGCATAGAAATGTAAACAGAACAGGAGCAATCTGAACTATCAAAAACTTGGAAGATGCACTCTGCATTGTCAAGGACATTTGTAATAATAAAGTAGGAAACAACATGGGGAAATTTTGGCATATTGCAAATCTTCGTTCCAATATTTTTTGACACAGCTAACAAATTCACCCCACAAGCTCAACCAATAACAAATCAAAAGCTTCATGCACCTTACTCTGATCCAAGAATGAACACACCAATGCATTCCATGTCTCCATCTCAGGAATGCATCCATCTTTTGCCATCTCATCCACTGCATGGGTTGCTTTTTGAAGGTTTCCTTTCCTACAAAGACATTTCAAAAGTACATCAAAAGTCCCAGCATCAACTGAGATGCCCCTAGTCCGCATGCTTAAATATAATTGAAAAGCTCGAACTACATTGCCATTGTTACAAAGACATTGGGCTACCATATTATTGATCCTAACATGAAGGCTCCAGGTTAATCTGGTTGGAGAGATTCCCCCAAGGATCATCTCATCAAGGAAGTTTGCAGCCTCCCAGAACTTCCCAATGTCACAGTAGCCAGTTATTATCTTTCCATATAGCCCAGCATCGGGTTTCAAGCCCTGAAGTTTCATCCTGTCAAGAATCTCCACAGCTTCTAAAAATTTCCCTTCCTTACAAAGTCCATTGATTAGTGTACTATAAGTTATTGAATTAGGCTTCTGCCGTTTATTAGCCATAATCTCCAAAAACTTCACTGCCAATGAAGAACGCCCATCCTTGCAAAGACCATCCATTAAAGAACTGTAAGTAAAGACATTTGGCTCAATCCCTTTGATCTTCATGTCTTCAAGCAATCCCATAGCTTCATCTATTTTACTACACTGGCATAAGCCATGAATTAAAGAAGTGTAGGTAACAACAGATGGTGAACAACCTTTTGTCTCCATTTCGTTGAACAACTCCTTGGCTTCACAAATCCTTCCGAATCTAGACAACCCATTGATCAAGGTACCATAAGTATATGTATCAGGCTTACACCCACGATTGGGCATCTCGTGAAAAATCCTTAAAGCGGAACTGATAGTACCATCATTCTTACAAAGGGCTTTGATCAAAACATTGAGAGAAACAACACTAGGTTTTACACCCATTGATCTCATATACTTATAAAACCTCATTGCAGCCTTCAGTTGATTCTCATCAACAAGAATGTCAAACAAAGTAATGTAAGACTTCACACTTGGTTTACATTTGTATTCATCCATCATACCAAAAACCCTGATGGCATCAAGAGGCCTATGAACACGGCCATAGCCTCTGCAAATAGAAAGGAATATTTCTTCGGAAATACTACACTGCTGCTCCTTCATTCTATGGAGCATCTCCTCCGCCGGTCTAAACTGGTTTGCAGAGACCAATTTAGAGATCATTACACCAAATGTGGTATGATCATGCCTAAAGCCATTGCTATACTCTGCAGCGGCGGAGTCAAATATGAGCATAGCTTTCTGTAAGTCTTTTTCGGAACCTATAAGCAGCTCAACCAGAGAAGGTGTGATCTTTTTCGGCCACCTGAACATTGGGGACATTTTCCTGATGCCCAATCAAATCCAGACCACAACTGAATCCATGGATTGATAATGTTGTTCTTTGTAGATAAAATTGCAATCGATTTCGTCCAGAAAGAACGCGGAAGAAAACAACAACAACACGAATGAATACCGAAATTGAGTAAGCGAAATGCGCATCACATATATATATAGATAGAGAGAGAGAAGAGAGAGAGAGAGAGAGAGATGCTAACCCCGCTGGACCGGAAAATATGATAAAATCCGGGTTTGGTCTTCGTAGATATCGGAGCTTCCACTACCGACTGTGAAATAATTGTGAATGAACAATAGTGCGAAGAAGCGAACCTGTTAAGGAAGAAGAGTGGAGACGGAAGACGAAGATCGAGAGAAAGTTACCGCAACGCATACCAAACGCGGAATTGTTGATCTCCCGCTGTTGCTGTCATCGTTCGTCGTTCATGATTACGCTCAATTTCTTCCTTTCTTTCTTTTCTTTATTGAACGTAACAATTATTAAATTCCACTGATTTCTGCAAGCAGGCAGGCAGAGAGAGAGAAGGAGATGAGAGAATAAAAGAAGAGCAGACGGTAAGGAGAGAGAATTCCTATATATTTATTAATATATATATATATATATTAATGTATTTTAATTTTTAAATTTGGTTATTGAATTTATTATACAAAAAAAAAAATTATAATTTTTGAATTATTATTTTTAAAAAATCTGATAAAGCTTTGTTAGACACTAAAATGTTACTGATTTATTTTTTTATATTAACCTAAATCGAAAAAACTTAAAATTTTTTACGTTTGTATTTCAATTAAAATTTATTATCTGATTTAAAATTATTTCTAAAAAAATAATTATTTTTAATTTTTGTTCTGAATATTAAATGAGAATGCACTTATTTGTTCAAAATATGGGGTCTATTAATTATTCAATTTAAGCTTCTTTTGGTGATGAAGTTTGTAATCCCCTATTTGTGAGAAACGACCTGAAATTTTATGATATCAGTGTTGTTTAAAATCATTGTGCCCAAAATAAAGTTGTTAGGTTAATTTTTGTTGTGCATGCACATTTAGTTTTGATGCATTACAAATGGGAATGCGAAAAATTTCACCCATTTAATGTGTAACTTTTTGGTCATTTTAAGCCCTTTTCTCGTTATCGATAATTTATGAAATTATAATGTGTTTAGAGCTGAAATTGAACCCATTAGAGCCTTTTACTCTTCAATCACCCCATGTCTTTTTTCTATACCAAAGGTAATATTTTATTTACCTATTAACTCAAAATTTTAATTATTATTATCATTATTATTATTATTTTACATATGTCATAATCAAATTAGCTATGCTGGTTTTGAGTTGCACAAGAATTACCAATGTTATTATTGCTTGGATTGACATTGATAGGGCCCCCATTTCATGCATTGGGGTGGGGGGGGGGGTTGTGCTTTATTCCAAGCTGCCGAGACATCAGCTTGTTTTTAACATTAGCTCGCGGCTTAACCAAAAAATCCCGCTTCCTAACCCCAAATTCAAAGGGTTCCTAGTTTCTAAACGAAAATATTTAAATGCTCCAACGAAGTATTCAATTTTGTAAAATATCATGTTGGTTGTTGAAATGCAAAAGTGTGAGAAATCCTAAGCAAAAATGCTCAACAATGAAGATGAAGATGAAGATCAGAATAGGGGTTTAGTGGGTCATAAAAATAGTGTCCTTACCATTTAGTTATATACATATGCCAATGCAAACAAGAGACTTAGATAATTTAATGGAATTATAATTCCACAAAATGTAGGGTCGGTTAGGAAGAAAGCTATGGAGTTGTAATAAGTTATACTATTAATCCTTGTTTGTAACCAAAATTGTCTAATTGAGTTAGGAACCATGAAACAAAGAAAACAAAAAGAAAAAGAAAAGGAAATTGTCTAATCCTTGTTTGTAACCAAAATTTAGACTTGGCCCAACATGGGTTCTATTGTTTCACATATCACCACGTTTAACAACTTCCATCCGCGACACTGAACGTCGTACATCCAGATCATTGAATTTTAAGAAAATCAGGCTAGATTTATTATAAATTATAAGGTATTTATTATAAATCATAAGGTTTGCATTATTTTTTTATTTTGTGTATTAAACCAAAACAAATAATATTTTACTTTACACAAAAACGATTTCTTAAAAGAAAAAGAGAGACAAAACAACTAGTTTCACGCAAGCTAGCACTAGTAGTGTCGTGAATTCTGAGCAAACGGTGAACAGGAAGGACGTGCGCAGGTCTCCTCCCATGCCACTTTCCTGAAAGAAAGACAAATCACCTCACAATCCACGGCCTGCATAAAATATTTGTCCTGAGTTTCATTTGAACCTGAACACTCCGTAGCTGGTTTCATTGCTCACACAACTGGCACTTAACAATGTTGTATCAGGTTAAACTTGCCAGCTCCCATATTTTTATTTTTCCATCATCACCTGCAGAAGCTAACAGGCGCTCTTCCTGTCCAATTCAACAACAAAAATCAATTACTCGGGGCAGTATACAAAAACTATGGACCCGGCAGGACGCCACCAGAGAAAGCTCTGCGCATGAATACAAATCATGCCGGTGTCTGGAAGAAATCTTACCCCAGAACTCCACTGCACTGAATTTATGTCCATTTCATGAGCCTTTTCCCTTTTCAAGAGCAGTCTATATGAAGGACCTTCAACCTGTAACAATCACTAATTAGTCCTGTCACTAAACTCTTCTAGTCATAATTACAGAAACAATTTAGACTGATAATTCATTGCCACCAGAACTTTGGTGGGAAAAACACTTTTCCTTTTCAAAATCATTTGCATGCATAAGCAGATAATTTGTCCAAAAGAAAAAAAAAAAGGAAGTTTAATTATAAAATATGACAAGGTTATTGCCGAAGGCTTTGCCACAACAAGATTCAGCCTTGCCAAAATGAAGTTAAAGGGCTCTATAGTACAAAAAGAAAAAATGCCTAACAAGGCAACATACTGTGGCCAATCTGAGATACAACGCACCTACGGACATTGCATTTCATTATATAAGCTAATAACATGCAGCCCTGATATGGATATTTTCCATCATATATGTCCATGAAGTGTAAATTTTCATGTGCATATAATTATATATAAGCATAATATTCCATTAGTGTGCCAGCGCATGGGCTAGCAATATCTTTCTGCAGAACGTATGGGATCACAGCTACTCCAGAAACCATAAAACAAATTGTCTATGAGAGACAAATGGTAAAATACCAAATCATCTTTGTTTTCCACAAAAAATCTTATAGCATCATCTGCTGCTCCACTGGCTATAATACCCTCCCTGAAACGGTCATACCAAAAGAAACATCAAAGCAATACAGATAATGTCATATGCAATGTGTGAAAAAAAATTTGATCTTTAAATCAAACAAGATAACCTGTCCCTGTACATCAACATTCCACCTCAATTTTCTATATGTCTGGATAAAGCCAGGTGAATAAACTAAATGATATGGTCAAATCAGTCATGTAATCTTTAAATGGAAGAATGAGTGAAGTTAGATATTTTAGACTTCCCCAATTTGATTCACATTCCATACTGTGGCTCTTCGGCCTCTAAACCACATATGGTTGGTGAACTGTGTAAAGACTATTACTATTCTATCCTTTGCAAAGTAAAGATGAAATGAAACATAATTGCCTCACTAAGTCTATACAGATCTGTTGCTTTCATTGAAGGTAAAATGTGCAAATGGTGTTCAATGGTGTAACAAGTTTGTACACTTTTAGATTTTCTCTTCTTCTTTGGCAGGGTGTAACAAGATAGAAAACTTCAAAAAAAGACAGATACTGAAGAACAGAGAGCAGAAATGTGTCAACTTAAAACTTACTATCACTGATTTCCCATATTATACAAAGAGACGAGGTAGTTTGGGGGAGAGGTTCAAGGGCATAGAGTGGAAGAAAAATGAGATGCCACAATTAAAAGACATAACAGAGCCCAAATTCTACAATGAACTAGGAAACATTGCAAAATTAGTTGTTGCTAGCTTGATCATTGGACTGAAAAATGTGATGCCACAATTAAATGACATAACAAAGCCCAAATTCTACAATGTACTAGAAAACATTGTAAAATGAGTTGTTGCTACCTTGACCAGTGGACTGAAAAAATAGTTCGGTCATGATAACCTGAGAGAGTGCAAAGATGATTCCTGTAAAGCAAAACACATTGTCAATGAGTGACTGTTTGTAAGAGGGCAGGAAAAGCCCATCATTGGATATAAAAAAAATAAACTACCAATTAACCACGCCAGCAATCCAAATGTGCATGTTTGACAATGGTTATGCTTTGCAAAATTATGTGCAAAGCATTGATTATTCCAGTCAGGCTGCAAAACACCATGCCTAATTTACTTTTGATTCAAGAATCCTATCATTTTGACATAACTCAACCACAAGGTTCATGAAATTTAGACCATATGTTGGGCTAAACTTTTGAGTACACAAAAGACCATATGTTTGCTCATTAATATGTAATTGAATATCATGAATGAGATAGATGATCTAATGTACATTAGATGCATGTTCCTCACCATGGGCCACAGTCATCTTCAGATTGCATCCTTCCAATATCTGTTTCCCATATCTTCAGGGTAAGATCATCACTGTTATCAAAATGCAGCTTTTGTTTAGTTCAACTTGCCACACCATTTTCTTCTTCTCATTTGTGATAGAATTACTTATCAAGACCTCTTTAAGACAATAATTAGTCATAATCAGGAATTTTGACATACCTACAGGTCACCATTTTGTTTCCTTCAGCATTAAAAGATAGTGCCCAAACAGTAGAAGAGTGACCACTGAACAGAAAGCAAGTATTGTTGAATTAAAAAAACACTGTGATGCAACAAGACTTATTGATAGGCCCACACAAAAAAACATTTGTCAAATAGCAACTGAATTTGGTGTAAAAATTGGCTATATCAGCAATGTCACATAACACAACATGAGAGAAATAGAAAAGAAGCAAAAAAGAAAATGGGGAGTGAAAGGGGTGTCAGCAGTGTACTTGCTAGATTCATCCAAGGTTTGAATGCAGTTCCAATCACCTGTACCATCCTCAGCCCAAACCTGTGAATGAGAATGGTCTACCAAAATAAATCTGGCTTTTATACCATGGACATATAAGAGAAACAGAAAGCAAACATTTATGTAAATTTATCATAAAAGAAACAAGAAATTGGGAATAATGACTATTGATTACCTTCACGGTGTTGTCATAGCTACAAGAAAACAAAATGTCCATGGTAGGATGCCATTTCACCATTTTAACATCTTGTTTATGTCCTTGCAACACTGAAGCACATTCGAATTCATTCCCTGGCATTACTTCCCAAATCCAAACTGTTTTATCTCTACTACATGTTGCAATCAAAGACCCAGATGCATTCCAAGCCACACTTTTCACTTCGTTTTCGTGACCCTTTTTGACAAGAACAAAGAAGAGAAAGTCAGATCAGTTCGATGTATGAGAAAAGGATCATCAAGAAAGCAAGTCTGGTATTTGCAAGTATGCCATCACTTCTGGTGAATTTAACACAACTGTAGAGGCAATTATGAGCCATATTTCTTGCACAGCTGAAGTTCTTGCACATTATGAAGCAAAATGATAAACAAGAGAGAATTTTTCGGCAATATAGATACATTAGCATATGTCAATGATGGAAATACCTCCAAAGTAGAAATACACTCAAAATCTCCCCCAATATTCTCCCATATGGCAGTAGTGGCATCAAAGCTCGCTGTTGCCAGCAACTTCCCAGATGGTGACCAGGCACAAGATCGAACTGTTCTAGTATGTGATTCTTCCAAAACTGCCTGCATAATCACATGATGTTTTAGAAAATCTCCCCCCCCCCCCAAAAAAAAAAAAAACACGCCCACCAACATCCCATCAACAATAGAAATTACACAATAAAAAAGATCGAGAAACCACAATTCTTGCATTGACTATCAATCAAAAACAAAAATGGAATGCTAATAATATTGCACTTCTGGGGAAAGCTAACAACTTGCTGTCATGGCAAAAACAAACAAAAGTACAAGGCAAGGTGTGGGGGAGATAGGAGGAGAAGAAGAAAAGACCTTGCAGTGCCAGGAACGATTGGAAGGAGCACGCTCCCAAATTCGAACGGTCTTATCGCCGCTGCAAGAAGCCAAGAGAGCCAGGCAGTCGGCGGCGGTGGTAGCGGGATTCCAGGCCAAGCTCCAAACCCTGTCGGTGTGGCCCGCCAGTGTCTCAATCTCTCTGAGCTCCATGTTCCGATCGCACAAGTCCATCACCTTCGATCAACTTAAACACTCTTTCGCTTTGTGCTCTGAATTTATTAGATAAAAACTGTCAAAGTGGCATCAATCCCTTTTCTTATCCATACTCAAATTTCGTTTTTTTCTTCTTCTTTATTTTTTTTAAGAACAAAAGCCTGAATTGAACCGTAGAGACATAACTAAAGATAAACATGAGTAGACCTGACCATATATCGTTCTGGTTCTGGTTCTCAAACAAGCAGCTCTGGTTCCGTCCTCAACGATTGCTTCCTGTCTGGTCGGCACTTGTTGGTAATTTTTTTTATTAACCCAAAGTGTATACACATCCTTTTTTTTATTCTTATTTTTTTCAATGATAAACCCAAAGTATTTCTACCTTAGCTGCAATTGTCATTTAATCGCTTTGGCAATGAATTTAAAAAAAATAATTGAAAAATTCCCTTTTTAACATAAATAGAGAACACTTTTTTTTTTCCAAAATTAAAAATTTAAAAAATTAATGCAACTTTTTTTAAAAAAAATTATTGTGACTACATCTAAAAAAAAAAAAAAAAGAAAATGGAAACAGTACATCCTCTCGTCTCCTCTTCCCAAAATCGATGTTCACTCTTTCGTTTTTCCTCTACCTTAGTGGGCCTTGCTTTTTCGGTCGACTTCGTTGTGTTGCTCCGACCCAAATCATTTTAGTATTTTTTTCATCCCCCGTGGGCACTAGACCCCATGTATTTCTTTGTCTTTGTTTCCCTCGGCTCGTAAGAATTTGGGGGCCATTTGTCGATTAGGACTGGGGATCGTGGTTGTGATCTCTTTTACTAATATTTTGTAATCCATGTTTATGTTACATTTATATTTTGCATTGTGCATTTTCAAAATTAACAAAATCATATTAAAACTCATAAATATTAGTTAAGGTGAATAAAAATTATGGAAAGATGTGTTTGTCTTTATATATAAAAATATGAAAAATAAATTAGTTTTAAAATTTTATAATTAAATTTTTTATTTTTATTTGAGCAATATATATTTTAAGTTTGTTACAAATTAATCTTTTTTCAAATAAAAAGCAATCAATCTATTAATAATTTTCATTTAGTTAATATACAAACTCTAACAATTTTATTTATTTTTATTCAAAATAACTAATTTTAAATGAATTTAAAAAGTATATGACTTCAATGAAAATATGAGAAGATTTAAAATTTAATTATAAAAATTTATAAAAAATTTTAAAATAATTTTTTGTATATCCCCTTATATATATTCTGTCTTAAGGAAAGATAATTAGAAGTAATACATCTCTAACCATCTCAAAACCTTTTTTCTCATTTTTTCAAACCTAAAAGCTTTATTCTTTTACTTAAATCACTACAATACATTTTTTTTTATCAACAAAATAAATGATTTTTTTTAAAAATTTTTCAAAGTTTGTTTAGCTTAAATTATTAAAATTGTTGATGTTTGAGGATCATTTCATGGTATGAGAATTTAGCTTATTTGTGAGACTATTTCAAATCTGGTCTGATATGACATTATTAAGATTTATGATGAAGTTTTTAGAGTTTATTTAAATGAATTATATAGGATTAATAACTTTTATATGTTTTATAATATTAGTTAGGGTTTTAAAAAGTTTAATTAGGGTTTGTTAATTAATTAATTAGTTTTGTATTGTATGAGATGATTTTGTATAATTTATTGTTTAATTGGAAATAATAAAATTTAAATATTTTATTATATATGATTTGTTTATTATTTAATCAGTTTGTGACTTTTGTTTTTTGTTTGCTTAATAGAAAGGTTATATAAACCTTTGTTTGACATTATGGAGATAAAAGAAATTACAAATAAAGAATATGCAACTTGCATTGGTCTTTGTAACATGTGTAAGGTTCTTTTCGACATGGAAAAGCATGACTTTACATTGAAGACATATGTTGGTTTACATATTTAAAATGATGGGGATTTATAGTGGATGCTTGGTGCAAAAAATGAGACCCACATTCTATTTTTGTCTTATAATAGATAAAAGTGTCAAGCTTTCTTATTCAATGTGTCATACTTATATCTAATACTATACAAAGATAATGTTTGACAAGACGACAATGGTAACCTTTTAGTTTTTGTAGAATTTGATGTATGTTTAGTTTAGCATATTAATATTGATATTATTATTGTGACAATTAAGATGATTAGTGACAATGTGTTCATTTTTACTAATGTTCCTAAGAAACGTTCTAGGTTGAAAATAAAAATTAGAAAGTCTAAAGATAATGAAAATGTGCATATGTTAGAAAAGTAAACATTGATAAAGGTGTATCCACAATTACTATAAAACTTATTAATTGTTTAGTTTTTAGGAAGAGTTTTAGATTCAAAAAGGAAGTTGGCAAAAACCTTAAAGAACATGATAATGTATATGTTTCAAAGAAGTTGAATATTAAAAATACAAATTGTAAGAATAGTGGGAAGGAAGTAGTTTCTAAACATGTTTGTAGTGCTATTCCTGTTTTTATTTTTATTAGTATTCCTTTATCTAAGAGTTTAAAAACAAAAAAGGCATGTTAAAAAAAGTTATGAAAAAATAAAATCCAAGAGAGAATATAAACAGTATGAGGCAAAGTAGAGTGATACCTTGACATGTAAATGAAGATAAAGATATTAAAACAAAGGATGACAATAAGGACATACATTTTTTAAGTGTCTAATAAGGATTATGATAATATTAAGTTAGATGATGATGATTGTCTTAATGATATTATTGGTAAAAAAAGGTTACAAGGTTAGATTTTAAATGAAGTAAGAAGGTTAGAGTTTTAGTGGTAATACAAACAACACTGACATTGTTTAAAGGTGCAAAAGCAATAAATCAAAATATTTAATTACTTTAGATGAAGAAATTTCAACTAATGAAGATAGGGAAAAAAATAAAATGAATTAAAAGAACTCTGCCTAATTTATAGGATTAAAGACATTCCTTTTAAGTATAAAGAGAGAGAAAAGGTATAATTATATGTAACTTAAATATTAAAAAATGTTTACAAGTTTAAGGAGATTTTAAAAGAATATATAGTATGGATGAAAGTAAAACTCATCATCACTAAAATTTAGAAAGAGTTTGTTAGTGTAAGGTGTAAGAATAAATAGTTATCCTTTTTATATGTGTGCTTTAAAATTGCCTATTGACAATATATATGTGGTAAAGAAATTTAACAACACATATAATTGTGTAAGGGTTGAAAAGATAAAAGAAGCCATCATAAATTAGATTGCTAAAAGTTTATTACTTTATGTTAGAATTAACTTTAAAATAAGTACTAAGTTGATGCACAAAGTTTTGAAAGATTAATATAGAGTAAAGCCATATTTCATGAAAGTGTGGAAGGGAAAAAGGAAAGTTATATGTGGAGTTGATTAAAAAGTCATATAAAGATTCATTTAAAAAAATACCAAAGTATGTGAATCTTGTTTTGATAAATAACCTTGAATTTATGATCAAAGGGTTTGAAATAAAAAAAAAATATGAATGATACTTCACTCCTTTAATTTTTAGAGTTTTATATGCTTCAAAGAGTGTACAAATGATTTTGTAGTTTGATATAGATCTTTTATTAGTCTAGATGAATTTATTTAAAAGGGCCTACATTAGGAGTTTATTGATAGCAATTTCAATTGATGAAAATAATGAGATTTTTCTTATTGCATATGTTGTTGTAGAGAAGGAACACAATCTAACGTATTAGGTCTAATATGGAAAGGAAGCTATTAACCTTTATGTTTCATAGACAAAACAAATAATTTTTTATTGCTTATTTATTTAAATTACATTTAGTTTTATTAATTTAGTTCTTTGTAAGAATTCTTAATTGAACATTTATATGTTTGGTAATTCCAAGGTATCATTGATGTTGTTAATAAGTACTTTTTAAAGGCCACACATAGAAATTGTTTGAGACATATTTATTCTAATTTCTAATTGCACTAACCTAGTTTGAAGTTAAGGGATTTGTTTTGGAAGGTAGCTAAGTCATATTGTCATATTTTCACATCAAGCTAGTAAAATAGATAAGTGTAATTTCTTAAATTGAAGACAATGCTAAGTAGCTTAGCAAAATCTTAGCAAATTAATGATGTAAATGATTATTTGATACTAATGTCAAAAGTGATCGTAGAACTAATAATATGACTAAGTCATTCAATCATTGGATTAGGAAATTTAGAAACAAGTTAGTTTTAACCTTGTTGAAGCATATTAGAATTAAATTGTGAGAGAAAAGTTACTTTAAGTATACAAAAGCCAGTATTTTGGGAGGAAAAAATCACACCATCTATTTAGCGTAAATTGTAAAAAGTGTCTTATAATATAAGATACTTTAAATTTATTTTTATTACTAATAGAGAGTTTTAAGTACTTAATGAAACAAAAAAGTTGTGTAAATCTTAAAGCAAAGACTTGTACTTATAGATAATAAGTAGTCTTTAGTGTATCTTGTAAGCATATTGCATATTGTACTAATTACACAAGGAAAAATTTAGAAAATTATTATGATAAGTAATTAGAAAAGTACTTGGTTGTAAAAAAAGATGTAATTTATATAGTCTTTATGAAATAAATTATGGCTTTACCATAAAGGAATAAATCCTACAATTATCAAAGAAGAAGTGAAATGATGGTAGGCTAAAAAAGAATAAGACAACAGAGAAAAAGGAGGATAAATTAAAAAAAGAAAAGATTTACCATAGTTATATCTAGTAAATGTGAGTAGTTTGAACATAATGTGAGAATTGGCAAAGATGCAATATTAAACTTAATTTTGGGTCACACTTAAGTTATCTTGTCATTTTAATTAATTAATTTTATGTTAATTTTTTTTATAAATTAACAAGAGTGAGCAACTTTATTAGTTTTTAAATAAGGATCTTTTTTAAATATAAGCAATGTATCAAAAATTGAACTTTTGTACTATTTAGCTAAAATTGGTTTTTTTGCTTTTTATGGTTTTATTATTAATTTAGTAACAAAATGATTACATCTTTAATAGTGTATAGTAATAAAAAGCAAATTATGAGATAACATTAATATTTAAGAAAAAGGTTAGTTTAATTATACCTACCTCTAAGTAATAAAAAAAAGGTATATATTTTTTCATCAAATTTATTATTAATACTTCTATTTATTCTGTTTTAATTTAGTTTTATATTTTTCTTATGTTTCATTGGTATAAGATAAAAAGAAAACAAGTCATAAATCATTACAAGAAAAGTACACTTTTACACTATAACTATAAGCTTTAAACACTTCAAATTAGTATTCAAGTATAAAATACAATTTTTTTTTTTACCTTTATGGTTGCTTATAAATATATAGGCTAACATTTAAAAAAAAAGTCATTAACTTTGCGCAAAATAATAAGTATATCACATTTTTTCAAAATCAACAATTTGGGTTATGTAAGGTTTTTTTTAATAATAAATCTATCATCACGTTAAGTAGAGAACGACTATTAAAGCTAGTGGGTAATATGATGACAAGACAATAATGTTATTATGTATTAGAAACAAAATGTCAAGTAAAATCCATATAAGATGGATAATAATGTTCTAACTTAATTGATTTTCTTTTATTAAAATCATGAAAAGCCTTTTGAAAATAAGAAAATTAATTTTACTTTAAATAAAACATAAAACTAGAAATTAAACCTTACTCAAGATATTATTATTCTTAGAAAATAAAAATCAAAATTTTGTTAGATTAAAAAAATGCTCAAATAAAGGCAATTATAAAATTTTTTTAAAGAAAGAAGAAAAAACTATTAACTTTCCTTTCCAAATAATGATTTTTTATTCTAATTTTATCTCTCACTAACTAAAATACCTAACAATTTGTAAATTTAACATGCCAAATTATACAAATTAAATTCTAAATAGCCATATTTTGTTGTACCCAGATAACAAAACTTTACTTATAAACCAAGGCTAAAAGATGAGAAGATCAGGAGCTTATTTGGTTAGGCACCTAAAGTTCTTAAGCATAGTACCTTTTACAAGCCACCATTTTAACATCATTAACCTTATCCTTGTTTTCCTTTCTTCTATTATTTATATCACACAAAAAACCAAAGTTTCTAGTATGCAAAAGCAACAATCTTTTACTAGCTTGTTTTTAATTTCAATGGGTTTCAATCTTAGTCATGATTTCAAGCCTGGATTAGGCCTTATAAGGGACTTAGTTTATTGATTTTTGTGATTGTTTCAATTTTTATGGTTAATTTTCTAAGGAAGAGAAACTTTAGAGGTTAGATTTGTGTTGTTGTTGATGAGTTTATTTAAATTTGGGGCTTTGCCTTTGATATTGATTATTTAGAGTTAGGAAGCTCCATTTTTAAAGGTTTATGATTTGGATTTTAGGGTTTTTTTTATTTAGTGGGTTTTTTATTTTAAATTTGAGTTTTTAGATGGAAGAGGCTTCAATTGTGGTGGGATTTAGTGTTAATTCACTTTTTTTGTTGTTTGGCTAGGTTTGGAGTTTTATTTTTTAAGTTTATTAGCAATTATTAATTCATGAGATTGGATTTACTTATTTTTAGGCAAGGTTTTGTATTTTTTTTATGCACTTAAGGGCTAGATTTGAGTATTTTGACGATATTTTTGGCATTTTTATAAGCTTTGTTCTTAATGAAATGGAAATAGTTAGGGCTATGTTAAGTTTTAATTTTCTATTTTATTTGTACTAATTTTCTTATTTTGAAAAAGTCTTTTTATGATTTTAATTGTGGAAAATTAGGTGGCTTTGGCCTAAAGCTCATTTGGCCCAATAATTTCTTTATCTCATGTGACTCTTACTTGACATTTAGTTTTTAGTACACATTAGCATCATTACCCTTCTCATCATGTTAAGTTACTAGATTTAATGGTTTTTATCCACTCAAATCAAAATCATGGTAGATTTGTTACGAAAGAATTTTATGGAACCCAAATTGTAAATTTTGAAAGGTCACAATTAAAAATTAACCTTAAATATAAAATTTGTTTCATTTATGATTAAAAATTGCAATAATAACCAAAATATATAACATCATTATGCAACATATAAAAACATTCCTATCATCTAAACTAAATTAGTTGTCATTTCTATATTATGTAATTTGACAATTAATTTTTAATCTTTTATCCCATTTACCACACATATGTTATTATGATGGTTATATGTTTTGATTTCATTAAGCTTGTTTCTTTTATAATTGATGCACATTAAAGATCACTTATTTTTAAATACTCCTTTTTTGATTGTTTATAGGTAGGTACCAACTTAGGAATCATTATAATTCCTTTTCTTTTATGATTTTGTCATCTTAACTAAAGTTCTTTTGTGACATGATTTGTATTGTATGTTTTTAAATCTTGACCCTTTAAAGTATATAGAGTTTATGTTTAATGGGAATATGTTTGCTATATGAAGAAAATGACAATAGGATGAAAGAATGGTTAAGAAAGGGAGTGACAAGAAGAAAGTTATAATTTTGAGTTATTAGAAGTTTGTGTTTTTTTTTTTGGCTTTTATAGGCTACAAAATAAATTATAACTGTTAAGATTTCTTTGCCTTCTTTTTGGTCTTTTTTTTTTGGCCATAATGTGGAGTGCTTTAGATTATGTAATAGTCATATTTTTGCTCTAACAGTATGAAAGGGTATTTAAGTCACTTTAAATCAAATATCATGATATTTTTGTAATTAAATTTAACTTTACCATAATAAAGACTTAATATATTTTTTATTAACTTTAGAAATGCAAAACACAAAGTGTAAATAAACCATACATCTAGTGTGCAAAATGTAAATAATCCTAATTTATTCTTTAAAACTAGAGTTTTATGTTTTAGTTATCATTATGTGTTTTTTTCTAAATTAATTTGATTTGTTATGAAAATTGATTAAATTAGGATTTTTCTATGTTAATTGAATAAAATTAAGCAAATTTATGATTAGATGTGCACTTATATATTGTAAGATTAGGGATTTAGGTATGAAATCAATAAAATTATGGTTTTATGCTTTAAATTAGTATAATTAGGATTTTAACATTTCAAATTCCAATATTTTGTTATTTATAATTAGGATAATATTATTGATTACCATGTGTTAGTTGTCTTAATGTATACATAGGAATAATTTAGCTTTAAAATTTTTCATGGGGAAAAGTTTGTTTGATAACTAAGTTTTAAAAATAAGGGTGGAAATAGTGATATTGTGGATTATGTTGATATTAATATCTTTTTTTACATAGCAATTGGATCAATAACTTAAAAACTTATAGATTTTTGAAATATGAAAAGGATTTACTTTGAGGTTCCTGAGAGAGGAAGGACTTTAAAAGATTCTTTAATTTTGATAAAGAGAACACACACACACACACAGATATAATATTATAGGTTTATACTTAAAATATTAAGTAAATATAATAACAAATTATTACCTTCTAATAAGGGGTTTAGTTTACATATGAATGCAATTAATAAGGTAAAGTCTAATACATAATGTAATGATGAGGCTTAAATAAAGTTAAATGAAGTAAGTGATCAACATAATGTTGGAAATGCAAAATTTGATGAAGAGAAGAATGAACCAATAGGAAAGAAGAACATAAAATAAATTGATAATGTTGATTATCTTAGTGGGTAAGTAAAGCAAGAGGCTAATTACATTCACGATCATCAGCAATAAGTTATCAATGTGGAAAATGTAATTTGATGCTTATATTAGGGTAGATCATGTTGCTAAAGCAAAAAGTGTTGTGCCCTAAGCATCAATTGAGAAAAAGCAAATCGGAGAGAAAAAAGGTTATACTTAAAGCCCTAATTAAGAAATAACATATTTGAAAGAAAAATGTTATACTTAAAACATTAGTTGATAGAGAGCATATCTGAAAGAAAAATGTTGTGCCTAAAACTCCAATTGACAAAGAGCATATTAGTGTACAAAATGATATTCCTAATGTCAAATAATTAGTTTAGATGATGAGGTTACATATCTATCAATTATTGATTGTTTAAGTAATCATGGTGATGAGGTGTTAAGGAATGTGAGAAAAAATATAAAATATGAAAATACAATAAAAAAATGTTTTAACAAAGACAATGACAAAGGATTTAACTTTGTAAAGCAAGAAAAGTATAACACTATTTAAAATAAAAAGTGAGTGTATATTATGTAATGTTCAAAAGAGTTATAAAGATAATGAAAACAAAACTAATTAATAAGATGAGAAAATTAAGATAAAAATAAATGAAAAAAAATATAATCATAGGTGTAAGTAGTTTGGGATATGGAGATAATATTTGAATATAAAGAAGAATTTCAAAATGTTGTGGCTAAGTATGCTTTGAAAAGTGAGTTTGACATCAAGTATATGAAGAAGAAACCTAAAAAAATTACTATAAAAGTACCTAAATAGGTGCTAAAAAAGCTTTTTATAATCATTGACAAGGAATCAATCATGTTTGACTTTAAAACATATACACTTAAACACAGATGCTAAAAAATAATAATAAATTTAATTTTTTTGGCAAAAGTTTTAAGGAAAAAGATATTTGAGCATCCTAATATGCAATTAAAGGATCTTAAGGAGATGTGAGAGCATGATTATAAGGTGTATATCATTATAAATATGTAAAGGGTTGTTAAAGAAAAAGTTATAAGATTTGCTATCAAGGCTTATAAGGACCAATTTGTCAAATTATGGGACTATAAAGAAGAACTTTTATATAACAATCTATGAAGTACATATAAGATTAAAATGGAAAGTAAATGAGTCAGTGATCTAGCAATATTTCAAAAGTTTTGCTTTTATTTTGATGCATGTAAATAAGAATGAAGATCTAGTTATAGAAACATATTCAGTGTGGAAGTGAAATGCAATGGTCAATTATAAGCATTGTAGGAAAGGATCCAAACAATCAAATCTTTCTCATTCCATAAACAGTGGTTAAAATAGAAAAGAATGAATCATTAAAGTGATTTCTCTTATTATTGAAGTCAAACCTTTAACGTGATGATAGTGATGGTTTTATAATCATTTCAAATAAGCAAAAGGTCAAAATATTAGCTTTTAAATGATGATAATCAATTTCACATTGTTCAATTTATAATCAAACACTTTTATTATTAATGATTTCTTACATAGCTCATTAAAAGTAGTTAGAGAAGTTTTACTGCAAGCAAAATACATAGTGTGCTCTATAAACTTTCATAAACTAATAGAAAAGATAAAGAGGGTGTGATTTATGATAGGGAAGTATAAAGTCATTATGTGTACAACATTTGGAATTGCAAATAAAAAACCTAGATGACGTTACAATATGATGTGTAAGTGAGCTACTTATAGATCCTTTAGAGACATGGTGTAACACATTTGCAAGCATTATTCCTTTCTTTAATAGAGTTGATAACAACTTGTACAAGACATCAGTGGATAGATATTAGAAGCTTGGCATAAGCCCATTAAGCATGCTTTAAGAGCTAAATTTGTTGGTAATCTCAAGGTTTGTGCAATAGAGAGCTAATGTTAAGGAATGACTTGGAGACTATTGTCTATTAATTATAGAGATAACTGAAAAAAATTGTTGGCCTTTGAATGTTCTTTGATTTGGAATATGGTTTATGATTATGAAGTGATATAAGGTAATAACAAATTCACAATTTTTCAAAAAAAAAAAAAGTACTTGTAAATCTTATCACCTCACATACCTCACAATTAAAGGATCTTAAGGAGATGTGAGAGTATGATTATAAGGTGTATATCATTACAAATATGTAAAGGGTTGTTAAAGAAAAAGTTATAAGATTTGTTATCAAGGCTTATAAGGACCAATTTGCCAAATTATGGGACTATAAAGAAGAACTTTTATATAACAATCCATGAAGTACATATAAGATTAAAGTGGAAAGTAAAGGAGTGGGTGATTTAGCAATATTTCAAAGGTTTTGCTTTTATTTTGATGCATGTAAATAAGAATGAAGATCTAGTTATAGAAACATATTCAGTGTGGAAATGAAATGCAATGGTCAATTATAAGCATTATGGGAAAGGATCCAAACAATCAAATTTTTCTCATTGCATAAACAATGGTTGAAATAAAAAAGAATGAATCATTAAAGTGATTTCTCTTATTATTTAAGTCAAACCTTTAGCGTGATGATAGTGATGGTTTTATAATCATTTCAAATAAGCAAAAGGTCAAAATATTAGCTTTTAAATGATGATAATCAATTTCACATTGTTCAATTTATAATTAAACACTTTTATTACTAATGATTTCTTACATAGTTCATTAAAAGTAGTCAGAGAAGTTTTATTGCAAGCAAAATACATAGTGTGCTATATAAACTTTTATGAACTAATAGAAAAGATAAAAAGGGTGTGATTTATGATAGGGAAGTACAAAGTTGTTATGTGTATAAGATTTGGAATTGCAAATAAAAAACCTAGATGACGTTACACTATGATGTGTAAGTGAGCTACTTATAGATCCACTAGAGACATGGTATAACACTTTTGCAAGCATTATTCCTTTCTTTAATGGAGTTGATAACAACTTGTACGAGACATCAGTGGATAGATATTAGAAGCTTGGCATAAGCCTATTAATAGCATGCTTTAAGAGATAAATTTGTTGGTAATCTCAAGGTTTGTGTAATAGAGATACTAAGGAATGACTTGGAGACTATTCTCCATTAATTATAGAGATAACTGAAAAAAAAATTGCTGGCCTTTGAATGTTCTTTGGTTTGGAATATGGTTTATGATTATGAAGTGATAGAAGTTAATAACAAATTCACGATTTTTCTAAAAAAAAAAAGTACTTGTAAATCTTAGTACTTGCCAACATGAAATATGTGCAATATACAATGAAAAATTATCATTAGTCTCAAATATCACCTCTTATCACAAAAACATATTTCTAATTACATATCAAAAGTTGCTGCAACTATTAAGGGGGCAACTTTTTTCGGCTAAGATGGAGGAATGAGAAGTTTCTACCTCTTAACGTGCATAAATTGTTTGTTGGCACAAGAAAGCAAGAACACACACACACACACACACATATATATATGTGTGTGTAAAAACCAAATAAGACTTTCAAGTCAAGGTCACAGACATTGAAAATGTTTAGAAAGGTACAGATCTATAAAAGTAAAAAGTAAAGATGACATAATAAGAAAACATGCAAGTCAGAAAAATATTGCTCATTCTGTAAATAAGTTCAATATTAGTGCATATAAGATTTATAAGATTTATCACTGTTTTTAACAAACAAGCTTCACTTATACCAAAATTGTTGATGTAGGCTGTTAACAAATGCCCAAGAAACTCAAGGAAGTCAAAGTGTGAATTTGGGAGAAACTCGAGCGAATCCTACTGACACCAATCTAACCACGCCTACTAATTTGCTTTCTCAAGGTGATGGGACATTTATAACATCAAGCAAAGCAGTTAATCTTAAAGGATAACAAAACGCAAGTGAAAAAGGTAAGGAAAATGAACAAAATGAGAGAAGTGATGCATTGCAAGCAGATTTTGAAAGCACGTTTTCTGGCCTTTATATGTATATATATATATGGAAACACTTAGATTGGCATGCTAACGGAATGGTT
The DNA here is from genome assembly GCA_021533255.1 of Ceriops tagal. Lineage (NCBI taxonomy): Eukaryota > Viridiplantae > Streptophyta > Magnoliopsida > Malpighiales > Rhizophoraceae > Ceriops > Ceriops tagal. The sequence goes on along the minus strand of CM038606.1, from coordinate 7,634,445 downwards.
GTTCTTTGCATTTCATTTTTTTGTAGATTAAATGTCATGAATGTCTGAATACCGAGGACAAGAGGAAGGCACCATGTGTTGATCCTGGACAGTATGAACAATTTAAAACCAAAGGACTTCACTGGAAGGGAAATTTTAGCATCACCACGAGAATAACAACAACAGGTTTGATACTTTACTAAAGACATGCGATCTCAAACAAGATTTATTAGTATCTCATCCTTTTTTTTTGGGGGGGGGGGGCATTAACAGCATGTAAATAAGAAGGGAAGGTTGGAACTCAACCTACACAGATAGGTAAAATTGCAGCAAAAGGAAATGTTCGTACAGCAGGCCAGATTGGTGAAGCCTAAAATGGTGGAAACTCTGTAGCACATGATCTCACAATAGACTAGCCTTCCTAGTCAATTGCAAATCAAGTCCAAGATGGCGAACAAGAAAAATAGGATTCGGCTTCTTGCTGGATATATTTTATATTGGACTTTTGTGGTTACTATGTACTCACATGCAGTCAGCAGTCTTGTGACCGTGTTGTTGGGATTATGCTTAATATTACGTATGTCTATTTGAACTCTCAAATATTGCTTTGTTGTATCATTACAAGAAATTAGGCCTTGGGCGACTCTTTTTTGTGACTAATTCAAAAATAGACGCTAAATAAAAGACTTTTGTGATTATTTTAAGAAATAATTGCTTAATGATTTAAAATAATACTGCCCAAATTTTGAACTTGCAGGAACCTTTTGCGACCAATAAAAGCTTAATAATCGCTAAAGGAATCGGCAACAAATATGAATTGATTAATTTGCGACTAACACGCTGTTTGTCACCAAAAAGTAACGTCCCCATTGAAGGATCCCTGTAATCGGAGCCCTTAATTTTGTTGGCTTGGCTGAAGTATTCTATGATAAACTGCAAGACTTCAAACTTGTAGACGGTCAAGGACTCGACAACAACATATCGGTGGCCATGGGGAAGAGAGACCAACACCTGGTTTTCAGATCTGGGATTTCCTTGTAATGAGCAGGGCCCATCGACTGTGGCGTATTTGAAGCTGTTGAGGAATGTGGCAGGAGTAGATGGAGCGTGGATGATCATAAGCATTTATGCAGTAACGTTATTAGAATAAAAATTGTGGTTTTTTCTTTTTATCATAGGAAGCACGAAGTTCATTATATATGCCGCCTTCAGACTGATTGTGAAGGGTCATGGCATTTTAGACAAGCAAATCATAGGTGTCTCCCCGTTTGTCTTATTTTATCCGCTGACATTGCTTGATCATGTTTCTTTGATTTGTGAAGACTATGGTTACAAGATGAATCTTGTCTCTGATTTAGCAATGACTTGCCATGCGGCTTGCATATTTTTATCCAAAATTTCCCAGTGAATGGATATATAGGAAAGAGAACACTTGCCTGTCACATCACCAAATTCTTTTTGAGAAGAACAAACCAACTGCATTCCATTATGTTCCATTACATTCTGCCAAGCACACCCATGCTCATGATCTGTTTTCATTTCAATCTTATAAATAATCTCTTTACCTTAGATAGTGTTAACTACTAGCCTCCTAGAGATAAAAGTTTTGTTGAAAAGACATATTATATTTTGCATATTTCCCGTGATACATTGTCGGTATGCCATTGACTTGCAGTGACAAATGATTTACAAAGTCCATATGGAAAATTTACGTAAATTCTCGTATCAAGCTAAATGATGCTTTAATTGGGAATGGAGCTGCCTGCAGTGGAAAATTTTCAGTGATACTTTCCACCTTTCCCATTAGATGCAATGAAAATGTTCGTCATGAAGCATTGAAAATGCTTTAATCCTGGTGATTCATTGCAGTTGATCTTTCCTATTAATTATATCATTAGAATGATGCCTTAATGGTCCTTTATATATGACCTTTGTGAAAAAATAAAATAAAATGCTAGTCATTCCATGCAATTCTCCTTCCCTAATGTCTGTAAAAGATCTTTCTGAACTTAGTAATGGATTTGCATATATGTAATCAGAAGGTACGTGTGCTTGCCATAAAGCAACTTGCTTTTCCACTCCATTTGGTAGCATTCACTTATTTTGAGCGTGCCCTGAACATTTTGTTGTAAGCCATTTTCTAAGGGTAGACAAGTAATTAATCTTCAGGTTCAGGCTAGACTGCATCTTTTCAAGTGTAATTTCCACAAAATCTTAGTACCTCTGACTTTGCCAGTTATTGCTCCTGGCTTCAATAAACTCAGTGCCGCTTCTGCCATGTCCTCAGAATTGTCGTTTTCTATGGAAGAAATAAAAAATGCAGTTTGGAGCTACGAGGGAAGTAAAGCCCTGGGCCTGATGTCCTTAACTTCTCGTTCTTTAAATTTGTGCGTTGAACAATCAATTCCTCCTTTACCACCCTCGTTCCAGAAGTTGCAAGCCCTTTTGATTTGACAGAGTTTTACCCTATCAGTCTGATTGGCAGTCTTCGAAAATGGCAACTTGGTTACTAGCTACTGAAAAAATCAGAAATAGACTAGCTGAGCGGAAAGGCTGAACGTTGTCAACTAGTGGTACGTTGGCCCTAATCAATGCTGTACTCTCCAATCTGCCTATTTTTATCTTTCCCTATATAAAATTCCTAAGAAGGTGGAGGGCTTTTAATGAAAAGAAAATGGATAAGGTGTAAAGATAGGAGATTTAATATTATTTTTTAATTATTTAAAAATAAATTATTTTTTTAAAAAAATTACAATAATTGGTAAGAATATCAAATAAATATAAAATTTGCATCACATTTTTAAAAATTTTATAGTATATAAGATTATGATATTATATTTAAAAAATTATTAATTATAAAAGTAGTATATTTTTTATATTGATAATTTTTAATATCTTTTTAGTTTTATTTGAGAATGAAATATAATTCTTATGACATAAATTTCAACTAAAAGAATTATTAGAGAGCACCTTAGACAAATGAATTTTGAGCTCCTTAAACAACTAAGAAATCCATAAAGCTAATAATCCAAGATTTTAAAGAATGCAAAATGAAAAATGATAAGAAACTTATGAAACATATCAAACGTATGAGATTTTTCATCGATCATCTTGAAATTTTAATGACTAAAAGCTTTTAAAAATATAAAGATTGATATTATACTCAATTCGTTGATAAACTTGTAAAAGGCTTAGATATGTTATGAGTTAGAACATATCAAGTATAATATTAAGTAATATGATGACCTAGATAATGCCCTTGAGAAAGTATGGAAGCATTATATTAAGCATACTACAAGATGCTCTATGGTGTTGTCAATAAGTCCTTATCTTAAAGTTGTAAAGCATATTTACTTTGGCAAAATAGAAATTGGTTTCTAGTTTTTGAGAATTGGGCCTAAGATTATTTAAGATGCTAAGAAGGATGAGACTTCACTAACTAGTAATTTTATACTTTAAGTTCATTAACTTTTTTAAATCATATATAAATAAATAAATAATGATTAACTCTTAATTGTGATAAATGATATTATTGTAATATTGTTCCTTGTTTGATGTTATGTATTTTTTATATTTTATGTTGTGTATGTAAAACTTTATTATAAATGTTTATTATGTTGTTATATATGTTCAATTATTATCTTAAATGCTAAACACATTTGCTTTGCAAACATGATAAACTACTAAATAGTGAGATTTGTTAAGTTAGTAAGATTATAAAAATCTTTATCTAAAAATTTTAATTTTACACAAATTGAAATAAATTAAAATAATTAAGTTTTAGTATGAAAAAAGATGATTGGGAACATTATGAACTTTTGATTATTTAACTAATTTTAGATTATTGTCAATCTATTTCAATATTGGTGCAAAATGAATAGGTGACGTATTAATGCTAATCATTAATAAATGTCTTAAGGTTATTTTAACCATGATTACAAAGAATGTTGTTAATGAGCTTAACAAAGTGGATGTGCTAAACAATGAAAACTATGACATTTAGCACCCTAAAGTTTATTATATCCTTAAAGAGTATGAAGTGATAGAAGTCATCAATCATGTCATAATAGACATTGGTGAGGGTTCCTTAACTTAACAAAGGTGAGATTAAGAGGTCTTTAAGGTTTGGAAAAGAAAGAACATTATAGCTTGCATAACTTTACTTAAAAATATAGAGGATGATCTTATCTATGAATTTGAGGAGCATAAAACTACCGAGGCAATGTGGTCGACTTTGAAAAATAAGTTTAGGGGTACTTTAACCATTAGGCTAAAAGAGTTGATATTTAATTTTAACATTTATATAAAGTCATGTCATAACATGGGGTAACACTTAAAAGTAATGTCTAATATAAGCAAAGAGTTTAAAGTAGCTTGTTATACCCTCACGGATAAGTAGTAAGTTCAGGTTGTTATTTGCTCAATTCTTTTCAATTAGGAGCACATAAAAATTAATATGATGCATAATAACACTATTAAGTCCCTTAAAGACATCTCACGCTATCTAATTTTAGAAGAAAAGCACCTTAGGGTTGTTAAATCTTTTGGTCAAGTGAATATGATTGAAGCTACAATTAGTTTAAAAGTTGTTTCTAGTTCAAATTATAAGTGGCATTATTAGCATCATAAGAAAGGAAAAAGGAATGGACAACTATAAAAAAAAGAACAAGAGTGTTGCTCCCACAGCCTTGTATGAATTGTAATTGTTCTCAACTAGGTTTAAGTATGCAAGAAAGTAAATCCATGTGGAAGGGCAAGAAAGTAAATTCGCCACGTAAGCCTTATTAGGGTTTCATGAAAGAGAGTATATAAAGGCCTTGGAAGACAAACTTAGAGGTGTGTTGGCAATTCAACCATTTGGAAAACCTATACAACTGGCCAACCAAAGAAACAATAGAAAAAAAAACCTTACCTTACACGAAAAAACAACATAAACGGCAAAGGTGGGTGATCAGCCAAAGAGAGAAAATAAGGGAGGAATGACTGGACAGTAAAAAAAGAGTACACCGCTTGACAGCAAGAGAGGGTGGACGGTAAATTACAAATCAAAACCCAAACACAAAACAGCATGCCACAACCAAAGAGTGAACGACAAAACCACCGCCGGCTGAAAGAGAGAGGACGTCCAACCAACCATTCGGCCAACACAAAGAGAAACTGTCCAAAGAGAGAAACCGGCCAACATAAGCTAAACGGCAAAGCAATCAACCAGCAAAAGAGTTGTGGACGACAAGGAGGAGAACGGCCAAGGTAAGGTGAACGGCAATAAGAAGAGCACGGTCACAATACACCAACGGCAAGTGAGACCTTGGTGAGTCAAAACCCTACAACAAGGAAGAGTAAACCGGCTGGACAGCAAGAGTGAACACATGGCAAACCAAGGGGGACCTTGGACAGCAAGGGAAACCAGGCAATGGCTGGAGGGAAACCGTGTGACTCATGGTAAAAGGAGAGGCAAACGCACCATTGGTAAGAGAGGAGACAGCACACTGTCCGTAAGGGAGGAGAGGAGAAATCGTGAAAGAGGAGACCACCGGGAGAGCAAACCAAGCTGCTCAGAGGTGTGAAACGGACAAGGGCAAACTAGAAACGTGCGTGAGGCGTGTGACCAGCAAGGCGTGCAAACCAGAAACGTATGTGAGTCGTGAATCCAATGAAGCGTGCAAACAAAAAACGTGCATGAGACGTGAAGCGCCAAACCAGAAACATAAGGCAGGCCGTAAGACGTGGAATGACAAACCAGAAATGTGAGGCGAGCCATAAGATAGTGAGATCGTGAAATAGGAGATGGGTAAGACCGTGAGACGGTGAAAGCAGGAGCTATGTGAGACAACTTAGAGAAGGAATTTGGTAAAGCATTGAAAGAACTCAATATATTTCCAGATTTCTTCAAGAGAGGTTAGAGAGCATTGTGGTGAACTTCAAAGCGGCAATGAAGCAGCCTTTTCAATTCAACAAAGGCAAGACAAGCTAGAAAAAGGGTAGACACAGTAAGTGACACTCTTTGTATTGTACTTGCTTAGTATTTGCAATAGTGAAAGAAGTAGAGGATTAAGACATCCATTGTAATTGGTATTCTCAAGTATAGTGGATTGTCTTGGTAGAGAGAGAGTCCCTACCACCTTGAATGTACGTCACGTTGATGGAACCACGTAAATCTCGTGTGTCTTTACTTTGATTTACATTCTGTGTTTTGAATTAAGTTGTGAATGCGACTAAAGTATCAGCCAACCCATAACCTAATGAAGACCTAATAGGCAAGGTGTCTGAAAGGTGACTTTGGGACTATTGTGATTAGTAGGTAGCAATAGATCTACCTTAGTCGAATTTGAGAAAGAGTTCGCTTTTAAGAAGAGGTTAAAGTTGTTTACATACCTGCAAATTGTGGTGATACTGATTCACCCCCCTTCTCAGTATCACAAACTAGTGGATCCTAGGGTGAAGTCGGGAACTTCAATTGGTATCAGAGCACAGGTTCACCAGTTTGAAACTTAATAGCTTAGTGTACTAGTTTGAAGGATTCCAGAAGTTTTCACTGGTTCAGCATACTAAAAAATGGAAGCCAGTACCAGCACCAGCACTACTTACAGCAAGAAGGTTCTAATCTTGAACGAAACCAACTACCATATGTGGAGAGCGAGAATGCAGGTGGTATTTGCAACCATGGGCATGAACGTGGTGAAATCCATACAGAAAGGTTTTGTGGCTCCAGAAGAAGGTAAAGACCCAACCCTAGAGGAATTAAGGCAGTTTGAGATAAATGGGAAGGCCTTAAATGTCATCATTTTGGCATTGACAGATGCTGAGTATGCTAAAGTTATGGACTGCAAATCTACCAAGGAGATATGGGACAAAATACAGAAAGTCTATGAAGGTGATGGCAGAATGAAGGAGGCCAAGCTTCAAGTTTTCAAGGAGAGATATGAATCTCTTAGAATGCAGAAAAATGAGACAGTCCAAGAGTTCTTCACCAAGGTTATTAATCCTATAAACGATCTTAGAAGTCATGGGAAGAACAAGAAGGACTCATCTATTGTGAAGAAAATTCTGAGAATTCTACCTGAGAGGTTTGCCTAAAAGGTGGCAGCCATAGAAGAGAGTAGAGATCTCAATTCTATGTCTCTGCATGATCTCCAGTGCAATCTCATTGCATATGAGATGAGAATAAAGTCAACTGAGAGCTCCTCAATGTCAAAAGTATCAAAGGAGGTAGCTTTCAAAGCTATGAAATACTTGAAGATAAAAGAAGAGGAAGAATCATCCAGTGAGGATGGTGATGATGATGAGGAAGAAAGTGAAGGTGAAGTGTTGACATACTTCACAAGGAAGTTCAAAAAGGGGTCTAAGAAGGGAAAAGGACAGTTGTCCTTGAAATGTTATCGTTGTGGGCAGACTGGACACTTTGCTTTTCAGTGCAAAGTGAAACTTGATGATGAAGATGAGGATGGTGATGATGAGCAGAATTCAAGATGGAGAAGACCATCATTCAAATCAAAGAAGTCCAACAAGAAAACTGCCAACCCACAGAAGAAGAAGAGAGGCTCATTCAAGAGTTATGTGAGTCAGATAAAAGAAGCTAATGAGGAGGAAGATGAATAATCATCAGATAAGCAAGCCTTTATGGCATCAGCTCGAGGTGGTAGTTCAACCTCTGAAGAGGAAGAGGAGGTTGATGAAGAAGAACCAGATCTTGAAACTGAGTTGGAAACAGCTTCAAAGGAGATAATTAGACGGGGCAGAACCATAAAAAGGTTGGAGGCTCACATAAAACAAGTTGAAGTAAAGTCTGAGGAAGCTGAAAGTCAAAAAGATGAAATAAGGGCTGAACATATTGACTTGAAGAGAAGATTTGAAGAACAGATCAAAATATGTAAAGACCTTACAATAGAGCTTGGTTTAAGGACTTCAAAAATTGAAGGAATGGAGAAAGAGTTGCTGAAACTTCAACAACAACTCAAAAGGAGTGAAAAGAATGTGCAAAAGCTTGAAATGATAAGAGAAACAAGTTCTGCAAGAGAAAAGAAGAATGAAGAGAAAGTGTAGCAATCTGAGGCTGCATTACCTAAAGAGAATGAGACTTTGCCACAGAAGTTGAAAAAGAAGGTTGTAACTCAGGTGAAGATAACTAAAGAAGAGAAGACAGTTATCAAACGAAAGCCAAGGCCAAAAAGGATGTATGTGGTTAAAGAGCAGCAGCCCATAACTGCTACGTCTCAAGAAGAAAAGAAAGTCAGCTAGCCAAGGACAATGACTGAACAGAAGAAAGAGAAGAAGGTGACTGAAATGAAAGCCACACAAGCAAAGAAGCCAGTAACCTTGCCTATACAGCAAGTAATGAACAAAAGAAAACAAACTGTGATTAGACCCAAGAAGAGGCAGTTTCAAGGTCACTGTCTTTATTGTGGAGTTTGGGGTCATAAGGCGAGTAACTGCTGGTGGAGAAGGCCAGTATATGTCTCCAACTTAAGAAGATACGATGCTGCATACAACGGGAGACAATACAAAATTCAGAAGAGAACACCTGTTGTGAGTTCTTGCATATACTGTAAAAGGCAAGGACACGCTGACAAGGATTATTGGTAGAAGCCCAAACCAGTGGTTTCAAAGAAGAAGTTTGCTATATTGGCAGACTTGGAACAGTGTGAAAGGTGCGAGCAGGATGGCCATAATGCCAAGAGATGCATGACACTTCTCCCTGAGCAAGAGAAAGCACTCGATGGCACAGTAAAAACAATTGGTGCAGTCAAAGCTGAGAAAAAGGAGAAAGCTATCTTCAAGCCAATTCAAAGGAAAGAATATGAAGCAAAAAGGGAGGTAGCTAATATAGTTGAAATTGCACTAAATGCTGACTACAAGAATAAGCAGTGGATCCTTGATAGTGGATGCACTTTACACATGATAGGAGATAAGAGTAAATTATCAAAGTTAAACAAGTCAAGAGAAGGCAGAATTAAGTTTGACAATGATGATTCACTCAATATCAGTAGTCAGGGGTCAGTAAATATTGGAAAAGGAAAGCTGAAAGATGTTCTGCATGTTGAAGGACTCAGATATAATCTAGCATTTGTCAGTCAGCTATGCAACGAAGACCACAAAGTGATATTCACAAAAACAGGCTACCAAGTAAATAGTAAAGAAGGCAATACTGTTGCAGTCAGGAAGAGAATAGCTGAAAATTTATATGTGATTGATAAGGACAAGACAAACAGCTATTTACTTACCAAAGAAGAAGAAAATCAACTTTGGCATAGGAGGCTGGGACATTTAACACAGAAGAACATGGGGAAGCTGACCACTACTCATGCAATCAAAGACATTCCCGACCTCAGGAGAGAGAGAGAGAGAGAGAGAGAGAGAGCATGTTTGCTCAGCATGCTCTAAAGAAAAACATGTCAAAAAACAGTATAAGACCAAAGAGTTCAGTTCTGAAGCAGTGCTTGACATTGTACATACTGATTTGTATGGGCCGATGAGAACAAAAGGGTTGAATGGTGAGAGGTACTTCATTTTGTTTGTTGATGATTATTCCAAAAGGACCTACATCATGCACCTCAAATACAAGTCAAAAGTTTTGAAATGCTTCAAGAGATACAGAAGATTAGCTGCAAATGAGAATGGAAAGAAGATCAAAGTATTGAGGTCAGATTAAGGCACTGAATTTACAAATGACGCTTTTAAAGATTACCTTGAGAAGCATGGTATTCACCATCAGATGACAGCAACAAGAACACCTTAACAAAACGGGGTGGTAGAGAGGAAGAATAGAGCTGTAGTTGAAATGGCAAGAACTCTACTGCTGGAATCCAAGCTTCACACAAGATTTTGGAGAAAAGCAACATTTACAACCGTGCACCTACTAAACAAGTTCTACTAAGGCCCAATACTGATAAGACTCCATATGAACTATGGAGTGAGAAGAAGACAACAGTCAAGTATCTCAGAATCTTTGGCAGCCCATGTTTTGTAAAGAACAAGGAGCAAAACTTGGGAAAATTCAATGCTAGGTCTGATGAAGGCACTTTGTGGGATACTCAGCAAAGACAAAAGGTTACAGAATTTTCCTGCATAAGCTGGAAAAAGTAATCACGTCCAGTGATGTGAGAATAAATGAGAACTGGAAAACAATACAGAATGGAGAAGCTGAGGATAATGAAGAAGATGACTTCAATGTAGATGAAGAATCAGACCAACCTGAAAAAAAAGAACAATAAGTAAGTTTAGACTTGGAGAAGAGTGAGTCTAAAGATAAAGAAAGAGATCCTCTTGCAACTAAGACTATGCAAGAAAGAAGGACAAAGAAAACATGGACCAGTACTCATCAAGGAAATCAGATTATAGGTAACCCATCAGTAGGAGTTACAACAAGAATAAGAATTATGGGAGCTACTGCTTTACTCTCACAAGTTGAACCTAAATCTGTTGAAGAGGCTACACAAGACAAAGCCTGGGTCAAAGCTATCAATAAGGAGCTGGATCAAATTGAGAAGAATGATACATGGGAGCTGGTTCCAAGACCCACTAACAAGAATGTCATAGGAACAAAATGGGTGTTTAGGAATAAACACAATGAAGATGGCAAGGTGGTGAGAAACAAGGCCAGGCTGGTTTGCAAAGGCTACAATCAGATAGAAGGAGTAGATGTTGATAAAACTTTTGCACCAGTGGCAAGGTTAGAAACTATTAGAATATTCCTAGCTTTGGCAGCACGTAAGAGGTATAAAGTTTATCAAATGGATATGAAATCAGCCTTCCTGAATGGGCCCCTGAAAGAAGAAGTGTATATTGAACAACTCAATGGAGTACAAATCAATGAGGATGAGACACACGTGTGCAAACTAAAAAAAGTCTTGTATGGTCTTAAACAAGCCCCAAGAGCATGGTATAGTAGGCTGGATGCGTATTTAAGAAGGTTGAACTTCAGAAGAGGAACAGTTGATAATAACCTATATGTGTTCAACTCAGAAAAAGGCCAGCTGATAACCATAGTATATGTAGACGACATCATCTTTGGAAGGGATCACTCTGAGCTATGCCAAGATTTTGCACAGAATATGAGTGAGGAATTTGAGATGTCATTGATTGGAGAAATGACTTACTTTTTTGGATTACAGATAAAACAGTGTAAAGAAGGTATTTTTATTTCTCAGACGAAATATGCGAAAGAGATGCTGAAAAAGTTTGGCATGAGGGATAACAGACCTGTCAGTACCCCTATGACAATGGGCTGCAAGTTAACAAAAGATCAGGAGGGAAGGAGTACGAGCCCTACTGAATACAGGAAGATGATAAGGAGCCTTCTATACCTTACAGCATCAAGGTCTGATCTTATGCAAGCTGTGTGCATTGCCAGCAAATTTCAAACTGATCTTAAGGAATCTCATGTGTTGACAGTAAAAAGAATCCTAAGATACCTCAAAGGAACATTGGAAATGGGTTTATGGTATCCAGCCATGGATTCTGTAAAACTACAAGCATACACTGATGCAGATTGGGCAGGAAGTATAGATGACAGAAAATCAACCAGTGCTACATCTTCTACTTGGGTTCAAAGTGTGTTGCATGGTTAAGTAGAAAGCAAAATAGTGTTGCTTTAAGCACAACTGAGGCTAAGTATATGGCTGCTTATGCAGCATGTATGCAGGTGATATGGATGCTAAGATAATTGGCAGACTTGGGTGTTGAAGTGAAGTTATTAGTAAGTGTACTTTGTGATAATCAAAGTGCTATTGATCTCAGCAAGAATCTGGTTCAACATTCGAGGAGCAAGCATATTGACATCCGGTATAACTTCATCAAAGATCAAGTGGAAATGGTACAATCCAGTTGGAGTATGTTGGCACTAAAGATCAAATTTCAGATATTCTAACTAAATCTCTGTCCACAGAATTGTTTGAAAAGCACAAATTGAGTCTATCTGTGCAAATGCCTCCTCAAGCCTGAAGTTCAAGTGAATCTTTCACCTCTACTTTGCGAGTTTTTCAGATTTGTAATTGGTTGGCAAAGGGGGAGAGAAGCAACAGTGCATATTTAGGGGGAGTTGAAATTGCTGCATAATGGCTTTTGTTCTGAGTGTTGCCAACAATTACAAAGGGAGAGATTGTTGTCCCCACAGCCTTGTATGGGTTATAAGTATTGTCAACTAGGTTTAAGTGTGCAAGAAAGTAAAGCCACATGGAAGGGCAAGAAAGTAAATTCGCCGCGTAAGGGCAAGAACATTAATCCGCCACGTAAGCCCTATTAGGGTTTCATGGAAGAGAGTATATAAAGGCCTTGGAAGACAAAGTTAGGGGTATGTCGGCAATTCAACCATTCAGAAAACCTATACAACCAGCCAACCAAAGAAATAATAATAAAAAAAAAACCTTACCCTACATAGAAAAACAGCATAAACGGCAAAGGTAGGTGATCGGCCAAAGAGCAAAAACAAAGGAGGAACGACTGGATAGCAAAAAGAGAGTACACGACTTGACAGCAAGAGAGGGTGGACGGTAAATCACAAATCAGAAAAGGTGGAACAGCCAAACACAAAACAGCACGCCACAACCAAAGAGTGAACAGCAAAACCACCACCGGTTGAAAGAGAAAGGACGTCCAACCAACCATTCTACGAACACAAAAAGAAACCGTCCAAAGAGAGAAACCAGCCAACACAAGCTAAACGGCAAAGCAATCAACCAGCAAAAGAGGTGTGGACGACAAGGAGGAGAACGGCCAAGGCAAGGTGAACAGCAATAAGGAGAGCACAGTCACAACACACCAACGGCAAGTGAGACCTTGGTGAGTCAAAACCCTACAACAAGGAAGAGTAAACCGGCTGGACAGCAAGAGTGAACACACGGCAAACCAAGGGAGACCTTGGACAACAAGGGAAACCAGGCAATAGTTGGAAGGAAACCGTGTGACTCACGGTAAGAGGAGAAACAAACGCACCATTGGTAAAAGAGGAGACAGCACACCATCCGTAAGGGAAGAGAGGAGAAACCGTGAAAGAGGAGACCACCAAGAGAGCAAACCAAGTTGCCCAAAGGTGTGAAACGGACAAGGGCAAACTAGAAACGTGCGTGAGGCATATGACCAGCAAGGCGTGCAAACCAGAAACATATGTGAGTCGTGAAACCAGCAAAGCATGCAAACCAGAAACGTGCATGAGATGTGAAGTGTCAAACCAAAAATGTAAGGCAAGCTGTGAGACGTGGAATGGCAAACCAGAAACGTGAGGCGAGCCGTGAGATAGTGAGATTGTGAAATAGGAGACGGGTGAGACCGTGAGACGGTGAAAGCAGGAGCTGTGTGAGACAACCTAGAGAAGGAATTCGGTGAAGCATTAAAAGAACTCAACGTATTTCCAGATTTCTTCAAAAGAGGTTAGAGAGTGTTATGGTGAACTTTAAAACAACAATGAAGCAGTCTTTTCAATTCAACAGAGGCAAGACAAGCTAGAAGAAGGGTAGACACAGTAAGTGACACTTTTGTATTGTACTTAGTATTTGTAATAGTGAAAGGAGCAGAGGATTAAGACATCCATTGTAATTAGTATTCTCAAGTATAGTGAATTATCTCGGCAGAGGGAGAGTCCCTACCACCGTGGATATACGTCACGTTGACGGAACCACGTAAATCTCGTGTGTCCTTACTTTAATTTACGTTCTGTGTTTTGAATTGAGTTGTGAATGCGACTAAAGTATCAGCCAACCCATAACCTAACGAAAACCTAATAGGCAAGGTGTTTGAAAGGTGACTTTAAGGACTATTGTGATTAGTAGGTAGCAATAGATCTACTTTAGTCGAATTTAAGAAAGAGTTCGCTTTTAAGAAGAGGTTGAAGTTGTTTACATACCTGCGAATTGTGGTGATACTGATTTACCCCCCCTCTCAGTATCACAAACTAGTAGATCCTAGGGTGAAGTAAGGAACTTCAAAGAGTGACCATTATAAGAGGAATAATGGCAAGAAAAATGATAAAAGCAAAATGACATAATACAACTATAACAAATTAGGTGATTTTGCTCATGAATACACTGAGCTAAAAGAAAGTATCCTTTACTCTTGCTTCTTATTGTTTAAATAATGTTGTTAGCTCTATATTGCTTACTAAATTCAATCCTTTATGGATTGTAAACTTAGGGGCTATAAAACATATGGTTAAAGATAAAGAAGCATATAGAGTTTTGTTAAATTAAAGTTGGTTTAATATGAATGTATGTTAGGAACAATATGAAGGTAGAAGTCAAGAGCATTAACATTTACAAATTACAAGTACAAGATGGTTAAACCCTACTATTTCACGATGTTTTTAATGCACTTAAAATTCAATTAAATCTTGTTTATATTCCTGTTCTTTTATATTTAGGCTATAAGTTATTTTTGAAGGCTATGTTATAAATGTTTATAATGACATTTCTTATGTTGATCACAAACATTTGTCAAATGATTTATTTGTATTAGATATTAATTATGGTGTATTTAATATTTATAATAATTATTTTTCTAGTGTTACATCAACCAACAACATTACCATAAATGCAAATATTTAACATGTTAGATTAGGTTGTGTAGGGCAAGATAGAATGAATAGATTATTTAAAGGGGGCCTTTTTAAGCTCACTTACTAAAATTAAATTGTTATATGTCAACATTGTTTAGTAGTAAAAGTAGCAAGAAAATCATTTGGTAAGGTGGTTAAAGCCAAACGTTTGTTGTACTTAGCCCATTTTAACATATACGGTCCAATAAGTGTGAAGACAAGGCATGATGCCTCATATTTCATTACTTTCATAATGATTATATACATTATGGTAATGTTTATTTGATCTCCCATAAATTTGAACCAGTAGGATGCTTTAAAAAATATTTAAGTATAGTGACAAATCAATTAAATAAAAGAATTAAAACCTTTGGAATTCACTAAAGAAGTAAATATCTCTTTAAACACTTCAAGGAACTATGTAATAAAAAGGGTATATTTAGGTGACTAATTGTTTTTAGGACTTCGCATAAAATATTTTAATAAAAAGAAGAAATAGAACCCTATTAGAAATGATTAGGTTCATGATAATACAAGTGAATCTCCCAATATATTATTGAGATAATGCTTTATTGATAGTTGTATATATACTTAATCATATATCCTTTAAATCTAATGCTTTTACTCCACAAGAAGTTTGACTTGAGTAATCTACAATTATGAGGGTCAACACTCTATGTTCATAATTCATCTCATAAATATAGAAAATTAGATCTAAAAGAAAACAATTTATCTTTATAAGATATTATAAACACTCTAAAGGGTATTTGTTTGTTGGTAAACAAATTGAAATAAGCATTTCAAAATTAAAATCATATGATGTCACATTCTTAAAGAATGAATTTCTAATAGAGTGATATTGATAAGGATTTTTAGTTCCATGAGATGAGTGATCCAAGTGGTTAAAACACATTAAACTCACTAATTCAAATAGATGAGGAAATGCCTCAAACTATAAATTCAAGTGAGAGTGTTATACCACAAGTTATACAAGGTTTAAAAGAACTTATATTGCACAAAAGTAATCACAAAAGTATCCCATATCATCATTTTAAGATTGTTTAAGAGCTTTTATGATTGCCACTTAAACTGAAGAAAAGTCTAAAATAGTAAAAAAGACTTTATCACATTTTACTAAGGAATAATGGATGAAGGCAATGAAAAAAGAGATAGAATCCATGAAATGTGATTAAGACTGGGACTGGGTAGTTTACCTTAAGGATGTAAGGATATTAGGAATAAACGAGTTCTTAAAATCAAGAATAAGACAAATGGATCTATGGAAAGGTATAAAGTTTACTTAATGGTGAAAGGTTATACTTAACAAAAGGATATAAAATATGATGCAATCACCAGTAATAAGGTTTACCATAATTCTCCTAATTCCAGTAATAATAACAAATATAGATTTAAAATTACCTAAATGGATTTTTTTTTTCTTAATAAAGAGCTAGATAAAGAAATCTATATAAAACAACTTATACGTTTCATTGTTTAAAGTCAATAGAATAAAATTTGTAAACTCTAAAGATTAATTTATGACTTAAAATAATCATTTAAATAATGGCATTTAAGATTTCATCATGCAATAATTTTATATTATGCCTTAATGATTGATAAGGATCATTATGTGTATGTCAAAAGATTTAAAAACAAACTTGTAATTCTATCTCTTTATGTAAATGATGTTCTATTAGCTAAAAGTGATAAGGAGTTTGTCATTACTATTAAGAAATGATTATCTTCTAATTTTAAAATAAACAACATGAGTGAGACAATTTACAAATTATGAGTAAAGATTTATGGGAATCATTTTAAAAGACTTCTAGCCTTATCATAAGAGTCTTACATTTATAAAACCCTTACATGATTTAAAATAGTAAGTTGTAAATCCATTAACACTTCAATTGTTAAAGTTGATGACTTAAGCCTTAAAATATGTTCTAAAACATAACAAGAGTATAAAGAAATAAAGCATGTGTTATATTCTAATGCAGTGGGTAGTCTGATCTATGTTATGATATATATATATATATACACCTTAAAATTTGCTATGTCATGGAATTGGTGATTCAATACCAATTAAACCCAAGAAAAGCATATTAGCAAGTTGTGAATAGAACATTTTAATATCTCAAGGTCATTGTGGATAATTCCTTATGTCATCAAGGAAATGATTTATAATTAATTGGTTATTCATATGTTGATTGAGAAATAGATATATATGAATGTAACTATACATTCAGATATATGTTTTTACTCAATGATTGCATCATGTTATGGAGTAGTAAGAAGCAAACCTATATTGTCTTATTAACAATAGAGGTAGAATTTGTAATTTACTCAGCTATAATGCAAAAAGTTGTTTGGTTTAAAAGATTTTTTGAACATTTTAAGAGTATTTGGTGATCAACAAAGAGTGGTCATTTGTTTTACACTAGTCAAAGGGCTATTGTATATGTAAAAGATCTCATATATCATTATAGAACTAATCATATTAATACCAAGTACCTCCATAATGTTATATAAAGATGTAACTTTGCAGTACATTTTGATACATAAAATGATAATAGATCTATTAATTAAACTAATATTAAAAGATGCATATTAGTCATATATTAAGTCTTTAGAACTTCATAGAATTTAATGTATAACATTGTGACTATATGTTGCTATATAATTAAAGAATTTATTTCTTGTTATATATGTATTAGTAATATTATCCTAATTATTGATTATTACATAATGAGTTTAATATAAGATCAATCCTAGTATAAGTTTCTTTTTACGAGAAAAGTAAAAATATGTCAATTAGGTTAAAATTGGTCCATTTACATAAGCAATCACCTTTAGTGCTAAGAAAGCATGTAGAGATTAGACTATTATATGAACAAAATTCTATGTATATAAAAATGGTTGCCTTGAGAAAAATCAAGATCAAGCTACAATGAGTAAAAATCAATATATATTCTCACTCTCTAAATAACCTTTTGAAAGCCAAATGTGATATCTTAGGTTAACACTCATAAATGAAGGGGTCACTTTAAGAACTTAGGTTAAATACTTAAGAGCAATTGAACTAATATTTGTATCGTGATGTTATAAGAAAAATGAATTAATTGATATACACTCTATGTAGAGAATAATCATCGTAACACATATTTTATACCACATTTATTGTTTAACTAATAAAGAAAATGAAAGAATCAATCCTTACTTTTTCATTGTATGAGTTCCTTAAGGTATTATTATCTTAAAAAGAATTGTCTTATATGACTTTTAACCTTGTTTTAAAATTACAATAAAATATTTGCTACTTTAATATATTACTAACAATCAAGATTGATTAGATCTTCTAGAATATGTCTAGGTTAATAATTGTATTGTAATTAAGGAATATGAGTGCGAAAGAGAAACTATTATTGTTTGACATTTTTTATATGTATTCATTAGTTAACCAATTATATTTACTGATAATGAATGAAACATAATTGTTGATACATTTGAGGAAAACAAAATCTAACTTAGTTTAAAAGGGATATGGTGAGTTAAAATTAATACAAAATATTTTTTGGGTATAGCAATATATTTTTTATATAATAAGGCTCACATTTTTTTTAGAATTATAGCAATTATATATTCTTAATAGGTATATAGAATATACTTCCAAGTATATTTCTTAATAGGTATATTCTTAATAGAATATACTTATAAATAATTAAATGTTGAAAATTTGTTTTTATCAATGATTGGATTATTTTAACCCATTATATACAAGTGAGAGATGTAAATGTCATTAGATTAGGTCAACCCATCATAGGTGGGTTGACCTAATCAATTAAAGGGAAGTTGGAGAGAGCTAAAACTCCTTTCTCACTATAAATATATGTAACACGTTGAAAACTATAGCATTTGTTTTAATAAAAATAATTTTTTTCCAAAGTTTTCAATAGTGAGAAAAAAAATTGTTCAATTTCTCACACTTTAAAACAAAAAATACATATTTTTTAATAATTATTATAGCAAGTGAATTTTGGATTTTAAACAAGGTGACATATGGTATAGTAATATCACTTAGATTCTGAAAAGGGTTTGATTTATTGATTATCAATTTATTGCTAACTTTTGGAGTTTTCAAAGGAAATTATGATCCTTTCCTTTAAATGTTACAAATTCAAAATAAAATATCCACAAAAGACTTCCTCTTTACAAGGTTATGGCCTTAATTGATAACAACTCTGGTGCCTGTGTAACTGTTCTTTTGAGACAACTATACACTTGATGATTCATTGACCTTACTATTGGAGTTCGTGGAACCTCTTCACTAATTGGTGGGGTGTTAATTGTTGTCTTCCCAATTCCATTCTCTTCATCCAATGAGGGTTCTTTGATCAAGGAAAAAAGCAGACTTCAATATGGGATGCACTCTTTTATGACATTATTTGGACAATTTAGACAGAAAGAAATAATCCTGTGTTTTGTGGTGTTGCCATACATCGAAATCTTTTGATTGATACCATTTTCTTTCGATGGAAGTCTTGGATTGGTGCTGTCATGGATGATCTCGCAAGCATTGGACGACACTGGATGCTTTCTAATGAGGCCTTCAATGGCTAGTCCGCTACTCAGATTGTTGGTCCCTTGGTTGCTTGGTATGCTCTAACCTTTCTAGTGCTCAAATAGAATGTCGATGGCACTTCAATTGACAAGCCAGGTCCCGCTAGCATTGGACGTGTTATGGGTATGTCTCTTTTCATGTCTTGTAGTGCATAAAGATTCCAATTATGATAAAGTTTTGGTTATAGCTAAGGCACTTGAAATTTCATTGTCATATCATGATTCCGATGGTTGTCTCTTCATTGTAGAATCGAACCCTGGAAATGTATTTCTTGGATGAATGACGAGGATCTAGACCCTAGAAGTTTAGAAGCACTTTTATTTTAATTAGAAAAATTTTTCGTTCCTTTCAAGATTCTACCCTTGTACATATTATAGGACAGCTAACTCCGTTATTAATGCATTAGCTAAGTAGGCCGTTTCCTGAATTCATAACTTGGGTTTAAGTGTTTTGTTTATGTTTGTTTAGTTTTCACCCAATTTGTAATTTCTGCACAATTATTACTTCTTTTAATAAAATCTCACTACATATTTATCAAAAAAGAAAAAAAGAAAAAGAAAAATATTAGATCTGATAGGTACAATCATGACTAACATTTGCTATTAAATGGATAGTATTTTCTACCATGTAATGTTGTTGTATAAATATAAAGTAAATTTTTACTGAAATTTAAGTGGTGCTAGATGTTATCAATGTAATAATAAATGTTATTTTATGGGGTTTACAAATCACACTATGCCGAACTGTGTCCATCAGATAACATGTTTGCGCAATAAGGTCCTTAATATAAAGATGCAAGTTATTTATGTTGTCGATCTAGAGGATGAGGTTATTTCATTGTTATTTCAATGGATGGTGCATAGTAATAATAATAATAATAATAATTTTTCATTTCAATAAAAATTTATTTACAGTTTAAAATTTTGAAATTGAATCATTAACCTTTAATTACCACAATCATTATATAGTTTCAGCAAAAATATATTAAAAAAATATCTATTTTTTACAATCTAAATACCATAAAATGTGAGAATAGTCTTTAACAATTTGTTTTCTCTATTTCACTGCATAAAAGACGGTTTATCTTTAATTATTTGTCGTGCTCTAACCTGTAGATAAAAAGAAAGGGGAGCCAAAATATATAGAGGAGAGTAAGTTTAGAGCTCTTTAATTGCTTCATTTTCATAATTGATTGTCCATCGAGCCGACCAACTAACCTATCATTGGCGGGCGGACATCCAGTCCCATAAATCAATTACAACTGTAAAACATTATAAGTACAGTCAATCATATTAATGCACTCCATAGAGTGCAATAAGTCGAATGCAGGGAAGCATCTGGGAATAAATTGCACCAAAAAGTTTATAATTAAGGAGTAGCCGATATGACTTCTAAATCTAAATCTGAACAGAGTGGAGGAGCAGATAACGAGACGATGGGTGTGGGGTGGGGATATCATAGAGTAAATCTCGAAAACGTAGGAACCTAATAATTAAATTAAGAGTAAAATTAAAAATTTCCTTTTTACAATTTCTTGCCACCTAAACACAGTTGCCCTCTAGAATTAAGGAAAAGGGAGGTGAGTGTTTCTCTCATTCACTGCAATTCTTAAATATATATGTGTGTGTGTGTGTGTGTGTGTGTGTGTGTGTGTGTGTGTGTGTGT